>BSBK01006991.1:0-135000 GCA_027943335.1 Chamaecyparis obtusa | reverse complement strand
AAGCATGCATGTGTACATAGGTATTTATATATTTCAAGTACTTTACATAATATATATACTATGCACATGTATATAACTAACCGTTGTACTAAATTTGCAAGGGTCAGTTGCTACTTTACAGCCAGAGGATGCTTTTCATAAGAGCGATTCAGCAGATGTGACACCTAGTAGTGGTCAGGTAAGTTTTAAAAATATGTAAGTTTAAACATGCATTTATAATATTTTAATTTTTTAGATTATTATTATATATACATGCATTTATATTTGCAAGGATCAGTTGATGTCTCACAGCTAGAGGATGCTCGTGGTAGTCACTCAGAGGGTCGCTCTGTTCACATGCGCCTAGATGACTCCCTAGTTTAGGACATGTTGCACATATCTTTTATTTGAGACTCATTATATATGTCATTAGTATATGTTTGATATTTTCAATTTATGATTCAAAACATATATTTGATTAGAGACATATGATATATATTTGATTAGAGACATATATTTGATTAGATGACATGATATGATTTGATTAGATGATTTTATTTGATGATAAATGATTTGATTAGATGGTTTTATTTGATTAGATGATATGATTTGATTAGATGGTTTTATTTGATTTGATTTGATTAGATTAGATGATTTTATTTGATGATATATGATTTGATTAGATGATTTTATTTGATTAGATGATATGATATGATTTGATTTAATTTGATGATATATGATTTGATTAGATGGTTTTATTTGATTAGATGACATGATTTGATTATATATGATAAGTAATCTAACTAATTTCATCATTTTTTAGTGTCTTAAGGGGATCTTTAACTAATAAGCAATCTTAAGGGGAGGTATTAAGGGGATCTAGAATTAATATCATAAAAAATAACTAGTTAATACATGTAACTAATGGACAATAACTATTCTAACTAATTCTATAATTAACACGTGTCATAAGTAATCTAACTAATTTCATCATTTTTAAGTGTCTTAAGGGGAGGTCTTAAGGGGATCTAGAATTAATATCATAAAAAATAACTAATTAATACATGTAACTAATGGACAATAACTATTCTAACTAATTAATACATGTAACTAATGGACAATAACTATTCTAACTAATTCTAGAACTAACACATGTCATAAGTAATCTAACTAATTTCATCATTTTTTAGTGTCTTAAGGGGATCTTTAACTAATAAACAATCTTAAGGGGAGGTCTTAAGGGGATCTAGAATTAATATCATAAAAAATAACTAGTTAATACATGTAACTAATGGATAATCACTATTCTAACTAATTCTAGAACTAACACATGTTGTAAGTAATCTAACTAATTTAATCATTTTTTAGTGTCTTAAGGGGAGGTCTTAAGGGGATCTAGAAATCATAAGCATCATAAAAAGTATCATAAAAATGATTGAATAATCAAAGCATAGATATAAAATTCTATATATTAAAACCATTGAACCATCAAATAGGTCCATCATATATCAACAAATTATAGTCCATCATATGTTTAAATATATAAATAAAGTATAATGAAATTTAATCCAAAGATATCAAGTAGGTCCTAACACAAGAAATAGGTATACATGTTATATTTTTTAGACCAACTCAAGTGGCTCATACATTTCATGGAGAACATGTAATATTCTCTCATGATCCTCACTATCTAGTCTCCACTTACGACATCCACATTGAGATTTAACTATATGGAGACAAATGGATGTGGCAACTACTAGGTGACTATATTGAAACACCTTATTGTCTAGTTCGTAATCAACAAAGTGAATAACATTTTGAATTACTTTGATTTTCTTGAAATATGTTCCCTCTAAAACAACTGAACCTATAGGTCACAAATTTTAATAATATATAAATTTAAACAAACTCAATTTGAAATTTGTTAAAAGGTTGAAATTTAAAATTTACAAATTGAGTTCAATATATTGATGTAAACCATGTACAAACCTATGGGGAACAACATTCCATCATTTTCTTCAGGTTCAAGTAACTCCATCCTCTCAGCAGTACAACACAGTAAATAATAACCAACTCCTACATTTCCACGCTCAACAATCACTGCAAAGGCATCTCCTACATAGTAAATTTATATATACATGTGTGAGATCTTAAAATTTACTTAGTTCAATCTATAGATCTATCTATCTATCTATACATGCAGCTCAATGTACCATATAATGTGAAATATATATATTTACCAATTTTGACCAATCCTGAGATATGATCGTAATTAGTAGAAATCAAAAGGACATCATCAAATTTTTCATCTTCATCTCTATCAAATGTATCAGTAACAACTAGTGGCACTAGATTCCATGCGCCTACATATCCACAGTCTTGATTGATACATTCCTCATAATTGTCAGCAATGCAGTGACAACAAAAGCATGAGTAGTCCCTAGTGTTCAACATCTAATTGTGATAATTCATACTTATAACTGAATGCAAAGATCGTGTATTTTCTATCCTATTGCAACCATGCATAATTTTTCTATCCACACCTGAACAAATGCATATATAATACATTCTATAAATATAATTTGAATAAAAAATATCATAAAAATTTTAAACACTTTCAAATACTTTAAAAATGTGTGCATACCTTTTATCTCCCAAAATTTTCTATATGGCACCACCTGAGTCAATTCTGATGATGTGTCATTCTCATTTGGTGCAAAATGTGTCTTGCACCATTCAACCACATCATGTGCATTTTTTATATGCACTCCCTTATAATTTATTTGATACTTTCGTATAGCACATTTAATGCAAGCTCCGACACCATCATGTTCACCTTTTCCATGTTCACTCTCAAAGAAACTCCAGACATGTGGTATGTTTTCATTACGATGATATCTACATAGTGCAAAAAATGGTCTCGATGATTTGAATTGTGTAGCACATCTATCTGACCAAACATAATGTTTATCAATTTTTATACCTCTTTCTTTCAAATTTGCAAAAAACATCTTGAAGCAGTGTTCTACATAATGAATGTCATGCTCTCTATCATCACTTATATAAAAATGTTATTCCTTCTTGATGACCCGTGCTTCAAATGTGCTTTGAATACCATCCAAATCCAATTGTGCATGTTGATAACACACATGTACCATAATAGTAATTTGCTCTGAAAAATAGTATTCTGATTGAGTTGCCTTTTGATGAACAAAAGAATAATTTTCTACAAAATCAACAACTGATACAATAGTTCCAAGTGGGAAATTGTCTCTCAGTGTTTGGAATTGTTGTGCTTTCCACTTTGCAAAAAATGCATGATGAATGTAGGGTTGAATCAATTTTTTAAATTTTTCCATAAATACTCCAAAATTTATCTCCTCTTCAACATATTCTAACCTTTTGGATTCTTTCCCAAATTTTGTTTCATTCTTTACATATTTATAACTCTTGTAATTTACCATCTTTGTTACATCAATATTTTCATTTTTAAAGGAAAAAGAAACAAATCAGCACATGTTTGACATATTCCTTTTATGCAATTTATTTGTCTAGCTACATCATCTCTTTTGTCACATAAAATGGATGAGATGAACTCACTTCGTCTAGTAGGAGGAGCATTTTCGAAACCATAAGTGTCTTCTACAAAATTTCAAAAAACCTAATAGTGGAGATCAAATTCAATATGATAACAACAACAAGTTTCAAACACTTTGTTTGTCCTGATATAATATGGCTTCAATCTTTCAAACAATGTTTGCCCAATCTTTATATTAGGATTATAACTACAAAATGACACATACATTTCATGTTGTGTTGTGTCCAACCAATGTTTCGTATGATATTCATATTGATTAGCTGAAATTATATGTCTGATAACATCTCTAGTGTTTGATGAAGGACATGTATTATCATTTCAAAATGATGTGACCAAATTTTTTATTCCTTCATCAATCCTATTAGAACAAGGAGCTCTACACATGATTGCCCAATTGCCTTCCAAGGTGCTATCATCCAAAAGTATTCTCCTATTAACATATCATGATATTATTTTCCTTTTAAAACCAAACTCAAATGAAACTAAAGATATCTGTCTTTTTCATCCCATAGTATTACCTACAATGGATGTCAACATAACTTTTCTTGTAATGGTCTTATCTTTAGTTTGAGATCACTTCCCTAGCTGGTTCAAACCTTTCCTAAGATTTTCAATCATATCAGTTTGCATGTCAACAACTTTTCTCTTCTTTGATGAAGTGTCTATACCCAATAATTTTAATGCCCCTTCCAACTTTTTGTTTATAAGTACAACTGAAAGCAATTGAGCCTGTTCAAGTGTTTAAAAATTATCAAATTTACCCAATATTTCTCTTGCTATCATATTCATTGATCTCTTCTTAGCAAGACTTAAGGGTTGAACATTAGCAAGTGATCTCAAATTCTCCACATCCATTGTAAGTAAATGATCTAAGTTTCTATAATTAATATTTCTCTTTACAGTTTGAGCTAAATTTAAAAGTTCATCCATACCAGGAAGAGCACGTGATCTTGACCCTTCTCCAACATCAATTGTTTGAGCTTCTACATGGAGTGATCCTGACCCTTCTTCAATGTGCAATTCTTCAACTTGACTTGACCTTCCTACTTCAGCTTGTCTTTCAGCTTCTTTAGTTTTATGATAATATGTCAATGCAGCTTCACGATTTCTTTGTTCAGTACCGGGTGACCTATTTTTAGAAGATTTACTTTGTCTTCCCTTCTTGTTCCCCATTTCTTCAAGCTCCAAGAAATGTCTTCCACAAGATTGTCTATAAAAATTATCTTCTTCAAAAAATACGTTAATCTAATATTTCTCCTCTCCAAAATTATGTCTTTGAAAAAATAGAAATAGCAATTCTCCTCCAAAAAATGCCTTCAATAATAGAAAATGTGAATTTATTAATTGCAATTCGGTATAAAATAGAAACAAAATGTTTTAGTTTTATACCATTCTAATTTTTTTTACAAAATAAAATTACTTGCCGACTTCGCTTGAAGTATATACTTTGCACTAAGTACCTAGCAAAAAAATTCAGCGGGGTGTTGTTTGCTGGACTTTTCATTCAAGGGCCTTCGTGCAAAGGGTCTTTGCATGAAGCCCCTCAAGGGTCTTCGCGTGAAGACCCCAAAAATGAAAATTTTCTCTCAGAAAATAAGAGAACTTTAAAAAAATGGTCTTTCAAGGCCTGTAACAAAGACCAAATGGCATGGTTTTTTAAAACATGCAATGTCAAATGATGCTATTCAGAACAAGCTTTCTAATGAATATAATTTTTGTTGGTGTTAGTTAATTCCAACTGCCACTCTAGATCAGTTCTATATGGTGATTTACAAGTCAACTTTAGTTATCTTTTATCTAATCCATGGTTCATGGTTGACAATCTGTTTGAGTTTAGCCTTGATATGTGTAACTGATGATCTTCCTTTCTCATGCATTAGTTTGTGCCCAAATGAAGGTTGTTAATTGATGATAACTGAAACTCTTCACCATAATTTGCTCTTGCAAATGGTAGTTTAGTTCTATATAAATCATGCACTCTGTGCATATTGTAATCAATTTTCTATTATTGAATCATGAAATGAGAGATAGAATTTCATTGTTGATTTGCTCTATTTTTCTATTTTTGCAAGCTGTCATTTTTCTTATTTCCTAGCTAGATCTATGCTGAAAATTCTACCTGGTATCAGAGCTTAGGTGCTAGGAAGGAGAAATGCAAGTTTTTTTTGCAGGTTCTAAAGATCAGATTGGTTGCAAAGAATGGGGTTTTTAGCCTTTGCTCTTCTCACGCCATTCAACTATTTCGAATGCATGCCACAGATTTTGCTTTGGCCCACTAGTAGAGGCTTGTATCAATCGGTTATGGCAATAGAGGCTGAGTTGGATTCTCCATCAGAGATAGGTCAAGGTCATGCTCTCTTCGCATGGGCCTTGCCTTTTTTCTCTCTTTAGTGACACCATGTCAATGGACCTGTCATGCCTCTCTTTTCAACATTATGGAGGGGTTTTCTACTATTCATGTTGATGATTCTTTGCTTCCATAGTTGATCAGTTGTATAGACAATCGACACCTGTATTTTCAACTAGCACTTTATTCTTGCATAGTTTAGTAGTGTCGATAGAGTCACTCATACAGATTTATGTATCATCTGCATCTTGGAATGATAGATTTTTTGCCTTTGTTTTCCATCTATTCATTGTTTGGGAGCACATATGTAGATTATTGTCTTCTGTATCTTCGATTGACAGATGTTTTGTCTTTGTTTTCCATCTGTTCTTGGTTTGAGTAGTGTCACTGGGGGCACTCATGTAGATTGATTTTGATTTTCATTTTGGTTTCAGAGGAATCTCTTCATTGAGCACTATGGTAGCTATCATTTGATAGATGTCTGCATTTTTCTTATCACAAAGTATTTTCATCTGCATCTTTCATTTCTTTAGTTTTTATTCTCCTTAGTTAGAATTAAGGGGGGGTGTTGGTGTTAGTTAATTCCAACTGCCACTCCAGATCAGTTCTATATGGTGATTTACAAGTCAACTTTAGTTATCCTTTATCTAATCCATGGTTCATGGTTGACAGTCTATTTGAGTTTAGCCTTGATATGTGTAACTGATGATCTTCCTTTCTCATGCATTAGTTTGTGCCCAAACGAAGGCTGTTAATTGATGATAACTAAAACTCTCCACCATAATTTGCTCTTGCAAATGGTAGTTTAGTTCTATATAAATCATGCACTATGTGCATATTGTAATCAATTTTTTATTATTGAATCATGAAATGAGAGATATAATTTCATTGTTGATTTGCTCTATTTTTCTATTTTTGCAAACTGTCATTTTTCTTATTTCCTAGCTAGATCTATGCTGAAAATTCTATAATTTTAATACATATTGAGTTCATTATCACTTTTAAATATTAGTTTAACTAAACATAGGTTGTTTGGTCATTCAACAACCTGTCTCTTCAAGACTTCAGGAAAAATAGTAAATTATTAAAAAAAAATTATAAAAAATATGTAGGAAAAGCATATTTGTGTTACCTTTCTATGAAAAAAAAAAAGAATTTCGATATACGCAGATCAAGTTAGAGTGATCCAAATGGCCTTATGTCTAAATTACAGTTACTGTCACTTTAGAATTTAATAAACTATGAAATATTGACCCAAAATGAAGAAAACCAATTGCATCCTTTAGATATTCAAGTTAAAAATATAACATTGAAAGAATTACATCGTTATCATATTTTAAAAAAAAATTATGCTGATCCAAGTGACAGTAACTCCTTAAAAACATAGTTTTTTCATGCAAACCACTTTTTGAAGGAGAAGGAAAAATGAATTTAAATGATTTTGAAATATATATATATATATATTTAGAAACTAGAAAGAAAATTCTAAAAGACTCTAGTTTACATCATCTTCAAATTCCTAATAGTTTTGCGGCAACATGTGTTCGAAAGTGAAGTTTTTTCTCAGAATGTTGATCTCTGTGTCAAAGTTGGCCAAAAAGTGGGACTCACTATTGTGGGACCACCCAATTGTACTTAATGCATACCTAAATTTGAATATGGTTCCTCTAATTTCCCTTTAAACTTGCTCAAATTTGAGGTAGGCCCTTTTTTCTAAGTGTGCTCCTCTATTTTGCCTCTAATCAAATAATTCATCTCAGATATTTAACTATTTGTGGCCTTAGTATTATTTCTTGATTCTGTATTGAGCTTGATGTAGGAGCATCCTAGGGTCATTGCTAATCTTGCATCACCCAAAAAAATATTTCCTTTGCAGTTTGTTCCTATTGTTCATTTTTAGTGTTTTGGTTGGCAATCCTTCTAGCCAGCTCTTTATCTTATGTGATCCTAATGGCATGTTCTAGACATAATGGTGAATCTATGTTTGGGTTCACATCTTGATCCGTTATGTTTTGGTGGACATTTCTTAAGTTTGGTTTGGGCCTAGATATTTGTTCTTCATGCTATCGACTAAATCCAAGTTTTTGGATCTTGCGAAGATTCTTCGTAGCTTGCAAATCTAGTTGGTGCATTATTTGATGATATTATGATCATAGTCGACCTCCTTGTGTGATTGCGCTCTATTCCATATTAATTTAGAGGCATTCCTTAATGATTTAGGTCTTGTCCTATATGTTGTAATGTACATTTTCTTCATTCTTGGAGAATTTGATCTCCTTGGCTGACTTGTGGCTTGCGATCTTGTATATATTATTGCTTTGGTTTTAGTTTAGGGGGTTTCAGTACGAAGTCTTCTTAGAGGTTTGTGTCTAGTGTGGATCTAGATTTTTGTATGTAATTAAGCTTGTATGCCTTAGAATGTAAGCTAGCATGTAGTTGGGCATGTATGTTGTAAATCTTGATTATCTAATAATGTGAAGGCCTGATTAGCATGATTATTGTTAATTGTTGAGTTCTTTATGTTCTTGAATGAATTTTTTCCACTGTGTTGACTCTAGCTACATGGTTGGACTGTCTCCATTGGGGTAACTCTAGCCATGACTAAATCAGATAGTATCAGAGCAAGGTTGATGTTCATGTGTTAGCAAATCGAGTTCCAAGTTTGTGAATCCCTAGTTGTGTTTGTTGTGGGGTGGTAGAGTGTGGATTTGGCCCACAATTATAAAGGACTTACACAAGGGGATCACAGAGGAGTTATTATTGTTTGAGAACTTTATTGAGTGGTGAAGGCATTCCAAAGGGTGATTAGATCATTGAGTTGGAGGTAAGCTCTAAGTACATGTCTGATAGATCACCAATTGGAGAGGAAATTAGCACCTTGTAATCAAAATGCCCAAGTTGAGGCAGTTGCATTTGAGGACTAGAAGAATACTGCCTAAAAGGAGGAACCTTAGAAGGCTAGAACAAATGATGGAGGACTTCCAAAATAAGATGAGGATTGAGATCATAAATGTATTGAATGGATTGTGAAGGAATCATGAGATTGAAGAGGAATATGAGGAATTTGTTGAAGATCTTGAGACTGTAAATGTTGACATGCATGTAGAAGAAGAAATATCATTGAGAGTTGTGGCCCAAATAGGTAAGAGTCATAAGATGGAGGTTTCTAATTTCTTTGGTTCATTGCATCCTTAGGATTTGATAGATTGGATTGGTGAACTAGAAAATTATTTTGAGCTTGAAGATATCAGAGATCCACATAGGTTTAGGTTAGCACAAACTAAGTTGAAGGGCCATGTTTCCTTATGGTGGAAAGAATTACAAAAGGATAAAGAAGAGAATGGAGAAATGAAGATCACTAGAAGGAAGGTTATGGTTTCTAGATTGAAAGATAAGTTCATACCTGAAGATTATGAATTATAATTGTTCAAGAAGTTGAATTTAAAGCAAAAAGACATGAGTGTGAAGGACTACATTGAGGATTTTTACAAGATGACATTCATAATTGGACATAAAGAGATGTCTAAGGAGAAGGTAGATAGGTATATTAATGGTATAAGATTTAAAATTCAAGGTGAATTGAGTATGATGAGGATTACTACAATTGAGGATGCTTATTAGTATGCATTAAAGGTAGAAGATAAGTTAAGGAGAAGACCGAGTAATCCTAGAGGGAAGGAGAAGCAAGCAAGTATCAATGGAAAAGACAAGCAGACTATTGAGGTTGAACCTAATCAAAAGACATTTAGAAGAGGAAGTGGAAAAAAGGATTTCAAAGGTACTTGTTTCAAATGTGGTAATATAGGACATAGAGCTTTTAAATGTTCTGAAGGAACTAGTAAGAGATTGAGCAAGCAGAATCTTGTGGCACAAGAGGAGTAGGTTGCTGATGGACTTGAGGAAAGTATGGTAGAACTTGAGATGGGAGAGTCTCTTAGGCTTAGGAGAATTATGTTGAGTAAGAAGGAAGTTGAAACTATACAAAGGAGGAATTTGTTTAGGATTGTTTTCAAATCAGGAGGTAAGTGTTGTAAGGTTGTTATGGATAGTTGTAGTATTGATAATTTGGTATCAAAAGAGATGGTGCAAAAGATTGGTTTGAAAAGGATTAAACATCCTTGTCCTTATGGGATAAGTTGGTTTTTAGATGAGCACATGGTGGAGGTAAAAGAGTAATGTTTAGTTGATTTTAGCATTGGACCCTATAAGGATGAGGTGTTATGTGATGTGGTATCTATGAGTGCATGTCATGTTCTATTGGGTAGACCTTGGCAATATGATAGAGGAGATATTCATGATTATAGAAGAAATGTGGTTACAATAGAGAAGGATGGACAAATATTTGTGTTAGTTCCTTTAAATGAAGTAGAGGGGAGAAGTGCTAGAAATTCAAGCATGGTGAAGAGTTACTATTCTGAGAATCAGAATCTAGAGATTAGTATGGATCGATAACAAGATCTTAGAAGCAAACCAAAGAATAAGATGGCGTCATATAAGAAGAAGAGTAAGGTATTGCAACAAAATACTCTTGATCAAAGGTAGTATTGTGATAGAGGTAAATCAGATGTGTAGAGGACAAGAGGTGGTAGTAAGATTTCTTTACTATCATTTGCTGACATGATAGAGAGTGTTGAGCAGGTAGGATTGATGGATTTGGTAGAGAGTGGAGTTGAGTTGCAAAGAAAGGGAGTTGTAGATAAATAATATATGTAGGTTAAGAATGTGCATGGGATTTATGTCACAAATCCTATGAGATGTTCATAAGTTCCTAGATTATGGAACATATTTTACTCACCCGGGTTGTCTAATGTAGGAGCATCTTAGGATCTTTGGCAATATTGCATCACCCCAAAAAATATTTCCTTTGCAGTTTGTTCCTATTGTTTAGTTTTCGTGTTTTGGTTGGAAATACTTCTAGTTAGCTCTTTATCTTATGTGATCCTAATGGAATTTTCTATACATCATGGTGAATCTATGTTTGGGTTTACATCCCAATTCATTTTGTCTTAATGAATATTTCTTAAGTTTGGTTCGATCTTATATTTATTCTTCATGCTATCAGCTAAATCCGAGTTGTTGGATCTTTTGAAGCTTCCCCATAGCTTGCAGATCTAATTGGTGTATTATCTAATGATCTTATGCTCATGGTTGACCTCCTTGTGTGAGTGTGCTCCATTCCATATTAATTTGGAGGTGTTCCTTAATGATTTAGGTCTTGTCATATATGTTGTAATATATTTTCTTCATCCTTGGAGAATGTGATCTCCTTGGCCAACTTGTGTCTTGCAATTTTGTATATATTGTGACTTTGGTTCCTTAGTTTAGGGGGATTTAGTAGGAAGTCTTCTTAGAGGTTTTCATATAGTGTGGATCTGGATTTCTGTATGTAATTAGGCTTGTATGCCTTAGAATGTAAGTTGGCATGTAGTTGGGCACATATGTTGTAAATCTAGATTATCTGATAATGTGAAGGCCTTATTGACATTATTATTGTTCATTGTTGAGCTCTTTATGTTCTTGAATGAATTGTTTCTATTGTGTTGAGTCTAGCTACATGATTGGACTGTCTCCATTGGGGAAACTCTAGCTATGACTACATTAGAGTTGTATGTCTAAACCCCACATTCATTGACTATCAGGGACCCACAGACCAAGTTTGGGCCTATTTAGGGTGGGACTAGCTTCCATTCACATTTTTCCTAGGTATAGGCTACCAATGGCATCCTATACCTTATGTTTGTGCCTAGATTTGAACTGGGTCCCTGTCTTGAGGTTTTTGTGGGGAATTGAATCTATGGATGGCCTACTTAATTCTATCTCCTAATTTTGTATAAAAAGTAACCTTCACACTTCATTTTGGCTATATGAAAGAAATTTCAAGGTTGAAACCCCAATTTGAAGACATCTTATGAAGTTAGGACTTGCGATTTAAGGCTACAACAACTCTTCTAGCAAGCATCCAAATCATTTTTCAATCTTTCAAGTATTCTACATCTTATCAACATGATGGAGACACAAAATGATCATGATGATGACTAGGAGAACACCCACTGATGATTTTATTGTACTCTTCCTCTTGGGATTGGGTATGGTTTCTTATTATCTTTAGATCTATACTTGTGTATTTCATATCTATATATGTTATTTTCATGTATTCAATCACATATTGATTGCATTTTCATATAAGGTTTTTCTCTGTCATACTTAGGGTAGATATTAGCATTTCATTTATGCATTTTATCTCATATCAATTTAGACATACTCTAGATTCATGAGTACAACACACTTTATCTCTATCACTATTGGCAATCCATTGAGGTGAAAATCACCAATATGGGGGGTGACCAAGACAAACCCCAACTAACCACCCCCACACACAAAATTCTAGATCTACATGCAAAGAAGACCCCAGATCAATCTGTCAGATTAGAGAAGGTTTCCTGAGTCAGAGATAGTTAGTCTGCAACTTCTTCCAATAGAAAACCTAGGGTGCAAGTTTCCATTGGCATCCTATCCATAAGTACAGGCTACCATTATCATTCTTTTCCTCCCAGGAAGTAGTGAAATGTCATGTGGAGAGAGCTACAAGTCTTAGGATCTCAGATATGCAATTACGGGTCATTTTAGGCTTTTGATAGTCAGAAAATCAAATATGAAGTTTCACCTCTCCTATTTGGTTTCCAAGTGCATTAATTTCTTTCCTCTTTTCATTACCATTAATCTCATAATTTGATTAGATCAGATTTAGCTTTTACTTATTCCTATTTGTGTGTTGATGACTTCTCTATGTATATCATTGTTTCCTTCTCCTTTCTCAATCTTTTAAGCAACAAAGGAATAAAAACTCTAAGAAGCATAAATATTGCATTATCACCCTTATCATTAGGTAGTGCTAACCTAATTTTCTTTAAGGTGGTTTTGTATTTTAATGTGTATTATTAATTGGGTGATATCCCCTTTTACTTTTCTTACCATTTCATACATCACATTTTGGTGAACTTGACTCTTTCATGCATATTGCATTTTGTGTTGGTTAGTTAGATATACTATTTGTATGCATTTTTAAATCATAAAATAAAAAAAAGTATTTTTTTTTTCTTGTTTACATTTCATTGCATTCTATATCTTAAAAAATCACTAAAGTAAAGCATTTTGCATTGTTCGTGTTTCTTATTTAATCACAGTTTGTTGTCATAATGTCTAATTTATTTATGAAATATTTTAGAGATTTTGATGAGTTGTTTAGTAATGAAGATTTTGATATGTTAGATCAATCTCTTGATGACTTAATCTCTAATCAATCTTCCTTTACATCTCCTAAATAATTATTTTTCCAAAAATTGCTTAACTTGCTTCCTTTGAATAGCTACGTTAACGATGTTGAGAAACCAAAAGTAGTTCATATTGCTCAATAAAATCACCAAGTAACCAATAAAAATATGATTGTTGTTAAAGGTTATAAGGAAAAAAACTCTTTTCAAACTCCTAACAAACCAATCATAATGGTAAAAGGGAAATCAAAATATCTTTTGGAGTTTATTAAGAACTATCAAGCAGTTACTCATACTTATCGTACAAGAAACAATCCTCAATCTACCAGTCTAGTTGTCTCTATTTCTCTTCCACCCACTTAACATGTGCTTTGTCCAGCACCCCGTTTAACTCCTAATATTGGGAACGAGTATGGTCTAGTAGAAAAATTATGTGCTACCCCTACCAATATTTCTTTTTGGGAACTTCTCCAAACTTCTCCTACTTATCATGAAGCTTTGAAAAAAGTTTTAACAAATATTTATATTCCATCCCCGACACAAGAAAACATCAATTCCCTATTGGAATGTATGCATATTGTTAATGCCCAAGCTCAAATTGTGTTTTCTCAAGATGAACTACCTTATAAAGAAGTACAAGATCAACATGATTCTCTTATGGTTGTTATTCTTATCAATGGTAGCCTTATTTGTAGGACATTGATTCATAATGGTTCTATATTGAATGTATGTAGTATTGAGTTGTTACACAAGATCAATGCAAATGTGTCTACTATAAAATGTGATTCTATTCCTATCTATGGGTTTGACAATGTTTCTAAGAAAACTTTGGGAAATTTCACTTTACCCATGAAGGTAGGTCTTGTTATCTTATCTACTCCTATTCATGTTATGTATGGTACTCTTACTTACAACCTGTTGTTAGGTAGACCATGATTACATGTTATGCATGGCATTCCTTCAGCACTTCATTGCAAATTGAAATTCATATACAACAACATAATGTATACTCTAGTTGTTGATGACAAGATCCAAAATTATTTGTATTCTGAATTAGATACTAAACATGTGTCTACCCCAATCCAAAAAGAAACTCCTTCATAGCCTTAAGTTGATCCATCTCCTACTAGTGTACTTTTGGATGATGATTGGAGATCCTTATATTTCACACCTACTTATGTTGGGGAGTACAAATTTCTGAGAACTGAACCTAAATAGGTTGAATCCAATCAGGAAACCAAGAATACTTCTCTTTCTGATCAACTTAGTAACAACTTTTTTGTTTCTTCTAAAACTAATGAAACCTTGGAAACTATAAAGACCAATTATGATGCCATAGTAACCTATGAAGCCCCATTGAATCTTTCTAATATGGCTTCTTATATTGGTCATGGTTATCATTTATTAGAAAAAAATTGATTCAATGGGAATGGGTGTGGCATAAATGAACAATGAATTCAAGTCCCCTTGGAATATGATGTGCATGAACATTCTTTTGGCCTAGGATATAATCCTTATAAGATGCTAAAATGATCTCATAAACCTTATCTTAATGTTAATACCATATCTTCATAACCCGTTTCTCTTCTCAACCTTCATCTTATTAATTTTGATGCCATTTATGAAGTTCCTTCTTTGGATATTTTTAGTAATGATGATGCTTTGGCCAAATTTGTGAGATCTTATGATAATCTTCCCTATTATCAGCATAACCAACATTTTTATTATTGTTTGAATAATGAAGCATACTTTGGAGAAGATTATAATTTTGAAGAGATACATGAACCTCCTTTACATGTGGATATCCCTCAATAAACTAATCTTTTGATTACTGATTCCATTGACATGCAAATGGATCCTTATAATTTAGAAAAAGTGATGAAAATTGGGAAATGTTTAGATGAGAATGAGAAAAAGGAACTCACTTCTCTTCTTCATGAATTTCCTGACATATTTTCTTGGGCTTATTCTTATATGCTTGGCATTGATCCTAAAATTGGCACCCAAAACATTGTCCTTCTTTCTAATACAAAACTGGTCAAGCAAAAAATATGCAAAATGAATCCCAAAATTGCTTTGCTTCTGAAAGTTGAAAATGAAAAACTTCTTGATGCTAGTTTCATTCATCCTATAGATTATTCCCCCCTAGATTTTGAACATTGTTGTTGTATCTAAGGTGATAATAAGATTTGAATGTGTAGTGATTTTTGATACTTAAGTAAAGCCTCTCTAAAAGATGTTTTCCCCTTCCAAATATTGACATGATAGTGAATTCCACAATGGGACATGCTTCATTATCCTTTATAAATGGATTTTTCAGTTATAATCAAATATTTATTCATCCCCAAGATCAATACAAAATTGTTTTCATAACTCCTTGGGGAACATTTTGTTGGGTTGTCATGTTGTTTGGATTGAAAAATGTTGGTTCCACTTATCAATGTGCTATGACACTTATCTTTCATGATTGCATTGAGTGTATGCACCCTAAAATGGTTGCCTAGACTTTGGGCCCCCATTCAGCAATTTATCAAACCCCTGAATCAATATTTTCCTAAATCAACATTTTTCAAATTCAATATCAATTTCCTTGATCAAATCCTATTTTATCATTTTCGATTATTTTCCATGGGCTAACCATTTTATCCTAAGTCTTTATTTATTTAAAAGGAATTCCCTCCCCTTTTATTAAATAAAAAGCCCCCACTTTTCATCTTATTCTAAGTTGCACAAATAAAGCATTATTCCTATTTTATAAAAAGAAGAAAAGGCCTTTTTGTCTCATATGGACACAAAATTCAACTCTTATTTTCTCATTGGAGGATATTTGTGCACATGGATTGCTCCTCTTTCAAGCTCCACCCTTGATTAAATCTTTTGCCTCTTAATCTCCATGGTCCATTCCTTTTCAATTCCTTTAAAAGGAGAGCTCTTTTCTCATTCTAAGATCCCAACTTTGAATACTAATCTTATGCTGTAGGATTTCTTGGAGACTTTGGAGCTTTGGAGATCTTCATGCATTTAGTTTTCATTCTTGCATTCTTAGCTTAAGCTTTGATGACATCTAGCTTAGTTTCCTTTATGCTCTAGTTTAGCTCACATAGCTTAATTAGTAAGGCTTGTAATACTTTCATTTCCATAGCTTACTTGCATCTTCATTCTTAGCATAGTTTCATTGCATCTTCATTATTGATTCTTGAAGATATTGACATTCTTTCCCTTGTCTCTTTGAATCTCCCATTGTGTGGTTTACTAGCAAGGTTGCATGCTTGAATAGCTCTAGCTGAGAGCACCGTCAATATCCTTGTGACTCCATGCCTAGGGAGCTCTAGGTCACTTTATCAAAGCTTCCCATTCATGGATTCCCTTGGAAGTAATGACTTAGAGAAGTGCACTATTTAGTGTGTACATTTTTGGCACCCATTGTGGGGCAGAACACTCTTGTTTTGTCCTTCTTTTTATGCATTTCCGTCAATTTTTCATCATAATTTTAGCTTGTTGTTTCAGCTCTCTATTTTTCTAACAGAATTATCGTGTGATAGTCTTCCAGTGTCATACGATAGTTTCTTGTATATTAGTGTGATACTTTACCAGTTAAAGTATCGCGCACCCTTGCAGATTCTGTTGCATGGTTATATTATTCTTTGTCGCATGCAAGTATCATGAACTATCGCACAAAGATAAAGTATTGCAGTAGTATATAGTGAACTATCGTACGATTCATTCTCTGACATAATTGTTGCACATGCTTGGCAGTAAGTGATTCTAGACATTTCTTTGCAAGATTTGATTTATTTGCTTTAGATTTCTAATTTGTTGTGGTAGAATAGAGTTTGATTTGTAGATTTCATTTGGTTTTGATGTGCTAACCCTTGTAGGGCTAACAAGTTGTTGCTTGAAATATTTGCTTAAAAGAATGCATGTCAAAGCTCCAAATGCACAAGGGCTACTAATCATTTCTTGCAGGGCTGCCCAAAGCATAAAAACCAATCAAGTGCTTGTTTAATTGCTTTCATTTTGAGTGCGGCATATACTAGTTGTTTCTTTTCATAAGCACTTAATATCTTGTTGTAGGAATCTTTTGGTAGTAGGAGAGTATGCTCTTCACCCTTGTGGTGAAACAAAAATCTTGACCCATCTTTGGATTTTGAAAGCAAGAGGGTAATTGAACCTTTGCTTGGTGTGTTTGGGAGAAATTTTTGAGTTAGGAGAATATGCTCTTCACCCTTGAGGTGAAACAAAAATCTTGAAACTCAAAGGTTGATCCACTCTTTGTTTAGTTTTAGAATCCTTTAGCGAGTCTGCTCTTGAGCAATCAAGAGGAATGACCCAAGTAGGGACAAGCTTTTTGCCAGCTATTCCAACCCACTATAAACTCAAGGCTATCAAGGACACAAAACTTTGGTAGACGTAGTACTTGTCTTCGCTTGATGTGAGTACTTGTGGGATTGTGACCATGAGGAAAATGTTGAGCAAGAATGCTTAAGGTACTCTTGTGGCCGCGAGGTCTGTTACTTGCCGCAAGGTAAGGAGTCCCTCTGGGGAGCAAGAGGGGTATTATGAATGGAAGCCCTTACTAAGAACCATAGATAGAAGCCACCCTATTTCGCTTCTTAGCTTATTGGTGCAAGGATTGATCCTAGTGGACTAACTCGGATCACCCCAAGATTACTCACCATTTGTGTTCCTTTGGTTGTGTCATTGGCACTTCCAAGACAAAGCCAATATCTATTATGGGTAACCACTTTGTGTGAGGCAATGGAACATCAAGTGTGGGCCAAGTTGTTAAGTATTGAGCCATTGTCTTTTTAGGCTAGTAAGTTCTTGAAGTGTTCTCGCTATGATCTACCCGTACAAACATTCTTAAACATCAAACATCATAGTAGCATTCATAGGATTTTATTGCTTTGATATCACAATTGCTTGTTTTGGCAAGGTTGCTTTTGCCCTTGTGCAAGTGTTTTATGACATGTTTGATAACCTACTATTTGAAAACTTGTCTGATTACTGCTAGTACTATGCTTGAAATTGAAAAATCCAACGTTCAAATTGAAACTTTGACCGAATTTCCTTTAAAACTAAGATTTTTAACACTCACTGGTCAAGAGTCGTACGATCCTTAAACTTCATCGCACACTATATTGAGATTTATCCTGCGATAGTTCATTGCTGTAAAACTATCACACTGCTTGCCTGGAAAGTATCACATAGGTTGCCTAAAAACTGTCGCACTGCTTCCTGTGAAATATTGCTTGGTCAGATTATATTGTACTATTTTCTTGGAAACTGTCGCATTGAGTCTTTTTGCTGTCTACCCGATTCATACCACTTTCAATCTTTCCTTAGTCAACCAAATTTTAGTAGGTGATTTACTCTGTCGTTGGAAACCTATTTGTGCCTAGGGTTCTTATGTTTTGACCCCTTGAATTAGTGTTCATCAATTTTACAAAGTAATCTTGCTTGGAATTGATAAGTTAGGAATCATCCTTGTTGAAAAAGTACACCTTTAGATTCTTTAGTAGTACACTTGGAGAGTTTCAATAGTCTCTTGTCCAAATTCACTTCCATAAAAATTCAATTTCAATTTCAAATATATTTGGTTAAATCCATCCTCCTAGTCCATATGTGTTAGGATACTTATCCTTTTATTATACACCTCTGTGGCAGTGTTGGTTTACACCTTTTGCAACTTTTCTATCTCACCATCTCCTTTTGGACAATTCAACACTCTTACTATCCTAGTTTGGTATTGACGTTTCATAGGGTCATCTTATCACCAAGGGTCTTTTTCTTTCATGTCGGTTATGAAAAGGTACCAAGTTAGTCAAGGAAAATGACCTCAAGTTGTCTTTGATCAGTTACCCTTAGTCCAAACTCGTCAAAAGTGAAAGGGAAAGGAACCCATCTTTGATCAATCACCTAGGAGTGAGTCTGAAGCTTGGTTTGACCCAAAGAGCAATCCTAGTGAGTTGAGTACCTCTTTAGCACCTTCTCAATCAGATATGGACATGAGTTACACCATGACTAGAAAGGAGAGAGAAGCGATGGATCAAAATCTTGATAACATTTTCCAAAGACATAGGGACAACATGCTGTTTGGTGATGACAATCAACCCAATCAACTCAAGATATTTAGATGCCCATCAAAGAGCTGAAAGACATTATGGATGAGCTCACCAAGATGCATGGTCACAACATGAAGACCAAAAAAATGAATCTAGTGATGCTCATGTGAATGCAGCATTTACTAATGCAACATTTATTAATGACTTGTTCAAACATTCAAGGCCCAACTCTCCGCTCAAAACAACCTCAAGGTATGCTAATGAAAGGCTTAAAAGAATTGAGCATGAAAAGAAAGCTTTTTTGGATGAACAAGCCACTAAAGAAGAAAGGTTTAGACACCTAGAGGCAGAGCAACAAGCCTTGTTAGAGTTGAAAAGAAAAGCATTCCAAGAAGAACAAGATAGGCTTTTATCCTAACAACTCAACGACCAATTCAACAATAGGGGTACCAACAGTGGAAACAAATCTCCACCATCTACTCCCTCAAGAACCCCAAGAAGTAGAAGGTGGTCAAGGACCCCCTCAAGATCTCCTAGTCCTAGATGAAGGAGAATTTCACAACATAGGAGACAAACACCTACTAAGAACTCCAGACAACCCTCCCAATGAGCTCATCATGGCTCTCAACATGGAAGAAGTAGTGCAAGTTTTGATGAGGATGCAATAAGAGCCACTGTTCCAACAATATGTGGAGAAGTATCTTGATCAAAACAAGGATAGGTTCCTAGAGAGCTTGATTAACAAGGGTGCTAGGGTCCCTTACAACTTTGATGTGGATAGAAGAATCAAGAAACAAGGACCCTCTCAAGAAGAGGAGATCAAACAAATCAAGCGTATGATGAAAAAGGTGTTGGCACCTAAAAGTTCCTTTTCAATTGACTCTATTTGTCCCAATCCTTTCAATAGAAGTTTCAGTATGAAGGATTTTCCTAGAAAAGTTGAAATCTCCTAGTATGATGGTAATGGCGACCCACATGATCATGTGCGTCAGTTCTACATCATGAGTTTTGAGTTTCACCAAGATGAATCCTATCTTATGAGATTATTTCCAAGGAGTCTCAAGGGCCAAGCCATGGAGTGGTTTACCAACATAACCCCTCCTGTCAAAACTTTCAAAGAACTTGTCCATAGATTTGTTCAACATTTTGCATACAACTTGTCAAGATCAGTCACTATGTTAGACTTGTGTAATTTGAAATAGAACCAAGGGTAATCCTTTGTTACCTTCTTACAAAGATGGAGATGATTGTGCTCTCGCTATTCTAGGACTATTCCTGAGCATGAAAGGATTGATATCATGGTTAGAAATTTGGTGCCTGAAATGTGGTATGAGGTTTAGAAGATGGCCTTTGATTCCTTCGACACTATGGTCAAAACTGCATGTCAAATTGAGGATGTCTTGAAAGAGAAAGGCATTTTGACCAAACATAGCAATAACAACAATGGTCAAAATACTAACAATGCTAATAAGGACAAAGGCAAGCACTCGCACTGGAACAAGAATAAGCAAGTAGTCAATGATGAAGTTGTGGACTCTTCCCAACCCAAGGATCAAGGAGTCCTCCATTTGTCTAGTGTAGTCCAATCTATGAAGCTCAACACATCCTCCAACCAACAAGAGCATAAACCAAAGTATCAAGAAAAGCCTAAAAAGGAGAGACAACAATTTTCTAAACTGGGTGACTCCTATGAGGATGTTTTCAAGATGCTTATTACTAATAACCTTGCACAACCACAAGATCTAATAAATTTTTGCATACCTGACGTTAAGCCACATTGGTGGAATGAAAAAGCTTTCTACAAATTCTGTAATGGCATTGGACATGACATCAAACAGTGTTGGAAACTTAAACACCTTATTCAGGATCTTATTGAGAGTGGAAAACTTTAGATTGATGGGTTGAACACCAATGCAGACCATAAGGCATTCAAGGAGCCTTTGCCCAAATATGAAAAGGGGGAAACCTCTAAACCCAAGAATGGCAAGGCCGAAATCAATTATACCTACACAGGTGCCGAAAACATGGTCAATATGCTTGAGGTTGTCGAGGAAAGTGTCAACATGATGAGAGACAAAGATCCTTATGGTTATGATGTGGTATCTCCTCCTATATTTGATGAAGAACCTATGGTGGTGCTTAGGGGTCCTCACTCTCAAAGGTCATCCCAAGCTCTCAATGCTGTCACCAGAAGCCAAAGTCAAGGTCCAGTGGTTATTAGAGGTCCTAGTTCCAACCAATCCAACAAACCCAAGTAAGTGACATCTAAGAATGTCACCACCAAATCAGCAGTCAACCCTAAAATGAGCTATAATCTTGTTGACCAGTTGCAAAGATCACTAGCTCAAATCTCAATTTTTGAACTCTTGAAATTGTCTCCAAGACATAAGTGTATCCTTGAGGATGCTTTGCGTGTAGCCAATGTTCCTAACAACATAGATGTTGACCAATTCCAAAACATAGTTAACCACCTTGCCAACCCTCATTACCTAACATTCTCATAAGAAGATGACAAAGCTTTGAGCCATCCACATAATCTTGCCCTTCATATTGAAGTCATGATTTACAAGACCCATGTCAGGTGTGTGTCGGTTGATGGGGGTGTTGGGCTCAACATTTGTTCCTTGAGTTTGTTGAAGATACTAGGTTATTCTGAGCAAGTTATTAATACCCAGAAGAAAATTACCATTAAAGCCTATGATGAGGTAGAGAGAAGCTCCAAAGGCTTCGTCGTCCTTCCTGTCAGGATTGGCCCTGTTGAAAAGGACATTTTGTTCCAAATTGTTGATGTTGCTCCTCTTGCATATAATATCCTACTTGGTAGACCATGGATCCATGACATGCAAGCAATACCATCCACCTACCACCAATGTGTTAAGTTCCCCTATAATGGAGTAGAAGTCTGTATACCTGGGGATAGCACATTATCTGTAAATGCAATTTTAGTAGGGACTCATGTTCCTCTCAATAGGGAAGTAGAGGATTTTGATGCAACCCTAGCACAATGCAAGAATAAGTTCAAGTCCATAGACCTTGGTATGGGGGTATCAAATTGACTCCTTTACAAAATTGCTAGTCTCACCTAGGTCCTATGGAAAACCTTTACAAGAGATGCGTCCTTCATCTTCAGCCATGACTCTGTTTGGTACTTTTGTAGAGTCCTCAGTGCCCATCCAAGATGAAAAAGAAGAGGTACCTGTTAAGGACTGGATCTATAAAGAAGACAAATACATGCATAATGAGAACTTCTCTCCCTCTCCTAAGACATATGGAAGAGGGTACACTCTTGTCAAAAGTATGGGCTATCCAGGTCATGGTTCTCTCAGTCACAAATTAGATGCTAGAGCCGAACCACTCGATCATGCTCTTTTTGGACGCAGGTCTAAAAAATAGTTGGCATAGGTTTTGAAAGTCCTAACAAGAAAACTACTCCTATCCTTGCTGCAATGGATAGTGATGATGAATCAATCTACATACCCAATTTGCAAAATCAACAAGATAGGTGTGAAGATTGGGTCCCTTCCACCAATCTCTAGTGGGGATATTCAGATATTCTAGTTGCCAATCCAACAATTTCCAACCTAGAACAAGAAGAATCTATTGTTGAAGATCATGTTGAGAATCCTATTCAAGAACATCAATACACAAATGACATTCAAGAAGGTGTTACCCTTGGTGACATTAGGGCTTCCACATCCAAACATCATAAATATGCTTGGTTTAAACATCCCAGCCAGGATTCGGATACAAACTCACATGAGTATGAGTGGGAATCTCTCTCTAATTGTTCTACAGTTGACATGGACATTGATGTTGTCCATACATATGGTTCCCAACCCGATGTAGCTAACGAGTCTAGTGTACAATTAGTGGATTCAAATCCACAAGTCATTTTAGTGGATGATGCTTCATTTGGTAGGATAAATCCTAATTTGGATACCTTAGAAGGATACTTGATAGACCCTAACTTTGCGATCACCAGAGATGATACCATTCATATCCACAACATTGAACCCATCATTGACCTACCCCTTGCTAATCCTCACCTAATTGATTGGTCTCAACGCTATCAAGAGCCTCAGCTTTTAACTTTCCAAAATGACTATGAGATAGCATGTTACCTAAATGCCCTTGAGCCCGTAGTCTCTTCCACCAGAAAACCAACTACAAGCATGACAAAACCAGATATCAAGTACCTTAGTCACAAAATGAAAAGAAAATAAAAAAATAATAAGAGTTCTGATGGTGAAAACCACTGTGTGGCAGTGTCGGAACTTAAAAAAGTAAAAATAAAGGACGTATCCAACGGTGAAAACCTCTCCAAGGTGCCTAAGGATGAGTTACTTGATCATCTCCCAAGTTACTTTCAGGATAGATCTTCAGTGTTTGTTGAGCCTACACAACTAGTCAATTTTAATATAGAAGAGGCTCCATAAATAGTGCATTTAGCTCAGTCTCTATCAACACAGGAAAAAGAAGCATATACCAAGTTCCTACAGAGCAAGAAGATTAATTTTGCTTGGACTTACTCAAACATGCCAGGGTTGGACACTAATCTCATTATGCATCACTTGTCCATAGCTCCAGGTATCAAACCAATAAAATAGAATTTGAGGAAAATGCATCCTCACATAGCTCTTCTCGTCAAAGCTGAATTAGAAAAACTCCTTAGTGCAGGATTTATAAGAGCCATTGATTATGCCGAATAGATATCCAATATTGTACCAGTTTCAAAACATGACAAGTCCATTCACATTTGCATAGATTTTAGAGATCTTAATAAAGCATGCCCAAAGGATGATTTTCCACTCCCAAACATAGACATGATAGTGGACATGACTGCGAGTTATGAGATCTATTCCTTGATGGATGGTTTTTCTGGATATAATCAAATCAAGATAGCTCCTGAAGATAAGGAAAAGACTGCATTCACTTGCACATGGGGAACCTATTGCTGGAACATCATGCCATTTGGATTAAAAAATGTAGGAGCTACTTACCAAAGAGCTATGACAACTATCTTCCATGACATGATGCATACAAATATGGAAGATTATGTGGATGAAACCTTGGCAAAATCTAAAAAAAGGGATACACACTTAGGTGATTTGGAAGTCATTCTAGATCGCATGGAGTAGTTTCAACTGAGATTAAATCCCAAAAAGTGTGCATTTGGAGTCACCTCTGAAAAACTTCTAGGATTTATCATTTCAACCAAAGGAATAGAGGTGGACCTAGAGAAAGTTCAAGCAATCTTGGATATGCCACCTCCCAAAAACATTAGCCAAATAAGGAGTCTTCAGGGATGTCTTCAATCTATACAGAGGTTCATTTCATAATTGGCTGATAGAGCTCACCCCTTCAATAAGACATTGCATAAAGGGGTTAAATGTGTCTAGAATGAGGATTGTTAGAAAAGCATGGACCAAATCAAGCAATACTTGGCCAATCCTCCAATCTTAATGCCTCCTATCCCTAGAAAACCACTCATATTGTATTTTTCAGCAACAAAATCTTCCTTGGGGGTATTATTGGCTCAACTTGACAACACTAGAAAAGAAAGAGCTATATATTACATCAGTCGTACTCTCGTATCATATGAGGTTAATTACACTAGTATTGAAAAATCTTGCCTTGCGATGGTATTTGCTTCCCAAAAGTTGTGACATTACATGCTTGTGCATATAATACACCTCATTGCAAAGATTGATCCTCTCAAATACTTGCTTGGTAAGGCTGCTCTCATAGGTAGACTTGCTAAGTGGATGATGATCTTATTAGAATTTGACATAGAGTACATTGAGCATAAGGCTATAAAAGGACAAGCCATAGCTGACCAATTGGATGATTTCCCAATTCGAGATAAAGCACCAATTCAAGTTGAATTTCCAGATGAGCACATAATGTACATGACTACAAGAACATGGAAGATGTTCTTTGATGGCTCTTTCATGCAAAATGGTTTAGGAGCAGGAGTATTATTTGTTTCTCCTCATGGGTACACAATCCCTAAATCCTACAAGCTATTGTTCCCATGTAAAAATAACATTTCTAAGTATGAGGCCTTAACAAATGGACTAAAAATGGCAATAGAGTGGAGAATTACAGAGCTACATATCTATGGGGATTCATAATTAATAATCAACCAAGTTAATGAAGAATACCAAAAAAAGGATGAAAAATTGGTACCCTACAAGAAAATGGTTGATTCATTGAGACTATATTTCACCTTTGTTACATTTCAACAAATCCCTAGAGCAGAGAATAAAGTAGCTGATGCTATGGCTACATTGGCTTCACTTCTTTAGCTAGAACAACATGAGTCTAGATTTGAATTCCTAGTGGAAGAGCTACACTATCCTATCTATGACTCCCAAGAAAGCCAAGTCATTTGTACCATTTTTGGCCCCGAGTCATCCTGCTATGGTGCCATTTACTCATACCTTCATGAAGGTATTATTCCTAAAACCTTCAACCACTTTGAACAAAGAAACTTAACTCGAAATGCCTCTCGCCACACCCTTATCTCTGGTGATCTGTATAGGAGGGGTTTAGATGGGACACTTCTTAGGTGCTTGGAAAAGGATGAGTCTGACCAAGCATTAGCTGACATTCACGAGGGCATTTGTGGAGGACATTCCAATGGTCTTTCCATGGCCCAAAGGTTGCTTAGGGATGGGTACTATTGGCCTACCATGTAGATAGATGTAGTAGCCTTTGCTAAATCATTTGAAAAGTGTCAGAAACACTGTAACCTGATACATGCTCCAGACATGGAGCTTATTCTGTCTATTTCTCATTGGCCATTTCAGTGCTGGGCCTTTGACCTTGTTGGGCAGATTCATCCCAACTCATCAAGTGGACACAAATTCATCATCACTGCTACTGATTATTTTACTAAATGGGTAGAGGTTGTCCCACTTTCTATTGCCTCGGGCAAGATAGTTTCTTTGTTTATTTTGAACCATATCATCTGTCGGTATGGAGTGCCTTCTGAAATAATCACTGATAATGGAGGTCAGTTCAAAAACAAGGACCTTAAACATCTCTGCAAGAAGTTCAAGATAAAACAACATTGGTCCTCCATTTACTTCCCGCAAGGAAATGGACAAGCAGAGGCTTCAAATAAAACCATTCTCAAAATTCTCCATAGAACAGTTCACAAAAATGGTAGAGATTGGCATCTACAAATAAATCCAGCCTTGTGGGCCTATAGAATGAGTATTGATACTCCAAAAGGGGCTACTCCTTTTGCCCTCACTTACGGTGCTGAAGTAGTGTTACCTTTAGAGGTAGAAATTCCTTCACTTAGAGTTTCCCTTAAAGGTCTAGTAATAGATGAAGACTACCGTGCCATGAGACTCCAAGAACTAGAACTTCTAGATGAAAAGCATAAAGCATCATTTGATCACATGAGAGTCTACCAAAAGTGTATGTCCAAAGCATTCAACAAGAAGGTTCACCCTAGAGAATTTCAAGCCAGAGATCTTGTCTTACGAGAAAACCCTAAGAACCAACAACATAGAGAGAAAAAGGGCAAGTTCAAACCTAATTGGCTTGGACCATACATTATTACTGCTGCTTTTGGGACAAGTGCTTATTTGTTGTCTATTGAAGAGGGAGAGCAGCTTCCTGATCTTATTAATGTTTTGCACCTCAAGAAGTTCTATCCATGATGCATGTTCTGTCTGGGGGCATCCTTTGTACATATTTATTGATCCTGAAAAAATTCCAAAAAAATTCATATATGATGCTGAAAAAATCCTAAAAAGCATATAAAGTCCTGAAAAAATACAAAAAATTAAAAAAATAGAAAAAGTGAATTGGTGAAAACCTGGAAACAGGCGCCTTGGTAGAAAAAATACAAAAAAATTGAAAAAATAAAAAACTCTCCAAGTGGTGAAAACCTGGAAACAAGCGCTACTTGAGGCCTTTTCACCCTTGTTTCTTAGCATGCGTCCTCGACACTTAACCTCTCTCCATCATGCCTTGAACTCATTGCCTTGGTTTGGAATTGGTCTTTGTCTTTGTCTAGGGGGCATAACTATATTAGCTTTGGCCTCTAGGATGCGTTGGTCTTTAGGATATCTTGCAAACAGTGTTTTTCAACACCACCCCAACTGTGTTTTTCAACACTACCATAGTGTCAAGTGTTTCTCAACACTTATCAAATATCTTACCGGCAGTCTAGCATGATATGGTATTTCTCACTGGCAGATGTGATACTCAAAGTTTGACTCTATGACCTACACACACGCACTTAAACACTTGAATCGCTGAGCCTTGTTTGACTTTATTTCTTTGTGTGCTATCTATGATGATTTCTTTGATGAGTGTTCTCTCCCTAATAGTTTTCGATGATGCTGAGCTAGAAGACTGGGGGCACGAGGACATGTTTTATTGCTTTTTCTTCTTGTGGGTATATTTTGTTGGTCCTAACTATCATTAGCATTTATGCTTGTTCCACTTGACATTGGGGTCTACAAGGTATTATCCTTGACTGTTTTCACAAGTGCATACTTATAGTCATCTTGACTTTCCTTGTGTCTCGATGCGAGTATAATCTTGCCATATTAAATTTATGAAATCTCACTGCACTAGTCATCTTGACTTACATGTCTTTGGTGCCTAGGTGGGATTCCCACATATTTATCTGATATAGATCATATTCAGATTCACATAGTTATACTAGTGTGCATTGTATGATCTTACGACGCTACCAATAATGCTTGATGATAAATATTAGAGTCTAAAAGCTTTGTGACCTTGCAAGTAAACCACTTTTCATAGTAGCTTGCATTCTTAGGTTCATGTTAGTTTAGTTTTGCATCTTGCATATGGAGAGAGCTCTCCTTTCATCTTTCATGGACTTGTCGGTCAACTGCGCTCACCTTTCCTTTTCTCGATCATGTCTTTCACTCCTTGTCTTTCACATCACATCCTTTTCCTATCATCACAATTGGTTAATCTTATCATCATATCTATATCAACAAAGAGATCATTTTCAGAAACATGAGTCTATATCATAACATGAGAACTAAACATACATCTATGATAGAGATTTACATGAGCATCAACATCATACATTTTGAGCAATATGACAAGACAATATAAAACTGAAACATCCATCACAAGTGGGACGCATACACAAGATATATCAAACATCTAGTAAATCTCATATATATAAATGTCATGATACAAATACAATGTGGGATCCAAAATTTGGATAATGTCCCAGGATATGTCTCTATACATCTATCACCCTAGACCTAAGTCTGACTCTCCCCATCACGTGGTGGTGGTGGAGGTGGTGCCGCTACCCTATTTGGTACCATGTTGGATCTTCCAGCCCTCTTAGAGTAGAGTGGCACTCTTTGTCCCTCAGGTACAACCTATATGTAGAGACCATGATAATAAGCATCTCATGCTGCCTCCCTTCGAATCTCTGCTACGTCGGCCTATGCTGCCCTCTCCTGCTGATCTATCTCAGCTCATAGATCTATCAGCTATTGATCTCTCATAGCTATGGTAATCCTCAGCTGCTGCATCTCCATCTCCAAAGCCTGGTTCCTCACCTTGAGATCCTCTCCTCCTCCCCCTGCAGGCTGATCTTGCCCAGCATCCACCCATCGATGAGCTGGTCTTGCCGCATCCTCTCCCTCTCCCTCATCATCATAACCCTATCTTTGTGACCATTTTTGGCCACTAGATTGAGACCCCTGTCCTCTCTATCTCACCCTCCCTCCATCTCCCCCGTCCCCTCCATCTCTGTCATCCCCATCACCACCCTGTGCCACTAGCTATGCATCAGGTGTAGTAAACTATGGGAATGGATACCTCTGCCACTCTTCCCTATAGGCTACATCTACACTTGCATTTTCCATGTCCAGGAGATAGTCCCATGGCTCCCTGCATATACCTGTGGTGTCCTGTACTGCCTGCTGGTAGTTCAGCATTGACAGCCATCCCTATCCCTCCTCATCCCTGACCTGGGCATATGTTGTGGTCTCTATGGGCACCCTCTACTATTGCCCAAACTGTCTCCAGAGCTGAGTGATCATGAAGCGCTCTACTATCTCAGAGTGCTAACCTACTAGTGGATGGCTGCATAACATGTATCTGAGCTCCCACTCTCAATCACCCCATTGCTCGCAGGCCCTGTATGGTCTCCACTGAAATGATGTGAGCTCATCTATTAGCCTCTAGTAATATGTCACATCTCCGCTATGTGGCTATGAAAGGAATCTTGTGTACCTATAGCTATAAGGCCATCTCCACTCCCTAGGCTACACATGTGGGTGCATAATGATGATGTGCTCCCATGCCCATACCGGTGCTAAGACCGCACCACATGCCCATGTCCTACTCTCCCTAGAGATGATCTCATGGAGCTCATGGTACATGTCAGCTAGGATGGTTGGGCCCCATGCCATCCATTGTAGCTATGCTATCAAGTCTGCAACTAACCTACCCCAGCCCAATGGGAACCCTCTCTAGCTCCTTTTAGTAATCATTGCTTGTGCTACTATAGAGCACACTATACACAAAACTGGGAAATCTTTGCCAAACTCCTCCATCAACTGATCCCAGCTGAGGTGTCTATCAATAATGGTAACATCTTGGAACATGTCCTAGATGGCCTGCTATCCCTCGGTTAGATCCTGATCATAATATACCTGTGCTAACAAACAATCATGTAAGTTTCTAGCTTATGGAAACTTTACATCTATGAACATCTATAAACATGATTATACTAATTGGATCTCCATGGCTAGGCACTCAAAGGATCTGATAGACATCCTTCAAGGTAATCATGGCCTCTTTGATTGGCAAGTGAAAGGTGTTATGCTCACTGTGCCACCTCTCAGCTCGCATTATCAGTAGCCCATGATTTGCCTAAATATGGGGCATCTGCAACAAGTACCCGAAACCCATATCCCCCAAGTCTGCTCATCCCGGATCATCAAGATCTCAGACACAACGTAATTCGGTCACTCTCGGCGCTCTGATAATCAGCACTGGAAAGTTCTCCTGCAAGCCATAACCCCAAGCCAGATGTTAGAGAATATCATGATGGATGTATAAAATTAGTATAAATAATCTTAAACTCAAACATTGTCTAGATCCATGTCATATTGCTCAAAATTTAATACATGCGATATTTCCTATTTCACTAGTGCGATACTATTTTTTGATTAAGTATCATGCAATACTTTCCTTAATAGCAGTATGATAATATTTTGGAGTGAGATAGTTTGCATAGGATTGCATGATGTTTCATTCGGTATTGTGCGATACTAGATTGAACACCTGTGCGATACTTTTTGGACCCGCGAACTGTCGCATGATAAATATTATCAAAGGGGTGTGATACTTTATAAGTCTTGTATGAATTTTCGCACGAGTAAAATTTGAAATATTTAAAAATAATTAAAAAAGTGTTTAAATGACATAAATATGCTCATAAATGACTCAAAGGGTGAGTTTTTCTAAAAACTTACTGGGGCACCATACTGAGGAGGTCGGTTGTGCAACTAGGCACGCTTGAATCGATGTCTATGTACCAGAATCACTGCTTGTTGGGCCATTTTCTCTCTGAGCTCTCAAAAGTTCTCAATTCACAATAAGACAAATGATTTTGAAAATGACCTTTTTCCCCCTTTTATAGCATTTTGACTTTTTGACTAATTTTCAAAACATCTCAGAATTTCATGAAAATTGCACCCCTAGCTAATTTCGACATCCTGGATCCATTTTCGAGATCAAAATTGAAATTTGAGTTCATCTTGATAGTCAAAATCACATTTCAAACCTTTCCCCTTCTTCTGTGTAGTTGGCTGACCTTTTGAGGTCTGATCCTTCGATCTTTGTTGGGACATCTTCATTTCTTCATCCCCATCTCTTTCAACCTTCTAGTCTTTCATTCATTTTCATTCAATTCATTTCTCTAAAGTTTGACTTCATTTTTATCCTATATCTTTCTCAGTCAAACCTAGTCAAACTGGGGCATATCTTCACTGCTTGATGGTTATCCTATCATCTTTCATCTTTGATTGTGTTTTCTAGTGACTTGATCAAGTTTATCAATTTACTATTTCTCCTCTACCTGATTTCAATTTCGATTCTGAGGGGGCGGTACCTATCAGCTTCAATCCTTGATTCAACTTTATTAATCAAACCTTGCTTGAGATTCTTATCTCTTATTTGAGACTTGACAATTTCCTATTCACAAGTATGTTGGTCTTGTCTTTCAGCTTATCTTTGTCAACTTATGCTTATCTTTGTCCTGATATGTTCCCATCCATCGAACACATATCTAGGTTGTTTTGTGATCCCAAATCGATCTCACATTTCAATTCCATTCTTTAACCACATGTGATCCCAAATCAATCTCACATTAGTCAAAGAGGGGGAAAATGTATGCACCCTAAAATGGTCGCCTAGACTTTGGGCCCCCATTCAACAATTTATCAAACCCCTGAATCAGTATTTTCCTAAATCAACATTTTTCAAATTCAATATCAATTTCCTTGATCAAATCCTATTTTATCATTTTCAATTATTTTCCATGGGCTAACCATTTTATCCTAAGTCTTTATTTATTTAAAAGGAATTCCCTCCCCTTTTATTAAATAAAAAGCCCCACTTTTCATCTTATTCTAAGTTGCACAAATAAAGCATTATTCCTATTTTATAAAAAGAAGAAAAGGCCTTTTTGTCTCATATGAACAAAAAAGTCAACTCTTATTTTCTCATTGGAGGATATTTTTGCACATGGATTGCTCCTCTTTCAAGCTCCACCCTTGATTAAATCTTTTGCCTCTTAATCTCCATGGTCCATTCCTTTTCAATTCCTTTAAAAGGAGAGCTCTTTTCTCATTCTAAGATCCCAACTTTGAATACTAGTCTTATCTTGTAGGATTTCTTAGAGACTTTGGAGCTTTGGAGATCTTCATGCATTTAGCTTTCATTCTTTCATTCTTAGCTTAAGCTTTCATGGCATCTAGCTTAGTTTCCTTTATGCTCTAGTTTAGCTCACATAGCTTAATTAGTAAAAGGCTTGTAATACTTTCATTTCCATAGCTTACTTGCATCTTCATTCTTAGCATAGTTGCATTGCATCTTCATTGTTGATTCTTGAAGATATTGGCATTCTTTCCCTTGTCTCTTTGAATCTCCCATTGTGTGGTTTACTAGCAAGGTTGCATGCTTGAATAGCTCTAGCTGAGAGCACCATCAACATCCTTGTGACTCCATGCCTAGGGAGCTCTAGGTCACTTTCTTAAGGCTTCCCATTCATGGATTCCCTTGGAAGTAATGACTTAGAGAAGTGCACTATTTAGTGTGTACATTGAGAAGATCTTAAAAGATTATGTTGATGATATCTTGGTCAAGTCCATTGCTCATGCAGACCATGTTCCTATTCTTAGACAAATCTTTGAATGGATTCATATGTAACATGCATTTGAATCTTTGAAAATGTTCTTTTGGTGTGGATAGTGGGAAACTTCTTGGATTCATAGTCTCAAATAGAGGGATTGAAGTGAATATTAAAAAGATTGATGGTATTGTCAATTTATGCCACCACCTTAAAATATATCACAACTTCATAGTCTAGAAGGAAAAATTCAAGATATTCATAGGTTTGTGTCACAACTTGCGGATCAAACAATTCCTTTTACCTCCTTGCTAAAAAAGGATAACATATTTTCATGGAATGATGATTGTTATAAATAATTTGAGGATTTTAAACAATACCTTTCTATTCCTCCTATTTTACAACCCGCTCAAACTAATCAATATTTCTTCTTATATACTTATGATCTTGTGGTTGTATTAGCCCAACATGATCAAGCTAGAAAAGAACAACCGATGTATTACATTAGTCATACTTTTTTAGACTATGAAACTTGATATGCCTTGATAGAAAAAAAATGTCTTTCTTTGGTTTCTGCCATTCAAAAAATGAGACATTATCTTCTCAATGCTAAAATAAATGTTATCATCAAATTTGATCCCTTAAAAAATCTTTTTTCTCAAAAATAGACCTTTCATGATGCCTTGCTAAATGGGTTATGATGCTAAATGAATTTGATCTTAAATTTGTCTCCCAAAATGCAATCAAAGGGCAAGATCTGACTTATCATCTAGTTGAATCTCCTTCATCTAGTACTACATTAGATTATACCACTTTCATTGATGAATTCATTTTGTTGATTGATGTTGATAATACATGGGAATTATACTTTGATGGATCTAAATGTTGAATTAGCTTTTGTGTGGGTGTTATATTCATATCCCTTCAAAGAAACCAATACCCCTTGTCCTATCATCTCAATTTTTCCCGTACTAATAATATTTCAAAATATGAAGCCCTTATCATTGGATTAAATGTGGCTTTATCCCTAAATGTGAAATATATATGTATCTTTGGAGATTTTTTATTAATATTCAAATAAATTAGTGGAAATTATCAAGATAAACATTCTATGACATTATCTCCACAAGAAATGCATGACAACTATGAGATATGAAAGTGATAACCTATCAACCACACAAGGTGGAATCACATGTCCATCAAAGGTGGATCATCCTCCATTGTACAATAAAGTATGTGCAAACATGTGAACAACGAGAGGATGATAATGCGATAAGAGAGATAAAGGTGGATCTCACATATAAAGTGGAATGCGATAACAACTAACTCCACCTAAAGAGGAATTCTCCTACACCATGTGCTAAAATAAGATGCAAACTCCTAAGTGTCTCATATGCAAACTACTATGCAATGCATTATCCTAAGTAAACTTAAGTAAAGTGTAACTAACACCCCCCTTAAGTAAAACTTAGGGGAATGCACTTAATTTAAAAATTCTAAATGATGATGCATGATGGGTCCTGACTACTAGGCCATGTTAGGCACCCATGTACAATATAGAAGTGCAAAACAAATGCAATACAATCTCTCATAAAGCAGATAAAGAGAGAAAACCTCATGGGAAAAACCCTCCCCTAAAAAGAGAGATTAAAAATAAATAAGATGCATGGATGTATGGAGTAATAAACACCCCCCCCATTATAACATACATCATGCATATACAATAAAGAATCCCTCCATAGGAGAGAATAAGTGGAAGAGAGACCAAGTAGCCTCCACTTAATGTAGAATGTACACCTATGGTAGATGCTCCAGGCTCAATGTAGGAAATGCTCCATGAGTGTAGAATAATGGTCCTCCCCTTAGGAAGAAAAAAAACCAAAGATACATCTAAGAAGCCTCTCCAATTTGTAGGAAGAAACCTCAAAATGTATGGAATCTCTAAAACCTACTCAAGTGTCCCCACGTGAATATTGAAGGGTTCCTCCTCCAAATCAGGTGTACTAGGCCACATGGCTGAAAAATACATGTTACGATCGAATGAGGATGAATATAGACATGTGTCAAAGACTCAAGTGTCTCCTCTAAAGATAAAGTGATCTCCTCCAATTGTTGTATCAAATGACCCATAAACATGTCAACCTTGAAAGAAGGATCAAGTGGAGAATGAAGATGAGGTTTAACATGTTCCCTCACAAAAAATGAAGAAGGATCATCTTCACCAAAGAGAAGATGAATTCCATCAATAATGTCTCCCAAATATGCAATGTAGGACTCCATAAAAAAACCTCCAATGTCTGTCAAGTAGTCATCCTATGAAACTATAACAGGAAGACAAGGAATATCCTATTGCATTGAATCAACTGAACCCATGGCTGTAGGAATGAAAGTATCATCGGGATCAAAAATAGAAATGATATCAATAGGAGGAGAAGGAATGGATGGATCAAGAACTTTATCACATGTGAGAATACCCAAGTTCAAGTAGCCAAAGTTCTCCTCAAAGTTTGAATCTGCTAAACAATAATTGACATCATGAAGAAAAAAATGTACAAATTAGTATAACTGAGATGCATGATCAACCACCCTTGTAGAAATGATATCTCTACTCTCCAAGCCTCTGATAATAACTAAATTAGAAGTGAATTCCACAGTCCTTTTTGAGCCATTAGTGAGTTGATAGATGGAAAGGAGATTATGAGTTAGGTGAGGTACATACAACACAACTTTGAAGGTTTCCTCCTGATCAACCACCCTTGTAGCAATGATATATCTACTCTCCAAGTCTTTGATAATAATTGAATTATAAGTGAATTCCACAGTCCTTGTTGTGCCATTAGTGAGTTGATAGATGGAAAGGAGATTATGAGTTAGGTGAGGTACATACAACACAACTTTGAAGGTTTTGTCCCCCTTATCAATAGTTCCTTTCCCAATCACATTCATGTAAGTGTTAGTATATATAGGCACTGATATGGGAGGTGAATCAATACAAATAGGTAATTAACCAATTAAACCAATAATTTGATTATGCTTTTAAACAACTTTCATACAACCAAACATGCAAATGTAACTATGCAATAGAAGTAAAATGATTCAAACATCCACAAAATCATAACACATAACACCACTATTTTTTCATGGAAACCCTTGTAAGAGAGAGAAAACCATGGTGGGGATGACACCCAAGAATCTCTTCACTGTATTAAAAAGAGTTTCCCTATTATTAGCTTACAATACCATGTTAGGGGCTCACCTGGTTAACAGTGAATAGTACCTTGTTAGAAGTACAATCAAATAGATTGGGATCTACCTTGCTAGAGGATTTTGAACTCCTTCTTAGAAGTCACCTTGTTAAAGGATTTATACAATGAAACTTGTTAAAGTCCACCCTATTAAGGGATTTAACTTGCTAACTTATTAGAGTTAGCCTTGAGCAATAAACTCAAATAACTGATCTAGAAAATGGCACTGCTTGACTAATAGATCCAACACAAACTTTGAATCCTGACACAACTTTCTATCTCTATTTATGATCATAACCACCAATTACATGAGCTTATTTCCTAAATCACATGATTTATCTTGCCTTTATACTATTTTTCTTCAGTCGGCTAGGGCTTGAAAACAATTACAAGTTGCCCCAAAACATTTACCAAACACATGAAAATTAGTGTCAATCATACCTAACATGTTGGCCCAAAATGTAATGCAAAAGTTTATTACCAAGCACCGAAAAATAATCAACTGCCTCGATCATTTGATCATCAAGTATCAATAATTAACTCAATTGGTTCACACTAAACACATCACCAAAATACCAACACACTCAAAATATTGAGTTAACAGTTGCGGTTGGAAAACTGAACTTGGCTGACCAAAATAATGCTCCAATAACAATTGCACCACCCAATGTGCTCTCTATCTCGATCACCACTCAAAATAATTTATGTTACTATCTTCCTATTAACCAATTAAAATACGTAGCTTATTTTTATTTACCTATCCATCCAATCAATCAGTATTTGTAATCTATTCACCAAATCTAATAGAGTTGCCATCAATGACAAACTCATAAGCATAAGATATTGCATATCAACTCCAAAATCTATCATAATGCCAATAGTAAGTATGATTTCCCATCAAAACTAGTGGCATATGACAAGGCTCAAATAAAGAAAACATAGATTATGAAGATGTCATATGATGATAATCCCCTGAATCTAGAAGCCATCTCCCTGAATCATGACTTGAGGTAGAAATTAAGGCTTAACCTTTGCCCTTATCATTTCCTTTATCAAAATTTGAATGTAAAGAAGAGGATTAAGTAGTCATTCTTAAAGATAGAATCATTTGATTCTTCCTAAGAATATGCTCGAGTTCATATATTTCCTTCTTTTAGCAATAATGTTCTTCATGTCCATTCTTCTTGTAATATGCACAAGTAAGAAAATCCCTCTTGGATGATTTTCCCTTATTGTGTAAGTTGTCTTGTGGTGAGGAGTTTGAGTGTTCTTTCTATTGTTGTGTATTTTGTGGACATGGTTTCTTCTTCTTGTAAGATGATTTTCCTTGATTCCCTTTATTAGCCACCAATGTCATAGACTTTGAAGACTAGAGAATCCTAATTCTTGTCAATTTTGTTTGTTCTGCCATCAACATCTTTGTGAAGGCATCAAATGAAGACATGGTATATGAAGGACCCATAGTCAACCTATGAGTGTATAAGATAGAAATAAATGCTAAATACTCTGATAAAAGAAGCTCCAATAAATTGTGAATTAATTTTTCATCTGATTTGGTCTTGCCAAAATCCTTAAGTTTGGCTCTAAGTTGTATGGCCTTAGCTACATAGTCTTGGATTGTATCAAAGTCTTTGGGATCCAAATTGATGAGCTCTCTATCAAGTTTAAAACCCCTAGATATACCAACTTGTCCTTACAAATCACTAAGTTTTTCCCAAGCTTCTTTGAATATGTTACAACCTTGAATATGAAAGATGAGTTCCTTTGTGACATATTGCCTCAAATTTCCAACAACCTTTTTATTTTCACTTTTCCATTCTTTTATATTATCAAAATTAGATGGTGCATCAATAGTTCCATCAATATAATCACTGTATCCTTTTTCTATTAGCTTACTCCATGCATCAATTTTCTAAGTAGCATAATTATGTGGACTTAAAAGTGGAAATTTAGGAGAACCCATGATGTAAAATGAAAGAAAACAAGAGAAAGAGAGAAGCACAACTACTCAAGACACCCTTCCAAATTTACTCAATCAAAGAACCCCCCAAATTAGATGATTTTGGTACTTTATATTTAGTGCATGTACAATTTGCACTTGCCAAAATGGACCAAATTGGACTTCTGATTTTGATGATTATGTTGGACTCATTTATCGTTGCACCAAAATCTCAAACAATCAATGCCTGATACAAATGCCAGATTTAACCCAACCCATGGGAGGTAGTTAAGCCATGTCATGATTCCCCAAGGAGGTATTGACCACCAAGTCGATAATCTCCCCCTCAACACCAAATGAGCCTTCAATACCCACTAAAGGGGGAATCAAACCCATGACCCAAGACTCTGATAACAATTATTGGAATCATTTTCTGTTGCACCAAAAGCTTGAACTATCAATGCTCGATACAAATGCCAGATTTAACTTGACCCATGGGAGGCAGTTAAGCCATTCCATGAGTCCCCAAGGAGGTGTTGACCACCAAGTCAACATATTACAGCAAAAAATATGAAGTTATAGAAGAGTCAACAAAATAAGACACAAGATCACTCAAGGATCTAATCAATTACAAGTACCAAAATAGACCAAATGTTGAAAGTGCTATGTCCACTCAGCTCCAAATTGATACCAAATCTGAAAAGTGGATGAAAAATCAGGCACTTTAAAAAAAATCGCACCTGGAAATGTGTCTATATGAGCCCGAACGAAGCTTCTGAAGTTGAAAAATCAAATATTAAGACGTATAGTTACCAAAATCTGTAATTTCTAAAAAATCATCCACCAAAATAAGAAAATAGCTGCACTATTGAAAACTTTAGGAGTCTAGCCAAAAAAAATTGCACTCAAATTGGAGCTCAGATGACCAAGTTATGGCCTCTCAAAGTCTGAATTCCAAATCAAAATTGCATATGGTGAGGAGTCCAAATTTTCATCATGTGACGACATCAGAAAATGTATGATCCTAAATTTGATTTTTTCCCAAGGTAGATAAATTTGTAGTCAAAATTCACCATAAAAACCACTTGAACGTAATGGTGAGGTTAGATCTTTCTCTAAACACTCCCATAAGCTATTGGTTCTCTGGATCTGAATCATGGCCATCCAAAAATTAAAGGAAAAATTGCTCCAATGGCTATGCAATGAACACTTGACTTTGATACCATGTAAGAATTTTTCCAAGGCAAAGAATGAAAATGCCAAGATGTAGAAGCTCAATTGATAGCACAAATGAGAGAGACATAATGATATGATCAAATGATTTATTCAATATTAACTAAATGAGAATAGATACAAAATCAGTGAATACAAAGTAGATGTGCTTGAATATATAGGCAATGCATGATAACTAGGAGATATGCAAGTGATAACCTATCAACCACACAAGGTGGATCATACACCATTGTACAATGAAGTATGTACAAACATGTGAACAATGAGAGCATGATGATAATGTGATAAGAGCACTATAGGTGGATCTTGCACATAAAGTGGAACTAGATAACAGCTAACTCCACCTATAGAGGAATTCTCCTACACCATGTGCTAAAATAAGATGTAAACTCCTAAGTGTCTCAAATGCAAACTACTATCCAATGTGTTATCCTAAGTAAACTTAAGTACAATGTAATTAAGAATATTTAATTATACTAACAATCTCAATGTCGCAACCTTTTTGTTACTATACTTAATAAATTTTCTTCCTATTCTATTGAATCTTTACCTCACAAAGATAATAAACATGAAGATGTTATGGAAAATGCTTCTTCTCTTATCTCATTGGATACTTATGCTGATAGTTATCAATTCACCATTTAAAACCTTGTGAGTCCTGCTATATCTAAAAGTTCTATTGATGAGACTCGTTGCTTTAGTCTTAATTTAGATGAATGGTATTCACACATCTTTCATTATCTACAAGATGATACTTTTCCTAAACCAACTACAAGGAACACTAGAGCTCAAATTTGAAAACTTTCAATGCGATATATTATTCTTTCTAATATCCTTTATAGACGCTCTTACATTGGTCTTCTCTTATGATGCCTTAACAAAAAATGAGATCCATGTAGCTCTTGAAGAAGCCCATTTAGGATCGTGTGGGAGGAATTTTGGTGGGAAATATTTAGTTAACAAGCTACTTCACATGGGATATTATTGGCAAACTATAGAGAAAGATTCTTTTGACTTTGTGAAAAGATGTCCTCAATGTCAACATCATAAGAATTTGATCAATGCTTTCACTCATGAACTATGTTCTCAAGTATCTTCAAGGCCCTTTAATCTTTGGGGCTTGGATCTTATTGGAAAAATATCACCTCATTCTTCTCAATGACATACCTATATAATAAATACTATGGATTACTTTACTAAGTGGGTAGAGGTCGTCCCTCTTCAATCTACTATAGTTGATGTCATCTTCAATTTCCTTTTGGAAAACAATATTTATTGATTCAGTATTCCTTCCACAATTGTGTCTAATAATGGTACTCCTTTCATAAATAAGGAAGTAACAAAGCTCTTGGACAAATGTCATAGCTAACAACGTTTCTCCACTGCTTAGTATCCTCAATCCAATGGTCAAGTCAAAGCATCTAATAAGATAATTGAACAAATTCTTAGAAAAAAATGATCAATAAACTGTAGACACACAAAATTGACCACTCTTGCAAGCTCACATCAAAAACTAATTATTCTACTATCAATTAAGTAATTCTACTATCAATTAAGTAATGTCCTATAGTTTAAATAATTACACTTAATTATTTAATTAACTAATTAATTCTTCCCAATTAAATTAATTTCTTAAATTAATTTAATTTCATCTAAATTTTGATTAATTTCATTTCAAAAAAATTTCTAATTAATTTCATCCTAGTTTCATATTAATTTCATCATTCTCATAAATTAAAAATTTAATTTAAACCTCCAAAATCTTTAAAATTAGAAAAAATTAAAATTATGAGGTAATTAAATTTCTAAAAATTCAAAAGTCCCTAACAAGCTGAATTTATTTTTCTAAAAGTCTAATATCTTCTCAAAATTAAAAATTCTTTCAAAATGCAAAAATCAATCTTTTCCCAAAAATGCATTTTGGAAATTCCTATCTTCAAAAATTTGAAAATATCTTAAAATCTTATCTTATCTTCTGTTTCACAAATGACTCTTCGATTTTTGAGTTCAAAATGGAAACAAATCTCATTTTTAGAAGATTACCCACAATCTTCTAGTCTCTAATTATCTTAACCATTCATCTTGTTTTTCTCAAATTGATCTTGATTGTCTGTCCAATCTTGAATCTCTATATAAACCCCCCTTCTCTCACATTTGAAGGATCATAATTTTAAGAATAAATTCACTTATGCAAGTATCATTTCCTAGCAATCAATCTTTTTCAATTTTCTCAAAGCTCTAAGTCCAGGTGTTGCTGGATCCAACACTGAGCGCCAACTCAACCAGAGTGTAGAGAAGCAACATAAGAAAAAGAGTATACATTAGATAGGGTTTGATTTAAGTTTCTTATTTCAAGTCCTAATAGTTATGCTTAATTTCTCTTGTTTTATATGATTTTTTATTAGTAGTCTCTTAGATTGAATTTGGTGCTACTAATAGTTTCTCTTAGTCTGTGTAAAATGTAATGCCCCACCAAGGAACCCTTGGAAACAAAGGGGTTAAAAATGCATAGGACAATTTTATTTTTGAAACATAAAGTAACATAATGTAACCAAGTGCATCTCAAATCCATAAAAAGGCAATAAAAAACACACTAATAACAAATCTAACAATCATCAAATGATCACACATAAGTAGAAGACTTAACATCTCTTCCAAAGGTTCCCAAGCAACCTAAAACTCAAGAGTGAATGGAATAGGCACGTTCAAGCCATCTCATGAGAGTTTGGACTTCATCCAAGAACCTCATGGATCATGACTAGACCTTCATCAATGGTTGCCCATCAAGGAGATGACTACATCCTTGGGAAAAATCAATCCAAGAAACCTACAAGCACACATAGGAGGTAAACCTACCTAGTCTTATCTGAATTTTGACTATTTTGACTAATAAATCCTCTAAGGGATAAAGGGTATCCAAAAATGTAATTACTTTTCTGGTAGACCTTCAGGGAATAACTAGTGTTTTGAATGTGCTAATTCATGTGTTGAAAGATTGGTCACATGCACTAAAAGAAAAATTACATGCAATAATTTGAGAGTCAAATGTGCTAATTTGATGGTCATATACGCTGAACTATAATTCATATGCGCTAATATATGGTTCAGATGTACTAAAATGTGAATAGGTTTCCATTTGGGCCTAAAAACATGGAATAAATGAGGTTTCTTAGTCTGACGATCGGGTAGGTTTGTTGATGCTAATGTATGGCATGAAAATGTAGGCTTTCTCCACATTAGGGAGTACCAGATACACACAAATTGAGGCATTACTCATTCAATTGAAATCAAGAACATAAAATCAATAAGCTACTCTAAGATCATATAAGTGCCCATGCATATAAAGATCAAATACATGTACATCAATGAAACTAATCTAAGTACATAATTGAAAGAACATGAATGTACATACAACATGAGCCAAGTGAAGTGTAGCATGGAGAAATCAATGCTCAAACTCTCTAAATCTGGAGGAATCCCACAACTTATACATTGGTCCCTAATAGTGGTAAAGTACAATGCTTACCTACCACATGGAATGCTCAGGATCATCCCATTGTGTTCACGGAGGTAGTAACCCGACCAAAATCAGAGGGTACCACACACACCAGATAAGGCCACACTCATGCCAAACAGAATGCATGAATCAAGGATGATGTTATAACCTGAGTAATAATGCAATGCAAGATATAAGGTACATGGAGAACACTCGATATGTGGACCAACATCTACAAAATCAATCATAAAATTTTCATCCCAACACATCGAGGTTCTAGACAATACCATTGACCCTAGACATGAGAGTACTAACCATAGGGAGTATCCTATCCACACAAGGGTCAATATTGACATCCTAGGTGCAAGTACCATCTACCACCTGCATGTGTCTATTGGCATAATTGATGAGATTGTTGGCATAACTGATGTAATTGATGTTGAGATCAAATGAGTATGTTATGTTATGTGTTTGATGTAGGTATGATCAATTAGGATATTGTCATTGATGTCAACTTAGTATTTGTTGGTTGACAATATTCTTGTTATGATGAGGTATGTTCAAGAGGTTGTATCTAGAGCTATGGTAAGAATTGGAGTGTGTGATTGTAAAGGAAGATTAAGTGATGTCTCTAGATGATATATATATAACCGCATGGGTTTATATTTTGTATGTTATGACTTATGATTGTTTGAAGTTTGCCAGGTCGACATGAAGAACATGTTGAAGCCAAGGAGTGATGATTTGATGATTGAGTCAAATTATTTTGGATTTTGGTGTTGTGATTCAAGATGTGGTATCTTGACTGTATTATGCTGGTGCAATCACACCAAGATTGCTGATTGGAGGACATAGTTACAATGAATTGAATCTCACTTAGTGAAAGGTACATGAAGTTCTTAGAACAATCAGTTAGATCCTTAACCGATGATGTTGCACCGTGTTGCGATAAGTGATTATTTGTTGGAAGGATTGTAGTGATGTGTCAGATTGATGTGAAATGATGAGTTGGCATTTTCATGATCGTGGTGATTAGATTTCTTGGTGTTGTGCAAGTACATTAGAGAGTGTGATATAGTTTAAATTTTCTTTGCCAAATTGATTGTGTGATGGATTTGGAGTTCGACATGAATCTAGAATTAAAAATGATAATTGGTATTACATTTTAGGGTTTAAGGAATGAGAGGGAATATATTGTAATTAAAATGTATTAGGTCTTGGCCGACCTATTTAGTGAAAATGTATTTATATATCATTTCTAATGCATTAAAATAAGAGAAGGAGATGAGAAAGATCAATGCGTGGTGTTGTGGTGTTTTATAGTGATCAAAGGTGTTAATACATATGTGAAGAAGTGTTTTAAGAGAAATGCATTGACCAAGAATACAATGGATCTATCATGAATTGATTGAAAATATTAGATCACTCTTTACTTGTTGATTTTAAAAGGTTGACAAGAGAAATCCCTTAACTGGGTCACTCCTAACAGGGTGTGCAGGATCTTAACAAGTCTGAAGGAAAAATACTCTAACAAGGTGACTCTCAAAAGGATTTCTAAATCCCTTAACCAGGTATATCTTAATAGGTATTTTTTGTAAGCTCCTAACATGGCTAAATAATCTTAAATAGGTATACCATTAACTAGGTGGATGTAATGATCCTAACAGGGCAATTTATTACTGGTGTAGTGAGGATTTCTGGGTACTAATTCCCACACATGGTTTTTCCCTCTAACAAGGGTTTCCATGAGAAAAATATATATCTTAAAGTGTTGCATGAATTTGATATTTGATTTACTTTGTTACTACTTTGATATTTTCATTTCTTGCTACATCTTTTGGAAGTTGGTAATGAGAATAGTTATAAGTTTTGGTTACATTGGTTCACCCTCCCTCTCAATTTCATCTAGCATTAATAATTAGTATCAGAGATTGGTTCCCTTAAAGAAGCCTAATAGCTTGGGGAAGATCCTTGAGGTAGATATGGAGGGTTTGATCTTGAGATACATAAGACAAATTGAAGAAGCTGAAGAGGTCATTAAAAAGATTAAAGAGCAATTGAAGATCTCAAGGGACAAGAGAAAAGAGCTTTGTGAGCAACTAAATGAGACTCAAGACTACATTGAGAAATTGTCTGAACAAAGTGGATCTAAGGAATCTGAAGTAGCCCTAGAAGTTTATCTCAAGAGAATGAACAACTACACAAGGACAAGAAAAATATCAAGAGGGAGTTAGAAGCTTTGTCCATTAAGATGGGTTAGGAAATGGAAGCTAGGAAAGTTGTTGAGGAAGCTAAGAAGATGGCATAAGATATCCTAAAAGAAAAAGTTGATGAGCTTTCTAGATCTGAACAAGAGGTTGGTACCCTACATGAACATCTACATCAAACCAATGAGGAAATGTAGAAAAGAAGAAGTGAACTCAATATTGCAATGAAAAGCAATGAAAGCCTATGAAAAGAGAATGAAAAATTGTAGAGTGAATTGGATGAAACAAATGAGTTGTTGAAGAAATTTAATGATATTTTTTAGAAACTTGATGAGTAGTTGAGAAGTCAAAGAAGAAGCATGCACATAACTAATCTAGGCTATATTGGTTAGACTACCTTTGAGATTGGTGAATCATCTAAATCCAAGAAGCCTAATCAAGATGACAAGTCTCTACCCAAGGTGAACAAGAAAATTCCTGGTAAGAAAGTTTATAAACCAGTTTGTTTCATTTGTCACAAGATAGGACATACTGCAAATGTTGTTGGAATAGGCCTAGTACACCTAGATGTTCAATTTTTCATGAAGAGGTTCATACTACTAGGGTTTGTAAGAATAAACCTAATATGTTTAATGGTCACTATTATAACTGCAAGAAGTATGGTCATAGAGCAAGTGAGTGTAGGAAAAAGATGAATATTGAAAGATCATTTGTGAACTGACAAAGTCCTTATTAGAATAAGAGCCAGTGGAATGTTCAATGCTCACATTGCCACAACTATGGGCACATGGTATTTAACTATAGATTGAAAAAAAAACATAAGTAATTTCAGACCTTTGAGATATACTGGGATGGCATGTTTCCATTGTAATAAGATTGGACATATTACAAGATTTTGCAGGTCAAGAAATCAAGGAAATCAACCGGTGAACAAGATGAATGATCATAAAGGAAAGAAGATTGTGAATATGGAGGAAACCAAAAAGCATATGAGTAAAGTATGGGCAAAGAAGGATAAGAGAAAAATAACAGAAGGATCCACATCTCCATCAAGTGTGGATAATTCATCATCTAACTAAGTCTACTTTGGCTTAGGAGGAGAAAATCAAGGTCAAACCAATCTTAGATCCCCAAGAAGAATGTGTGGTAAATTTTATCTGCATATTTAGATGCATGATAATGTATTTTGATATAATGTGAAGTCTTGGTTGCATTACATGGAGTGCCACCTATCGATAATTGGGTTTGAAATGATAAGAGGTGCATAGTTATGCTCAACCAGTAACTGAAAGAAAAATAGGCAAGAAGTGAAGAAACTCACCCTGTTGAAGGATTTGTAAAAGAAGAAAAATAGATAAAGAATGGGAAAAATATGCAGCAGAGAAAGAACACACATCTGATGTTGTAGGTGATAATGATGAAGAGGTTGAAATGTTATCTTCAACAACTGGTAAAGCCCCTACCAATAGACAAGCAAGGAGTGCAATAGTTAAACCAAAAAAGATCACTTCACTAGAGAAGTTGCCAGTGAAGAACAAAAGAAAGTTGTGAAGGCTGATATGCCCAAGTCCTCCAAAAGAAAGAAAGCATCTGAACTAGTGAAAGCTATTGGAAAGAGGAATACGGAGAAAACACAAAGAGAAGGATGAGGATAAAAGTGAAAAAGAAAGAACTGAATCAGATGAAGACTAGTAAGAGATGAAAGCCACAGGAAAAGAGTCCAAAGTTGTTAATTCCCCTATGGCGAAAATCATGACACCTGATATGAGTAAGCTTGTTTCTGATTGACAAGATTTTAGATAAGATTAGTAAATGGAGTATTTTGGTCAGAGTAAACAATATTTTGACAAGTTCAGTAAGGATGAGAAAAGTTTATAAAGATTTTTTTGTTTTTGGCATGAATAAGTAAAGTCTTAATTGAGTTACAAGGTCAAATCCCTATGTCTCTGTATTGGTAAGACCAGACCAATGTTTTAAATATCTAGAAGAGGTTGTTAAGATTGTTAATCGGTGAGACTCAATCAGTACATGATGACACTGAAGTGATGTTGAAGAGATTTTTTGGACTGGAGAAACCAGAGAAAGAAGTACGTGATGATTAAACAGTCATATAAGGGCATACTGGTATCTAATATCTATGCTCTAAACTGAAGTGAGATGATAGAGATTCCTATTGCCTTGCAATTTAAGGCCAAGAAACAAGTGATTAAGGTACAAAGGAAAGAAGCAAAAGTCATACAGTCAGTAAGTTATGTATTGTTAGATCTGATGCCAAAAGTTGATTATGATGAGTATGCCACAATTATAGATAAATCTGATAGATTGGTGACTATTGCAGTAGAACAAATGAAAAATCTAAAGGGTGCAACAATGTATTGAGTCCAAAAGACATGAGAATTAAAGGAAAAATAAATTAGTTCAATCCACTGCATTGGAAGAGTTAGTTTATCAGTAAGTGTGAACCAAGTCACATAGCCTTATAGGGAGGTGGTAAGATTATTGTCACTATTTGTATTTTTCAAGTTTGTTGAGGTTCTTGAGAAGAATAAAGCTAAGACACATGAAGAACTCAAGAAGATAGTAGAAATTTTTATGGCTCACTTACATATAAATTTTGGTATATTGGTTGAAGCAAAAATAATGAGCAAGAACAGAGGAGTGAAGAATGCTGAGGTAGACTTATCTCTACTGGATATGTGTGCATTTAGTGCATTAGAGGAGTAAGCATTTTTTTGAAAGGACACATTATTTTACTAAAGAAACTATTGAAGAATTGGAAGGATGATCTTCAATCATTGAAGACAAGGGGAGTAGATTAAGATGTAGTGAAAGTTTTGAGTGGTAGCTCCTGTACATTTGAATTAGCAGTAAGTGATCAGCTAAGGGGGAGTAGTCAGAAAGTGAGGAAGATAATTGAAAAAAATGAAGACTTAGGCATGTTGCACCTTTAGCATTGTTTTCAAAGGGGAAGACGTATCAGTAAAGGGAGAAGAGTTAGAGAATAAATAGCAAGGAGAGAAGAATTAGAAAAATGAGGATAAAGAGATCAAGAAAAAATAGAGTATTTATTTACTTGGTATTGTTTGTGTTGCCATCAATGCCAAAGGGGGAGATTATTGGCATAACTAATGATATTATTGACATAACTAATGTAATTGATGCTAAGATCAGATGAGTATGTAATGTTATGTATTTGATGTAGGTATGATGATAGGATGATCAGTTATGATGTTTTCATTGATGTCAACTTAGTATTTATTAGTTGACAGTGTTCATGTTATGTTGAGGTATGTTCAAGAGGTTGGATCTAGAGCTATGGTAAGAATTGGAGTGTGTGATCATAAGGAAGATTAAGCGACATCTCTAGATGATATCTATATGAATGCATAGGTTTATATTTTGTATGTTATGAATTATGATTGTTTGAAGGTTTTCAGGTCGACACAAAGAATACGTTGATGCCAAGGAGTGATGATTATGTCAAATTAGTTTGGATTATGGTGTTACAATTTAGGATTTGGTATCTTTATTGTGTTATAATATTTTTAGTGCAATTGCATCAATATTGGTGTTCAGAGGACATAGTTACACTACACTAAATCTCACTTAGTGAAAGGTACAAGAAGTTCTTAGAAAAATTGGTCATCTCCTTAATCAGTGATGTTGCACCATGTTGCGATAACTGATTATATGTTGTAAATATCATAGTGACATGTTAGATCGATGTGGAATGATGAGTTGGAATTTTCATGATCACGATGATCATATTTCTTGGAGTTGTGAAAGTGAATTAGAGAGTGTGATATGGTCTGACTTTTCTTTGTCAAATTGCTTGTGCGATGGATCTGAAGGTTGACATGAATTTGAAATTGTAAATGATAATTGGTATTATGTTTTAGGGTTTTAGGAATGAGAGAGAATGTATTTTAATTCAAATGTATTAGGTCTTGGCTGACCTAGTTAGTGAAAATGTATTTAAATATCATTTTTGATGTATTGAAATAAGAGAAGGAGAGGAGAAAGATCAATAGTGGTGTTGTTGTTGTTGCGATATTTTATAGTGATCAAAGGTGTTAATACATATGAGAAGAAGTGTTTTCAAAGAGTGCATTAATCAGGAATACATTGGATATATCATGCATTGAGTGAAAATATCATATCACTCTTTACTTATTGATTTTAATAGGTTGAAAAGAGAAATCCCTTAACCGGGTCACTCCTAATAGGGTGTGCAAGATCCTAATAGGTCTAAAGGAAAAATCCTTTAGCAAGGTGAATCTTAGAAGGAGTTCTAAATCCCTTAACTGGGTAGATCCTAACAGGTCTTTGTTGTAAGCTCCTAATAGAGCTAAACACTCTTAACTAGGTATACCCTTAACCAGGTGGATGCAATTATCCTAACAAGGAAACTTATTACTAGAGTAGTGAGGATTTGTGGGTACTAATTCCCACATGTGGTTTTTCCCTCTGACAAGGGTTTCCATGAGAAAAATATATAGGTTAAAGTGTTGTGTACTTTTGATGTTTGATTTAATTTTTTACTACTTTTCTTTTTGCATTGCATGCTACATCTTGTGGAAGTTGGTAGTGAGAATAGTTAGAAATTTGGGTTACATTGTTTCACCCCCCTCTTAGTGTCATTTAGAATTAACATTGTCAACCTTGACATCCAGAGTGCAATGGTTTCCAATTCCCACACAAGGATCAATCTTGATCTGGGGAATACCAATTAATCATGATTAGTGTTTTAACCCAATTATTTTATTATGTTTTCACTTTATAAGTAAACTCCTAAATGCATCCACTGCAGCCACTTCTAGGCTAGGGTCTAGATAAGGAGTACCCTATGACTAATCCATGTACCTAGTCCAACACTCAAAATCCAAAGATAGAGACCAACAATAATATTTTTAAATCAATGTACACAAGGACATAACAAGCTCTTCATCAACTTGGCTACCCAAGGACAAAAATAGGGACTTTGTCCACTCATCTACGCTAGGATGGTATGCCCCAAGGATATCCACTTGATCCACACAAAGACATACATAATTGGTATTATCATCATGGTATACACCAATGACAGGAATCAAGAAAGGATCAAAAGCACAAGGGTTGGGGGACAAATCCACACCAATAAACTCAAGCATGCAAGCTGAGAATACACAACCAAAAACCCAAAAAGTAAACCACTCAATTGGCCACTATGCCAAGAGCATGGATCACCATATAATCCATCATAAATCTCATTAGAATATGAGGAAGAATCACAATGGTAAAAAATGACCACAAATCCAATTTTTGGCAAATTCCAGCAAGTAAAAAACAACAAATTTAACATCAAAAGGATATATTTGGATTGCGATAAAAGATGACTGGAATTTTATATAACCATTGTATTTTCATAATCCTATAATAGACATGGAAGACTACCAAAAGCACTCACTTTATCATTTCCACTAAGGTTTTAGACATAATTTGAATGATGTGCAAAATAAGGAAAACCCCAAAACATCCAAAATTTAAACATCTCATAATTCAACAAAATTAAAATCCATTTTCTATATTACACCCAACATCACATAAATCAAATAAAATTTCACTTCTAGGAATATATGGAAAAACATGTGGCATAACAGTGCAAAAAATCACATGCAAACCTCAATTGGTCATAGAAAGCCAACTACATAATGATAATTTACAAAAATGTGGGGAAGTACTAACTCTCAACCCACGAAGCAATTACAACCAAGAAACATAAAAAATAACTGAGAAAAGATTTAAATATCAAAGACCCTACCTTGTAGTTGGAGGAAAAACTTGAAAAGAGTGGAATAAAATAAATTCCACATAGAAACTCAAATGACTCCACACAAAAGGAGGTATTTATGGTACAAATCCAATGAGCCGCCAAACACGCAAATTTGACAACCCAATGAATCACAATGAGAAAAATATTGAATTTCTCCAAAGCATTCAGATCAAATTCCCAATTCTCATGAAACTCAAAAGTGAAAAGTGAGTTCAAAATAACTCTTTTTTTCTAAATAAAAGGCACTTTTTGCCAAAAAGCTTGAAAAGAAAAATAAAACAAATCACTTAAATAAATTAAATAAACTATATGTATTTTTCCCAAGTCTACCCAAATCAATTGTAATTAAATAGAATTCAACTATGACAAATTAGTCGACAATAAAAATTAAATTAAATTAAATCTCCAACTATTAAAAATCAACATTTTAAATTAAATCCTTCTACGAAAACTATAGAAACTCCAAATGCATAGACAATCACTGGTCGATCACAAATGAAATACGAATGTAGATTTACCAATCATGTACCAGAGGGGTATAATCATGATAATATTGGATACATAGTGCATAGAAGGATGACATTGACTTAGTATGCAATGGAAAAGCTACTATCTCATGCGCCATTGTCGAGGATATAGAACACTCAAATCCCACAACTCAAGTAGAATGTGTTTGGTACCTGTTGTCACTAGGGATTGTACCCATGATAGCTAAGTATGAAACCTAGCAATCTCATGAAACATGGGAATACTCTCAAGATGTGGGACTGCTTCTTGAGAATAGACCTCCAGATTAAGGGCCGGCTTCCCTGTTTGTATCACCTGAACTGCACTAACTTTGAAGGGAAAGGGATAGAGGGATTGCATAAAACTGAAACTAAATCTAACTTAGGTGATTCACCAAACTGGATAGATCCACAAACTAAAAACAAACTCACAATGTAACCCCAACACATAATAAGAACTCCACAACTCTTCCAAGTCTGACTTTTCTTCTTAGTAAACAATCAGGTGTTGAATGTGAATGAGAAGGAAATATAATTTTCACAACTCAACATAGTTAGATGCACATAGATTTGAAAACCTCCAAGTAAATCAATGCTCACAAAACAATCAAATGAACATACTATCATGTAAAGGATCAAAATCAATCACAATACATAACACAGCTCATCAACTGACTCACAAACTATAGAAAAGAAGGGAACAATTTTATTATTAGCTGGAATAAAAGGAGCTACAATATTAGATTGCTTCACAAGAGCTACAAAATTCACCTCCTGAGAATGAGGGAATGAAGAACCAACCTACTATCACCTAAGAGAGAGGCATATAAAGAGAATCTCTGGAATCTGCCATCAAGACCACCACCTTGCCAAGAATAGAAAAGCCTCAGCCATAATCTCATCACTCTGAATCTCGGATGCCCCACTCCCAAGAAAATAGGGGAAGCGGAAAAAGTGGAGTCCCTAAAAAAGGACTAGTCAAAGGAAGCCTATGACCCACTAAGTCATGCAGAATAATGATATTCTGACAGTGGTTTATAATAGTACCACATGTCAAAACATCTCACAATGTAATTCTCGCATTGACTTACAATATTTAGAAAAATATTTTCCCCTTATCAAACCAAATGTAGTGGATAATTAATATATTTTGAGATATTTTCAACTCAAAAGGAATGAGGAAAATACCTAAAATATTTACATTTAATGTATACCCTCATTTCAAAATAAACTCAATCCTAGGGCTATATGAATATTCAAAAAATAATAGCCCCCTTTCCCCATACATGAATGCAAAATAATTTGATCACCCTAAGCCAACATGACTATATGGGAAGAACCTAAGGCATCAAATAATTATTAATATGATTACCTCGCAAAGAGATAATTATATTAATATTTACAAAAACATAATCTATGCCTGTGAGATACATAGCAAAGGGAGTCAAAAGATAGCTCAACCCCTGAAAAAAAAGGGGAGACAAAAAGAATGATGCTATTGTTGAAACTCTTCATTTGGAAATGGCATCCTCCTGTAATCATGACCACTGCAAATCGGCACTTGGCAGTTTCCAAACACTGCACTTCTGATGGCATCTTTCTATTCCAAATTTAGCAACAACAAATGCATTTGGAAACTTGAATAAGGTAAGGTACATGATTGCTTATCAGTTTTTCATTGCATAATTTCCTCTGAGAAATAGGGGCACATATTACATATGCTAGGGCATTAGTTGTATTGTGTTTCTCTGTTTGAATCTACTGTATTTGTTTGATTGATTTCTTTTGACATTTACTAAAGGTGTTTGACATTGTTTGAAGGTCATGACCTGAGACTGGCATCCATGATTCATATGTTTGCTCATTTTGCACTCCTTTGTATTTGCGAGGGCATCATACCACAATTTGTAGGGCACGGTATATCTTTTTTTTTATAACGTGACTGTTGCTTTGATAACCTTAAATCCTGAGAGCATGCTAGGGTATCACATCTTCTTTGATCTTCTTTGTATTTGTTGTTTATAGTTTTCAGGGCATTGTGCCTTAGCACTCACGACACTGTTATTATGAACAACAACAAACAAAAGGCATTCACATGTAATGGCCCGAAAACTACACATGCCACTATTATTTTGAGTGCGGCATTGATGCACTATTTGTGGTGTGTTCGATGGTATTAGGGCATGACACCTAGATCCCTGTATTTGTATTTGATGCTATGTTCTATTTAATGCCCTGTCCTGACTGGCATTTCACTATTTCTATATGTCCGCAGCATACCGTTTCATTGCAATGCCTTGCATTTTGATTCATGGCTTATGGAATACTATTAATGAAATTCTTCTATTGCTTACATGACACAATATTCATGGCTTTGAGGACATCTCATTGTTGTCATAATGCCCATGTTACATCTCATGGCACTGATCCCTGAATTAGAGCACTATGAGTATATAAAAGATTGCTCCTTTTATACACATGCATTCGACCTGTTGCTCGATCATGGCATATGCATGAATTGAAATACTATCATGTTTGTATTCTATGCTTGTTTATTTCAAAAATAGGGCATCAACAGCATGAGATGTATTGCAATATGCTGTTGGCATTTAAATACATATATTCTGAGAACATATGAATAGGGCCTCCATTGTTTGTTTCCATTCATGCGTCATCGAGGGCTTTCATTATGTCATTAGATGTTGGAATGCTCCACATATTGAGAGTCATGAAAACATATTTCATTCATGTTCCTGTGCCTTGATCGCCTATGCCTTGCTGTTGTGAAGACCCGATGACCCTTGAGCCACGAGCTAGGTTATCATGATATGTCCTTTCTCTGTTGTGTACAGCTCATGCCAGGGGTTGTAGCATTATTTCTCTACTAGGGCATTATTGTTTAGTGTTGGTTCTCGGCATTTGGACTTTGTCTCTATCATACTTGTTTTGTCGCTGTATATTTTGATTTCTCTGTTTGAACTCTGCACTTGAAATGGTTGATAACCAGGGGCATTGAGCGCACACTTGTTTAGATTATGAATGTGTTGAATCAGACTTGCCATGTATAATTTTAGCTCACTACATTGTATTGATGATACTCCCACTGATATTTTGGTGCCTATGCATCATGAGGCATTGTGTGCATGCTTGTTTTGAAAGCTCAAGAACTATGTTGATTGTAATCTGATGTTCATTGTTATATATGCATTTAATCATGGTTTGAGAGCATGCCACAAGCATATTACTGGCTACCATATCTTTATAAATGTTGGTACATTCATGTTGATTACCATGAGAGTCTATAGGTTTGATCATGTTGTGTACTCTCAGAGGCACATATACACCTGTATCCTTGATTTTCATCATCAGCAACAGATTGCTCATGCATTAACTCATATACATGAAGGATATTACATTTAAAAGCCCTGACTATCATGCCCTGTTACTAGCTTTGATTCATTTTTATGTCATTGTGGACTCTTATCATCATGCCATGCTATCCTGCCCTTTAATGTAGATTTATCACACTCATACCATATTAGAATGCAGAATGCAGATTGAAACATATTTATGCTCTGAATGAAATGTATTGAGTCTATCTTGAACATTATCTATTGTACTTATCTGATCATGCGGATGTGTGCCCTTAGCATGTTGATAATATATGCCCTGTGAACACCTATGAAACAGAGTGCCTTGTCTGATCCATAGACCTGTGTACTCTAAAAATAGCTTTGTTCTATTCTTGATATCATAAAGCCCTCTGTTTCATTGCTTTATTGATTGATGCTGGATCACCTGAATGTTCTCTATCTGTACATGAAACAAAATGTTAGTGAAAACATAGTGCCTTTTACTATTTTAGCTCCTTGATGCACATGCCTTGAACATAGCCAGTGCCATGAGTGCATGACTGAGTGCACGTATGCATGCTATAGATGTTGTGGCACCATGAACTACTTAGATCCATTGGATCTAACCCCTTCTTCTTCTCTCTCTACAAGTTCAGGATCACAGGAGCACCCCGGGCATCAGAAGAATCAACATCTCACCAGGCAATGTATGGTACCCCTACATCTAGCTTCTTAATCATGTATATTTGTACTCATTTATGCAACTCCTACATTTTCTATGCTCACGGCATGTGTGAGCTCATATGGATGTTCTCTTTCTTTTCTGTATAGCATATTCAGGATATGATATTTAATCTTAGCTGTAGTAATTTATCTTTCCCTTTCATGTACTTGCAATGAATGAACACAAATCTTAATCAGATCACATAATAATGCAAACTAGGGTATAGCTCATCTAGTAATTAGGCTTCCCAAAATGTGCAAAAATATGGCAATAGTACCTATTCACTGAAAAAAGAAAACATCAAGTGTAGATGCTCATGAAACAAATAGTCAAAGCACATAAAATACATGATAACAAACAACATTAGAGAGAAATACATCATGTAGATCTCATGAATGAGTGACTACGACTTTATCTCACTTCGTACTAGCACAAAGGACATAATACATAACAATTGTGCAGTAAAGCAATACACATCATATCATTAAATTAACATCAGATTTAAATTTAAAACATTTAAATAAATTATTTTATGACTATTCTAAGCATAAATCAATGAAAGTAAATAACTAATATGTCCAGTAGGACAAAGGCACAATAATCAAGGTGCCCAATAACATCATCCTGATACATAATCAATAGTCTCAAATGAAAAATACACAAAATATCATCATAAGGCATCATGTCACATCACTAGCATCATCATGCATATATGATCAAACTAAAATAGTAACACAATCTATCCATCTATCACAACTAAGATATTGAAGACCAAAATAATGAATTGACATCGATGCATATCATCATGTAGATAATTACATATAATAAACAAGAGTATATATTAGATCAAAATCACCATGGAATAGAATGAAAACATGAGAGGCACTATATAGAATCCCTACATACACTTTTCACTTATGGAGGTTTCATTTCTTGGAAATCAATCATTTTTAATTTTCTTGAAGCTCTGAGTCCAAGTGCTACCAGATCCAATGTTGAGAGCCACCTCAAAAAGAGTGTAGAAAAGAAATAGAAGTGATGTAGTCAAGGATGGTGGATCCAATGAAGGACAGTCCAAACCTTGTAGCCAATAGAATTACATAGTGGATTACTCAACAATGTAACACCAAGTAATTGTTCAACACTGATTTTCATTAACATGCCCGACGACAAGGCCTTCCGGGTTAGGGCCAATTACAATTAGAAAACAATTCTACAAGATCCACAACTAGATCCAATTCAATCTTAGCTAGTTCAGCTCTGAAGACAATCAGAAGCTGATGGAAACCCTAAGGCAGATCTAAACTTGAGCTCACAAGACTCCAAGAAATCTCCTTGTTCCCAAGTATGCAACCCCTAGCTCTGCTACAAAGGGCTATTAGGTTACAATCTGATCTGCAAGAACCTCAAGAAATTTTCCACAACTTCACTCTCAAGCTTCGCATCTGACTTCCAAATTTGCTAAGTTGTTTCTCTCCCCAATTCTCCTTTCAAACATCTACCCAAGCCCTCCTTAAATACAAGTCATCAGCCACAAGTTGGCTGGATGAAATCATTAACTCCCCCAAAAAATAATTAAATGCCATACAAGTCGGCTTACAAATGTATACAAACATTTAATTCTACATGTCAGCCCCAAGATAATGGCTACCAATAATTAATTCATCAAGTCGGCTCAACAAATCACACAAAACTCTAATCAATAAGTCAGAACTACCAAGTGACAGTAAAATTACCGAGCACGCTAGGCATCACTAAGCACCAGTGTCAACCGAGCACCGCAGGCATGACCGAGTAACACTATCATCGAGCACCAAAGACTACCAAGTTCCTTCAGTGATTGAGCTTCCTTCAATGACCAAGACCATCGGTCAAGGCTACAACCAAGTAAAACTGGCCAAAACACAAACACCCCATGTAGTTTTACTGAGGACACATAATGCCCCTATCTTAACCTTGGATGCCCCTGCATTAGACACCCCAGGTTCCAAAAGATGTTCATATATGAGAAGAATATCTTTCAGGATTCAGCAGATAAATCCTGAACTGGTTCTTCACATACAAGTCCTCCACCTTTTCTGCTTGCAAAGTCTTCCACTTTAGTTTCCTCTATCTCTTCAAGTATTTCCTTGACAATGTACAGGTCGATTCTCCATAATAATCATTCATTTTCTCTGGATCCACAATCTCAACTCAGCTACCAATACTCAAGCTTCTCCTACCGAGTTTTGTATCCATCAAAGGCATCAGTGAAAACTTCCTGTCATTCTTCTCAATAGTAAACACATTTCTTACACAGTCATAAATAGCTCTACAATCATATTTCCAAGGTCTACCGAGTAATACATCACAACTATTCATCTTCACAATGTCATAAAGCACAAGATCCTTGTACTGGCCAATCTGAACATCAACAAAGCATTATTCTCTAACTTCCAAAGCATGAACATCTTGTAACCAGCCAAGCCTATAAGGACAAGGATGTTTCATTTTATTCAAACCAAGTTTCTAACTAGGTCCTCAGCAACAAGGTTATCAGTACTACCACTATCAACAATAACATCATAGAGTTTACCTTCAGTCTTGCATCGGGTCCTAAACAAGCTACTCCTCTGACAAGGTTCATCCTTTGTACCGAGTAATGTTTGCCGAAGCAACAAGTTCTCTGATTTAGGTTCATTCTGAATGTTCTCATTCATCACAGCAGTTCATCGGTCAACCTTCTTCTGTGTGCACTCAAAATAATGGTGTCCTTCCTCTCCATAGTTATAGCAAGTACCCTTAAAGATAACTCTACATGTCTTCTTCTTTAGTTCCACAGGCTTCTATTCATCTTCTGCATCAGTCAGTTTCTCCTTCACTAAGTGATTAATATTTTCCTTCCCTTAGGAGTTACTAGGTTGTTTCCTCTTCAACTTATCTTCTGCCTTCAGAGCATATTGATAAGCATCTTCAACATAATCAATCTTCAGCATACCAAGCTCATCCTGAATATTGAATCTCAGACCATTCACATACTGAGCTACCTTTTCCTTACCAAGCTCTCGGTGTCCAGACCGAATAGTAAGTTTGTAGAACTCCTCGGTATAATCTTCAACAGAAAAATCCTTTTGCTTTAGATTCTGCAACTTCTTAAACAAGTCAATCTCATAGTCAGCTGGTATGAACTTAGCTTTCAACTTAGTCACCATCAATCTCCACCAATTGATCTTTGTTTCACCTTCATCTTCTCAGTCTCTTTGTAGTTCTTTCCACCAAAGAGCAATGTGTCCTTTCAACTTTGTCTGTGCTAATCTCACTTGAAGAGGATCTTCAATTTCTTCTAGCTCAAAGAAATCTTCAAGTTCCCCAATCCAATCAATCTGATTGTCAGACTTCAAAGTACTAGAGAAAGTGGAAACTTCCATTTGGTAATTACTAAACCGAGCAATAGGTCTAGGCAACTGAGCAGTTCTATCTTCACCAGATCTGTTCCTCCGATCATCACCACTAGATCCAACAGTCTCAAATTCTTCAACAACTTCTTCATAGCCATCCTCAGTACTGACATTTAGAGGTATACCAACAACAGTTCTCATGATCTTGGTGACCATATCATTTTTCATCAACTCCATCTCAGATCTGAAATCTGATTTCACCTTCTCTATGATCCAGGATTCAATAGTATCAAAAAGATCTAAAATAACTCTAGGGTCCAATCTTCTTAGAGGCATCCTTAAAGATAAGAGAAACCCTTTGCAACAAACCCTCACTGACCACTTTGTGACAATTTCCAAGTTGCAACAAGTTATATCTCAACCTACAACCTTGCAAACAACTAGGGCACAATTTCACAAGTTCAGTGCTTTGGATTTGCAATCCAGATTGTGCACAATCTCTACTCCAAAAAGATCAACTTCGTAAGATCAGCCTTGCTAGGTCAAGCTTCTGCTTTAATAAGATCAACACTCTCACTCTGATACCACTTGATGCAGTCAAGGATGGTTGATCCAATGAAGGATAGTCCAAACCTTGCAGCCAACAGAATTACACAGCAGATTACTCAACAATGCAACACCAAGTAATTGTTCAACACTAATTCATTAACATGCCCAGTGCTAAGGCCTTCCAGGTTAGGGCCAATTACAATAAGAAAACAATTATGCAAGATCCACAACTAGATCCAATTCAATCTTAGCTAGTTCAGCTCTGAAGACAATTAGAAGCTGATAGAAACCCTAAGGTAGATCTAAAATTGAGCTTGCAAGCCTCTAAGAAATCTCCTTGTTCCCAAGTATGTAACCCCTAGCTCTGCTACAAAGGGCTATCATATTACAATATGATCTGCAAGAACCTTAAGAACTTTTCCACAACTTCACTCTCAAGCTTCACATTTGACTTCCAAATCTGCTAAGTTGTTTCTCTCCCCAATTCTCCTTTCAAACATCTACCCAAGCCCTCCTTAAATACAAGTCATCATCCACAAGTCGGCTGGATGAAATCCTTAACTCCCCAAAACAATAATTAAATTCCATACAAGTCGGCTTACAAATGTATACAAACATTTAATTCTGCATGTCGGCCCCAAGACAGTGGCTACCAACAATTAGTTCATCAAGTCGGCTCAACAAATCACACAGAACTCTAGTCGGTAAGTCAGAACTACCGAGCGACAGTAAAATTACTAAGCACGCCAGGCATCACCAAGCACCAGTGTCGACCGAGCACCGTAGGCATGACCAAGTAAAACTATCACCGAGCACTAGAGACTATGAAGTTCCTTCAGTGATCGAGCTTCCTTCAATGACTGAGACTGTCGGTCAAGGCTGCAACCGAGTAAAATTGGCCAAAACACAAACACTCCATGCAGTTTTACCGAGGACACAGAATGCCCCTACCTCAACCTTGGATGCCCCTGCATCAAGAAGAAAAAGAGTATACATTAGATAGGGTTTGAATTTAAGTTTCTTATTTCAATTTCTGATAATTATGCTTAATTTTTGTTGTTATGTAGGGTTTTTCATTAGTAGTCTCTTAGATTGAATTCAATGCTACTAACAATTTCTCTTAGTTTTTACATAATCCCTATATACATAAACATGCTAAGGATTGACACACTCAATTAACATATGTTTTATGGGCTTACAAAACAAGTGTTCACACCACTACATGAATAACCCCATATAACTTAGCTTATGGTACATATGTGATTATGCCTTTGGAGTTGGAAATACCTTCACTAAGGATTTATCTTAATGGAACAATTGATAATGACACTTACAAAGAAAAATTTCTTCAGCAACTTGAAACACTATATGAACAATGAATTAATGCTCATGAACATATTCAATCATAATACAAATCCTTACAAAAGCAATATAACAACAAAGTTATTGAGCGATCTTTCTCAGTTGGAGATTTAGTTTTTTTATGAGAATCAACGTAGTGTTAACACTCTACTTGAGGAAAAAGGAAAATTAAGTCATAATTGGCTTGGTCTTTTTATCATCACTGAATTTTATAGTTCTGTTGCATATAGGATAGCTAATATGGATGACATGCCCCTTAACACTACAACAAAATAGGAAAATAATGCCTAAATTAGTGCTAGATTTTAGTGTAATTTTGGCTAAAAAATGAGCCTCTGTGATGGCAAAAAAGTCAACACCCAAATGCATCAATCACTCAACATTGTATTTATCACCGCAGTTAACACCATACATAGGGTTAGGTTTGGTGCCTATTGTAGCGCCATAATCTTGCCTTCTCCACTTGTTGTGCTGGGAAAAGAAGCCACCAATTGCGTCTACTTGGGCAATAGGCATTGCACTAGAAATGATGCCACATTTGGCATTTAGTTTTGATTCTCTTGTTTCTTCTAGTTTTTCTTCCAATTGTGCTTCTTGTTATTCTTCTTGTTATTCTTCCAGTTATGCTTCTATTATAATGTCCCTTGTTGCTTCTACTTTTGCATCCAGTTTACCTTCCCATTTTTCTTCCCATTTTTCTTCTATTATAACTTCCATTTTTGCTTCAAAATTGGCTTCCCTATTTGCTTCTATTATAGAGTCATTTATTACTTTTGGTTTGTCTTCCTCTTTTTCTTCGAGTTTGGCTTCTATTATATCCATTTTTGCTTCAAAATTGGCTTCCTTATTTGATTCTAGTTGTTCTTATTTTATAACATCATTTGTTGCTTCTAGTTTTTCTTCCCAGTTTGCTTCTAGTTTTCTCTATGGTTTTCTTCCATTTTAACACCATTTGTTGCTTCTAACTTTGCTTCCATTATAACGTAGTGTGTTTCATCTTATTTTGCTTCGATTTTTGCTTTGCATTTTACTTCTAGTTTTGCTTTTGGTTTTGCTTTCATTATAACACCCTCTGTTGCTTCTATTTTTGCTTCAATGTGTGCTTCCTTATTTTCTTCTAGTGTTGATTCTATTTTTTCTTCTTGTGTTTCTTCTAAATTTTCTTTGAATATCACCATTTGTTGCTTCCAGTTTTTCTTCTAGCATTGCTTCCAGTTGGACACCTATTATGATGCCACTTGTTACTTCCACTGTTGCTTCAGATTTTACTTCTTGTGTTCCTTCCATCTTTGCTTCCCATTTTTCTTCTGAGTTTACTTCCATTTTGATGTCTTTTGTTGCTTCTAAAACTGCTTCCATTATTACTCCTTTGTTTGCTACCTGCATTGCTTCTTTTTTCTTCCTAGATAACACCAAGTTTTACTTCCAAGATTTTTTCTAGTTTGGCTTCCACTGTTGCTTCATTTTTTACTCCTAAAAATACTTCTTATTTTACTTCCATTTTTTATTAATTTAATATGTTTTATTCTAATCATGAAATCCATATGGATATAAAGAAGGTGCACATCAAAATATGTATAATTTAATTAAATTTGACAACATCCATCCTTAGCAACAAATGAAAATCATCATACGTAATAAATATTCATCAAAAATTCATTGAGAAATTTCAATATATATAAATTGACAAGTGAATACTTATAAGATCATCATATATAACTAAAACAAGTGAAAGTCCAATATGCCAGTAGATCAAAAACATGTTAAAGTGATACATGTCAAATAGTTGACATAAGTCAAAATGATACATGTACAAATGATATAAGTAAAAATGACAAATTATGTAACTGGAAATGATACAAGTCAAGATTATACATGTCCAAATGATATAAGTGAAAATGGTACATGTCAAAATGTATCAACTCCATAATATGGTAGTGCAAGTTGTGAAAATGATACATATGATAGTAACCATGAAAAGAGGCATCATAATGATATATCAACAATCATCCATAATGCAGTCTATATGATCATGAATGCCGTTGGTTACTAGTAGAAACTTCCTCATCATCATCATCACCACCGTAGTCATCATCAACATGATCATTGTCATTATCATCATCAACTTCAATGTCTTCTATATCTACATCAACATCATCCTCTGCCATGTGATCTAGACCATAACCAATATATTCTGGATTTGTATCTTGAGGATCATCTTCATCTTCTGGAAGACTCAAGTTCTGCACAAAAAAATATGTTTTAATGAATTTTAATATTTATTTAATACAATTTATTTTATATATATATATATATATATATATTACAACATATGAAATGAAACCATAATCATATTCCATGAATCAACAACTAAAGTGATTGAAACAGATAACATAAACATAGTTCTTAGGAAACAAATAGGAAGTTACTTTGTTCTACCTTGGCTGCAAGAACAATCACATAACATAGTTTCAATGGCTGCAAGAAACACTAGTTACAAAACAAAGTTCTTGTTGAACCACACAAAATGCAGGTAATTTTTGTTGTTATCTCACATCATGTCTTATGTCAACTTGTCTCTCTATAGTAGACAATAAAAAAATGATACCAATTACCATTCTACTCAGCACTAAATCTAGTTAAGAGTGCTTTTTAGGTGAAACTCATATATTTAATAAAATAAAATAAAATAAATTTGTTCAAGCCTTGTATCAGTCAAAATGCCCAAAAATAGAATCAGAGGAAAATAAACCAATGTTATTTAAAACACCACAGGGAAAATAAAAGAAAAAAAAATGTTTAAAATTTGCAAATGCTGAAAAATACTTCCATTGTTGAATTTGGCAATTGATTTACAATGGCTTAGTAGGGTTTTAGGGTTTTGAGATTAGTTACAGTTGAAAGAAATGAAGATTGAAGAAATACAATCCACTTTGAAGAAGGTGGGGATTGCAACACATACACACACAAAAGGCCTAGGTCTCATGGTTTGTAACCTTCTTTCTCTACTTACACTATAATCTAGAACTATTTATGACTTTATAGTTTTTCAGAAGTTTATGAAATATTGTTCATGGTTGCCTACATAGTTGGCATTAAAGGACTTGCATTCTTTGTTGATTGAGAGTCAATTTTTATGATTATTATTGAATATCACCAAGGTAGAGGACTTCAGAGGCAATTTGTTTTTATTTTATTGATGCTGGGTAAATATATTCTATGAAGCATGTCCAAAAGAAAAGAATTATATCAAATATTGCATAGGGTTACTTGAAAACATGGGTTTTATAGTTTTTATTAGTTTATATTCTTTCATTATTTAAAAATTTGTGTGCAATTCTTGGTGATATTAGGAGTAGAAAAAAAAAAAAACTAAACTGTATAATTCTTTGGGCATTACTAACCAGGGTTTTAGGGTTTATAATACTTAATTATTCAAACTTAGTGTGCTTAGTTAGTTTTGTTCTATTTTGTGGATTCCAGAGGATGGTAGTCCTTTGGCTCTGGCTATAGGTATTGTCGGGCAAGAGAAAGCAAGTGAAGCAACTAGATTAGTGGTAGACATGATTCATCAAAAGAAGATGGTTCGTCATGCCCTTCTTCTTGTAGGTGCCCTTGGCATTGGAAATACTACTCTTGCATTGGGTATCTCCCAGGATCTTGGAAGTAAGATATTTAGTCTAATGGATGCAGGAACAGTCACAAAACAAAGTTCCAATAGCTGTAGGAATAGTCACAGAACAAAGTTCTTGTTAAACCACAAAAATACATGTTATTTTTTTTGTTATCACGTTTCATGTCTTATGTCTACTTATTTCTCCCTTGGCTATGGTCTTTATTTATTTCTTAATTTCTCGAGTGCCATGGTCTTATTAGTCTATATCAAAAACTTTTCCATTAAACCAAAATAATTGAAAATAGGCCAAAATAATAGAAAGAGTGGGCCAAGGGATGAAGATTCAAAAATTAAAATGACCCCACCTCTACAAAGATCAAATAATTTACACCCAATACAACAAAATAATATGTTTATAAATGTATTAATTCTCTAGCCTTGGGTGTTCAAGTTAAGGGTTATCCCTAAATGTGATTGCCTTGCAATTTTTTTATGTTGTGAATAACAACTTTCATATTCCTCTTCTCCGCATGTAAATTATGAATTAGTATCATATATACGAGGCAATTGGGAAGGGGAATAATTTTGTATCTACATTCCTACAACACTCATAATTTTTATGCTTGTTTTAATTCTTCCATTTGCATGGTTACTTGTACCTTTCTAATTTTCTTATCAGTTCAACTTCTGAGTTATTGATTCTGATGTGGGCTTGTTTTGGTTGCTTGGATTTTAGACTGTTTATAAAGCAAGGAAAAAGAAGGCCATTGAATATTATACTTATCTGTAAGTCATTTTGGTTTACATAACTTTTAGTTTTTTAAATTTGTTATCCATTTACATATTTTTGTGCATTGTGTCCATTGGTCGGCCTATCATATTTTATTTACCTTGGTATATTTGTGGTTAGGGTCTTATTTAATGTCAAAGTATTATGGTCATTGTTTCATGATTTTTTCTTAAGACCATATATTTTTATGTATTCTAGTTTAACACCTTATGAATTTTTTGCCTTCCATGGTAACTTACCCCTCATTATTTTCATGTGCTTTAAGTTGTGCTTAATTTCTTCTGGAAAAATATGTTGCAACTTTTGGCTGAGTGTTGGCAATCTCCTAGTCGCCCCTTGGTACTATTATTAAGGTTAATAACTAGTGGTTGTGATACTACATGGTAGTCTCTGGGTTGTAATAAAGTATGTTTTTTCATCCTCACAACTTGATTACATAGTGAATACTTCTATCTTGTGGGGAAGATGCAATGAGTCACGCGTGAAAAGTTGAAGATGTTCAAAAGGTAAACAAGTGTTGTCTACCACATCCTCGTGGTGGTTTTTGAAGGCATTATTTTGGACTCTTGTGCCTATGAGTTGATGTTTGTAATGAATGTAATGGTTTCTTTCATCCTCATGATGTATAGTGTGCAAAACATTTTCTAGTCGCGAGTTTATGAGGAAGAGTTAGATGTTATGGCGATGTTTTGTGGGACCCAATTTTGGATCATGGGAAAGAAATGATGTTACATGTGGAATGCATATGATGGGTTAAAAAAATGGTATGGTTGCATGTCATGGTTTTTTAGGTTTAAAATACAGTTAAGGTGGATAGGTGGTGAGGATGTGATGAAGAAAAGGTAACTCATGATGAGTCATTTGGATCTTTGTGACAATTTTTGAAGATAGTTCTTTAAGCTCACGGTTGTGCAAAGTAGTGAAACCTATATAGGTAAAATTCTAAAGGGAATGTGTACAATTTGGGCAATTAGAATATAGGTTGAGCTAGTGAGTGGTTTCCATGTGAGCCATGACTGTCATGCTATACAATTCAAGACTTTTTGACTACATTTTGGGGATTGTAGAGTTACAACATATGGGTTTCATATTAGAAGTGACATCTGAAGGATGTTACATTTAATCCTAAAATATGGTGTAGATCAAAGAATCATTGTGCCTTTCCACCATTCCTTTTACAAGATGTTGTGATAACCAAGAATGTTAGCTTGAAAAGATTTCATAGTTGTGAACTTTAGTATAGAGATTGCTTTTATTAGATAGTTATGGTATTCGATTTGAAGCCTAGAGGAATGTTATTTATAGCTACCTGTAGATGAGATTATGTGCATTCTCTATATTTTATCCCTTTTGGTTAGATGGCTTTCCGTGTGTTCATGATGCTGATAGTGAGAAATTTCACGAGTGGCATTATCTATTGCATGAGGTTGAGATCGGGGAAGGCCATATTACAATAATTATATAAGGATCATGGGTTGATGCTAAACTTTGTGGCTGAAGGGATTTCTTCAATTCTAATTGTCACTGAAGGAATTTTTTAACCTAATGGCCCCACCATCGGTAGTTATTGCCAAACAATTGGATTTGTTAGGGTTTATTAGGTGTCTAATCTCTTTAAGCTATCACTTTGTTTCTCCCTCAGGGCAGGGATAGAAATTGAAGGATGGTTGCAGAATATGGGCTTGTCTAAGCCTAGTCTGCCTTGGGATATTCTCTCCCACCTCTCTTCTAAGAGGGGAGATGGTGAGATTCATTTTCCCTTTCCCTTGTTCCAAATTCTTCTTCTGTCATTTCTTTAGAAGCCAAATTCCAAACAATGGGAGAGGGGCATGGCTCAAGGGCAGGACTGGCTAGCTTCCATGGATCCCAATTCCTTGTTTGCATTTTTAGATTTCACTAATTTGGCTTCCATTTCATGAAATTACTTACAATATTTTCTCAAATGTAGTTTTGAATAGACTTTGCATGCATTCTTTATGATTTCCTCCTCCTATATTTCTCTAGGAGGTGAAAGGTATATTGCCTTTATCTTCTTGAGAAATAGAAGATTCATCAAGAACAATATATCCATCTTTTTTAGAAGGAAGTTTCTCATTCATTTTTAATTACTAATGTGGGTAAATCTAAATTAGTTCCTTTACAAAACCTTTTTTTGGTTCCTTAGTGAAACAGACACAAAGAGAAACAACTAAAACATAGAAAAAAAAAAAAAAGATGAAAGATGAATAAGAAAATTAAATCTTGAAGATGGGACATGTGGCAAGAGTTTAGAAAGTTGGTTTTTTCTCTTCTTCTCTGTTAATTATTCTTTCTTCTCTTTTCTTTTGTTTTCCAAATCTTTTGAATTTTGCGAAAGTAGGGAAGATATTGTAAAATTGTAAAGTGTCAAGAGTCAAGGTTCATAATAAGTAGCCATGAATTTCCAAAGTGTAATATCTCCTATGTCTTGATATAGAAATTCATGGTTGAGTTCTGTCATATGTCTGTCTATAATTTGAAGTGTAAAATTTCTTTAAATTGAAATAATCAAGGATTATTCATACTTCGCAGACACATTTGTTGTTGTGTATTCCATTTATTATTGCCTTCTATTCCAGGGGTAGTGTAATTGTTTTAATAAATGAAATGATAATTTTATGTCTTCTAATGGATTATTAAGAATGGTTGTGATGTCCATATAATATTGGCGATCTTGTTTTCACTAGGTGATAACATTTTTTTAAGATCTTCAAGACATGTTTGAGATGTTATAGTGAGGAAAGAATTCTATTTGAAAGATGTTGTTTTAGTTTGGTCCCATAAAGTCAAAAGCAAAATCCCTTTAATTTTATGTGAGTTATGGTAGGAGTAATACGTTTTTATTCTCAACGATGTTTAATGCTAAATGGATTAATTATTCAAGTGATGAAATAAAATTCCCATTCATATGAATATGAGAATTATCCACATTGACAACATTGAAATAAGTTGCTAAGATGGATTTATCCTATGTGCAGACTTTAAAGTACAAATACCCTACTGAGTCTTGTGGAGCCTTGTCGAGTTACATTATCTTGTCTTCAATATGTGGATAGTGATAAAACTGTGGTCTAAGTTTCTTAGGATTGAAGGGTGCAAATAAAATTGCTAACATTTTCTATTGAAACCCCATAGGAGTTAGGTCATAATAATAATAAGTTTTCTTAGGGTCTAAAGAAATGCTCATTGCACTCTTGCAGTGGTTTGGACCATGAACTGGTAGTGGTCATGAACTTGCAAATCAACCTTTAGCAATTATAGAGGATACCAATTGCAATGCTACAATTTGAACAAGGGGTCAACACTACTAGCTTGAAAAAATAAATCAAGGGGGCATGTCTACGTCTGGGTCTAGTTCTGCAAAAAGGTTATTTAATATACATGCTACACTAGACCCAAATCGAAGTGAAGAAGGTTGTTCAAGATTTATTGAGCTGGGTTTTCTTGTCTTGCAGGAAAAATATACAACAAGTCCAGTGGCTACAAGAACAAGCACATAACAAAGTTCCAATGGCTGGAGGAGAAGTCACATAATAGAGTTCCAATGGCCACAAGAATAGTCACAAAATAGAGTTCCAATGGCTGCAAGAACAATCACATAATAGAGTTTCAATGGCTGGAAGAACAGTCATAGAACATAGTTCCAATGGCTATAAGAACAGTCACAGAACATAGTTCTAATGGTTGTGGGAATATTCATAGAATGTAGTTCAAATGGTTGCAGGAATAGTCACAGAATGTAGTTCCAATGGCTACAAGAAAAATCACATAACATAGTTCCAATGGCTACAAGAACAATAACATAACATAGTTCCAATGGATGCAAGAATAGACACAGAACATAGTTCCAATGGTTTTAGGAATAGTTAGTTGCTAAAACTAAAAATAATTACTAAACAAAAAAATAACTAAACCAAATGAGTGGAATTCTCACCAAGTGGTCCTTCTTGAATGAGTCTTCCAAAGTCTTAACTAAGATGTAGAAAATTAAAGTATTATTCTATTCATCAAAGTGTTGTTACAACATGACAATAATATGATAACTTTAAAATGCAAAAGACAATTCATGTATGTACATAACTACTTTAGAATAACATTCATTGAATCACATGTAAGAGTAATATAGATAGATCACATAGCATATTGATATCAACAAAAAAATAAAATGGTTAGGTTCATGCCCATAGCTACATAAGTTTAAGAAAAGACTATGAATAGTATAAAAAACCAGGTGCTAAACCCCATAATTACCTAGTGGGAATCACCTTTGTTCTAGTTCTCCACCTGCCACTTTCTCAACTGCAACAATGAGCCTTGATAATCCTAAGCTCTCTTATTCCAGGTTTCCTTCCATCAACAAATCCTATTCTTCCTGGAGAAACACCCTTTATCAAGATATTTGTTTATCCCCCTCCTCAAATTCTTGTGTATGCATCATTTCCCTATCTTGTTGCTTATATGATGAGGTAAATTTGGGGTTTCCTATTACAACTAGTAATCCCTAGTCTACATCTTTGATAAGGAAATTGTAGTGAATGTACCAAGTGTTATCATTTTCCTTAGGGCATATCAAAGGTGATATGTTGGAATCATTTTATGTTAATTTTGGTTTTCTACCTCCCCACCTTGGTTCAAAATTTTCCTTCCATATTTTTTAAGGAGTATATTTATTTTGGTAGGGAAGGTATACCCCATGAATCCATAAGAACATCAAGGAGCAGTTAAGTGAAATAGCGAAATGGTAGGGCGATATGGGATATTGTGTGCCCGTGGGTTTTCACAAAATGACCACTAAGAAATTGAAGATAGGTGCAAGAGAGTGGGTTATGAAGGGAAGTGTTCACCTTGACCTTCCACTATGATTATAAAGGGAGTTCAAGATTTCCAGTGGAATGGAAGGATAATATGTGAGTCTAACAGAATAAGGAAAATGACACTAGGCTTCCATGGAGGATGGAATGATGTGGGGTAGAGGTTTTTCAAAGGTGTGGGATGATGTGTTAAAATCCTAAGGTAGAAAATAAACCCCATCATCCCATGAGGGATTTTCAAATGACATAAAAGGTATAGCGAAGACATGGGGCATCTTTTTGGTGCTCAATGAAATGAAAGGAAGTGCCTATCTAGAGGTGACACATGGCATCACATAAGTTGCAATGTGCCAAATGGGTGAGGTCAAGGGTGTTTGACGGTGCATTCATGAAGTTGAGAAAAGAGCCGAGGATTCCAAGGAACAAAGTGACATTTTGCAGGTCAAATTACTAAGATTTTCAATTATCCAGGGAATGATTAATGCATTTTTCCATCAAAGGACATTAAGTGTTGAATTCAGCTTAGTTGTGACTAGTTTTCCAATGAGTTCAAGATATTTGTTGTAGAATTTTCTTAGGGGATGTTACATCAAGGAATAAAATCAGGTTGCCACCATGAAATGTAAACTAGGAAACCAAAGGAAAACAATTCAGAATGATAAAGATAAATACCCCTTGGGGCTATACACTTGTATTCAAGAGTGAGTTTTTGAAGTCTGTAATTAACCAAATTGCATTGTGAGAATGAAGTTTTCCACTAAGGTTGTAGTATCATTGTTGTTAAAAGTGCTATAGGAGGTTTAAAAGGATCTTAGCTATAAAGATGCATTGCCTTGTGGCTACAAATTTGTCCAAAGGATCTATGGAGTGGCTATAGAGATGTCCAAATGCCTAGGTCCAAGAGATGTCTCCTCCAATCTCTTGCTAAAGAAAACTCTCTTGCTTTGTTGGCCCTTAATCTGATTAAAAGGGTAGGTTAAGTACGAAGACTTGGCTAAATGGCCAGGAAATGATGAGTCATAGGTATTCAACATCCTCTGAGACTCATCGAAATCTCCCCACCCTCAGAAGGGGGAACATACAAGCCATTTTTTGGGGGCCTCCTTTTGGTCACATGAGTATGTACATCTTTCATTTAGTGCTCTATTACAAGGATTAACCACTAGGTGCAATAGTGGAATGACTCATAGACCTCCTAGGGATAATAAGTTAGTTTGATTTGCTGGCTAGAGACAAGCCAACATAACAACTGTGCTAGAAGACAAAATGGGTGGACAATCATTCATGGTGAAGGCACTCCTCTACAAACAACTGTCGACGGTTGAAGATGCTTTCGACATGCTGTCAGCCAGTAGCTTGTGGTATGCCTTATGTTATAAAATGGATTTCATGGCCAAAGAAAAGGGGCTAAGAAAATATTGGTAGAGTTAGCATGTATGTAGGAATATCCTAGGTTTTGGGAGAAGGGGCTCAAGTATTGTTGTATTTTCATTTCTATGAATATAGGCACTTCATTTTATGAAAAAATATTATAACTGACATGGAATTGTCTCCATATAATATGTATTAATTATTTGAATTTAATAAACTAAGGGTTTGTTTGAATTTAGCTTTGCATTCTTGAATGCAATCTATATTGTTTATCCATTTGCTCTCTCCTTCAAGGACGAAGTAAAAATGTCATGTATGAATAATAGTAATTAATATATATGATATGGATGCTTAAGTAAGAGTTTCAGGCCAATATGAGAGGGATGTGTCGATTCCAAGAATCAACATACCATAATCCCAATGATTCTTGCCTTGGTGTTTGTGGGAATTTAATATAAACTAGTATTTAACACTGTAGCCCAAAACTAGGCACTAGTCTGTACATGACTACCTATGTTCTCAATCATAGCTCAAAAAATTTGAAATTAGTTTTGCTTCTTGTTTTTTCAAGCACATTTAGTTTTAGGCTTCCAATTAATTAGTAAATTGTACTAAGGAAGAGTCGATCCGACTCTACATGTTGCCAATTTATAATTTTGACAACTTATTAATCAATAAGGAAGACATTGAGGAGGGATTTCAGTCTTTAAAAATTTGACATGGTTGCACATAGAACACATGTATGCTACTATGTATAATGATGCATATGTGACACATGGGCATACACTCCCCCCAACTTATATAGAAGCATGTGTCCATGCACCCCTGGATACAGGGTAACTAGAATGCACCCACATAATGCTACTATTTTTTGTTAAGTCTATTTTATTTACACTATACCATGGTGCATTGTGGTTGCACCATAGACTGTGTTGTGTGTGGGAATTAGAAAAAGATATGCTATGTGATGTATTAATATTATAATTATTTAATAAATGCATCTAAAGTACTGAATACAGAAAAAGTGTCATGAATGTACCTAGATTATCGTGGTTGATAAATAGATAAATGATTTTAACATCCATGAGAATTATAGTGGTTGAAGTGAAGTATTTTGGGATGAATAAAGAGGGAAAGTGATGATTAGATAGTTTGTGTGACATCTGAAAAACTATTTCTAGAACTCAAGTAATCAATGTGAGCGGTTATCATTTATTTCACCAATTTTTTTTTTTGAGTATTCTAGTGGATTTGTTGTTATTAAGAAGAAAAACAATGGTGGAGATGTCAATGTTGCCTAATCAAGTACTTAACATCAAAATAGTGATATATTTCCAAATCTATTTAATGTAGACTGTCTTGTCGACACAAGTATATGAGAAAAATTCTACAAGTTCCATAAATGGCTGCCCCTATTCAACATTTTGAGGAATGTGAACTATATTTCCAAGGTGGTAAGGCTATAAATGGTACTTCCTAGTTTGAATATTTTTAATAGGAAGGATTTCCTTTAATTAATGAGGTTGAGGATAGAGTTTGTAGAGAAGATAAGTATTTTTTGTTATAGGACAAAATGGTTTGACATAATTCAATTACAAGAAGCATACAAAGATCATAAAATGAAGCAACATGATGCTAATATTGTACTTATAGGGATTTTATAATGCTTTAGTGCAGCTACAAACTTTCTCCATAGTTTGCAAATTATTCCAATCCTTGAAGCTACTGCTCTGATTATCTTGAATTAGGGTGATATTGATAGGAAAGAAGTTGTAGGGGTAGGGTCATAGGCTAAAATGGTAGGTCAGAGGTTTCATGGGAAGAAGCTAAGGCTTTGGAGCTTCCTATGGGAAGAACTATTGAAGTTTTCTCCTAATGGGAAAGCTAGCGTGAATCTTGTATTCTTCCATTTCAGCTTCAATAATGGCCCATGGGTGATATTGGCATGGCTAACATGCCTGGTTGATTCATTGAAAGCACTAGATTTGTCATCACAACTTCCTTGTATACCAACCAAGTGATTTTACTTCACATCAAGACTGGTAACAAACTCTATTAGGATATAATTGTCTGTAATAGATTAATGGTAGTAGAATCCAATCTTTGTTAGTGGCTTGAAACTTGTTGCATTCCTTAAATATAAAAGGAAATCCAAGGCCTTAAAAAAGGGGGTTTTGGTTATGAAAATTCTCTTTAGCTTGTAACTAGGATAATGTCTAGTTTTAGGTTGTTGAAGGTGAATGTAATTCTGAGATAGTGTAATCTCATGAGTAGTGTTACCAGTTTGTGCAATTATAAATTCTAACATCATAATGTTCTCTCCAAATTTGTATACTTAAATCATATAAATTTAATACATTAAAGATGATTGACTTTGTGTCTGCAATTTTCTTATGGGTGCGTTATTTGTTAATCATGGGTCTCTCTCAAGGAGAGAGTTAAATTTTTGTGTAGATAGAAAATATTTTTAGTGTATGAAATGGATTTTTGAAGTAGAACCTTATGATAACATGAGTTGGATTATTAATTTAAGCATTAACATATTCAAAACCCACTAGTTAAGTTTCATTTGTTCATAGGATCTTTTTCATGGCTTTACTTTCACTCTGTAGCTCAAGATTGGGCACTGGACTCTTGAGAACCCTAGAGGATTTTCAGATTTAAAATCATGGGTACATTAAAAAACATAGTGGTCCTAGTGAGAAGGTTGTATGGGGAGAAGGATGCTTCTCATTTTCAATAATCCTAAGTCTCATTGCTACATAAGTTTCTCAAAGAAGGACCAATTTTAAAATAGGTAGTTGTTTTGTCACTCACTTTGTGCAATGAAATAATGAGAAACGAGTCTAGTGGCCACAAATCCCAAATTATATACCACCTCTTACTCGTGTCATATTTTTTGTGCAACTAATAAATTCTTTGGAGATGAATTGGACATGGAGCATCCCATGTTGATTTGTCCATGTTTATTTCTAGGAATGATGGGAGCACAAATATGCATCCAAATACGACCACATTTGAGAGAGATTCTTTGCTCCCTTCCATGAGCTATTATTTGAGGAAAGGTTCCCCAGGCTATCTGAAGACATAATTATAATCTTGGAGAATCTAAAAGATTACCCCCTATATGATTTGTTAACATTTAGGAAGACCTATGACAGTGCAAAGGCACCCCATACATTTCCCATGCATATACTTGATATGTTGTTGACCAAGAAGTTGCATGTCATACTACACTCTTGAGATTTAATGAATCCATTAAATCAATGGTAATAGATGCAAATGATATGATCTAGTGGCTAGGGCTACAACTATGGTCACTAGAACACAAGAAAATGAATCAAACATCCTTAAAATAACATGAGAAATTGGTGCATGGGCATTTACTCATTTAGATGCCTCATTAAGGATTTTTTTAATTGTCATTGTTTTAGTGTTTTGTCTAGGTCTCATAAGGTCCTAAATACCATTTACAACTAGTTCAAATCTTTTTCTAAGGTAATTGATGCCATTTAACTCATGTAGACCTATAAGGTCCTAATTATGTCAAACATTGGAAAACCACTCAAACTATGTTGAAAATGAACGGAAATGATGTAACTAGACTCCTATTTTCCATTTTTTCACATATTAGGGATAGGCATCACGTATTGAGTTAGTTTGTTAAGTAGGGCAAAAAGTTATAAAAAGTTGCATTGACAACTTTTGCAACTTTCTAGTTCAAAAGTGCAATTTCAAATCACATTGATCACCCATTCAAAAATTAGTTAAGAACCAATGGGGATGGGATAATTGACATTTATAAGGCCTCTTTTGGTTGAGGAATAGGTTGTTAAGATTTGAAGAATTTGAATACAATTTTTTCTCTGTTTCCCTACTTTATAACTAATTTTCTTGTGTTTCAGATAATTGTACAAACTTGTAATGTACTCTCATGCCATGCAACTCACATTGATGGAAAGAGAGGATAATCTGGTTTGATGTACAATTTTTTAAACATTTTCATTAAAGTTTGAAGGAGTTATTGCCGATTTTCTCAAGGTGTGTTTGAAACCCTCACCAACTACAGTTTGAACATTAAAATGCATGTAAGACTCCATTCCACCATAGAAAAAATATAAATCCTGGTGGAATGGTAGTGCTTAGGGCCCCTTTGAAGATGTATCTAGTTGTAGAGAAATAGGTGGAGTTGGGAGAGAGAAAATGGAAGCCCTAGGCTTGGCATTTGCTATGTGACAGGCTTGATTGTGTGACTGTGAATGCAAATTTGGAGTCTTAGACAAATTTGAGGGGTTTAGGCACCTAAAACCTGTGAAATATATTTTTTTTTAATGACACATGTTTGTGTTATTGGTCAAGGAATTGTCAAGGGGTTTCAAGTACTTTATTTGGAAAATAGGTTTAATTATGCCCCCAAAACTAGTTGCAGACCTATTTTGTGTTTGGTGTCCCAAAACAACATATGGGAGTTTTTATATATCTCATGTAAATCTAAAAAGGGTATTCCAATGTGTCATTTTTTGTGTGCATAAGGATAGGGGTTGAAGAATTAAAGCCAAAAAATTAGTCATATAGGGCTAGTAGGCCTAGTTGCCATGTATGAAGGAAGTGTGAATGAAACTTGTCAAGTGGCCTTGTGGGGTATTTGATTGGGTTGACAGGGATACAAGGAAGGCCTTAGGACAACAATAATAATTTGAGCATAACTATTTCATGTCAGGCAAAAGGTTGGCTATAGGGGCCTTTGTTAGGATGTTTAATGGGAACAATGGGAGAAACCCATTTGAGGAGTCACTTTTGAGACTTTGTTGAGTTTTTTATTGTGTCCTTGTCTTCCTAATAAATCCTCTGCATCATAAATGGAAGGGAATAAGAAGGAAATTGAACACTTGAAATATCAAGTAGAATACTACAAGGCTACAAAGTATGACATAGGTGATTTCATGGAAAACACATTACAAATCCATTATGACTTGACCTCAGTGCAAAAGGAGTTCTACAATGATGTGTTAGATTTATAGTATGCCTAAAAAGATGTATCAAAACATTCTTACATGTTAAAATAATGATGGCATCATGAGGAAGGATATAAAAGATGCACATGGATCACTTAGTAGAATGACAACATGAATTCAATGAAGCATTCCTTGAGATACGAAGGAAGCAATCCCTGAGATAATATGTTTGGGAGAAAATAAGATAAATCAAATCAACATGGGACTAATTACTCAAATGATACAACTCATAACTTAAATGAGGACACTTAAGAGATATTGAAAGTCTATGGTCATTAATTAAAAGATATGATGAAAATAAGCATGAATGTCACCCACTGCCCTTTAAGACAAATAATATTTTTTTCCTCAACTTGAAATAATGGGACAATTCAGTGGGATCTAGGGCCAACAAAGAAGCACTTTAGAACTCATCCTATACATCAATAAACAACTCAATAGAAGAAATGTAAATTGAAATATTAACACAACCATATCCAACTAATTCAATTTAACTATGCACAAATAACATTGAAGAATCATTTAATAAATTTTCTATAATCTTATGAGTAAATTTAAATACTTGTGTACTTTCCTCACCTGACTTCCTTCGTGCCTTGGACTTCTCATATTATTTTATGAGTTTTTTCCAATACTTACCCACTCACATGGATTGGCCTTTTTTTGACCCTTAGCTCGAGAGGGAGTTTTTTAATCTTCTTTGTTTGGTTGTGTAACACCCCGCTAGGAAACCTGAGAGGACAACACAACATACAAGGAAAACAGAAGACTTTTTTTTATAAAGTGCAACATACATTCTAATATCATTGCATATAACATTAACTTATTATGATACATATCATTAAATGCAAACATGAATATTCATCCTTAATTAAATAACCAAGTCCTCTTAGGTTCCCTGATGTCACTACGAGAAACACATAAAAAACATAACCAATCCACTTAGATCATCCTAAAACTATGATCAATAATATGTACTATGAAAACTTTCTTATAAATGGCACAAGCCGCGATAAAATAGTCATATGAACAAATCAAAGTTATACATCTTAACCACTTTCTTCAATACATCACAAGAAATCATAGATATATGTTTATATTACAAATTTCAAGTAATCACTAATCCACAATTACATATACATTTTACATTTGTTTCTCTAAGAAGATCACCATACAACATTGATACTTCAATGTGATGATAAAGTCATGATACATCCATACAAAGCTGCATAATAAGATTTGATGATTCATAGAAGACATTTGGCCACACGAACAAGAAGTTGCATGAGGGAAACACATAATGTAGCATGATCAACCAAGGCTCTTGAAAATATCTAGAAAAATAATTGATGGATAAAATATTTTCCACCCAACCACGTGGGATCCTGAGGCCCACTCCACCGAGCTAGGAGATAACACAAGGTCCCACACCAGGCAAAAAATCACAAGTAAGGTATCAACAATGATGCATCCAATAACATGGGAGTCCACAAGGGCACATCACAAGATGACATAGAATATAATCACAAAAAAACATCCTATACTAGAGGTGAATCTAAAACAAACATGATGGAATCCTAGGATACAAACGGAAGGGTGTCATCACATGGTTCCATGCTAGCGCCACCCCATAGCCTCTCTAGATCCAGTGCCTAGGTAGACACCATGTGGAAACCACCACCTCACTAAACTGAGGTGTCGTACTGCTAGATCAACACCCCATGAATGACCAGGCCTTCTCAACCCATCCTCATAAAAGAGTGCATGCATTCTCTAGGTACGGGTGAGGTACCAAATTATCTTTTTATTAATGTGAAATCCCAACCTAATTAATTTTATTAAGTTACCACTTGATTAAAAACTCCACAATGGGTTACCCTGGATTGACCACTTTGGGCCCCAACCCCCATTGTGAGCCACCCTTCACACTATGCTCCTAGCAAGACCCTCCTATTCTCAAAATAAAATCAAAAGAGATCTAACAAAATAATACAACCTCAAATGGAGCCTCATAAAATCCTCATGGTCAAAGAATCCAAGAAGGCCATGCTTGGAGCATGGACACTAAATCATCACTAGGATCCATAATGATAACATAACAAGGAGGACATCCAAACATAAAATCACCATTATGAAAATTACATAGGAACTCTCTAGATTCAAAAACATAGGCATAATTCCAAATACAACATGCATAAGTCCTCTTTTGGATCCGTACCAACAAACTGGATACAATAAATCATCTTGATCCATCAAAATCATAATCTGGCTCCAGGAATATAAATAAACCATAACACAATAATATCATGAACAACACTCATCAAAGAAAGTCAACATCAATAGCCATAATAGTAAGATGCCAAGAACATGACTAGGACCCTTGTGTGACCTCAATTACACACTTTGGTTTGAAGCATATAGAAACAAAGCTCCTTAAGAAAACATCAATCAATATATAAAATGAAGTCCATGAGATACTGACATCAAACCAAGAGATAACCATAAACCAAGGAAAAACATCAAAACACCCCCAAGCCTCTAGTATGCACGGGTTAAACCCCAAACACCAATCCAAAATGTAAAGGAAAGGAACTTGATTGTATCGAGATATGTACAATAAATTCCCATCAAAAGCTAATATTTCTCATATAAAATCAGATCTAACCATACAAACTCATGAATAGAAGAATACCCTCCAATAACCTCAATTAATCAGTTAGGGTCCAACTCAACATAACATGATAAACACATGATTGGCCATGTACTAGAGGTCATGAAAACCCCAATAATCAAGCCACAAAATGAATTATAACATCAAGACAAAATACCAAACTCTGGTAACACATAACCAATAAAACAATAAAACCTCCACATATTCTCTTTAAATAATCATTGCAAAACCACAAGATGAAGATCATCAGAAGGTGTCTTGAAGACATTACCAACAAGCCACAAAAAAATAAACATAAAGTCAACCCTGACCTCAGATTAGCATTTAAGTCACCCAATATCAATCCTCAACACTACTTCAATACATTAAGAATGCACATCTACAATAGGAAAATAACACTTCAAGTCCTTGATACGAATCACCTATCCAACATAGGCCAATAATATACATCTATGCTTCAAGCATACAAATCAACCACATATTATCAGCCTTAAAGCACCACCTTGATTATTAAAATGATAAACATAGAAAATGAAATTATGAGCACCCCAAAAGAACTTAAACAATTTTGGTAAAATGCTCACATCACAAGCCTCAGATATCCATATTTAATATATTATCCTAACAATATATAAGTAGAATGATTGGAATTGGTACAATATCTCAATAGAAAAGAATGCTCAATACCACTATCTTAACTAAATAATATATAATCTCTTCTATCAAAATACAATTCATATTATCGAGTTATAATAAATTAATTCTTTAACAACAACTATAGATTCTAACCACTACCATTTTAAAATTATAAGTTTACGTTTAACAAAGAACCCTAATTTATTCCAATCATATATTAAATTTATTTATACAAAATCACAAAACATATTTATTCTAATAATAAAACTTAAGTTACCTATAGAAAATTTATAATACAAACATTATTTTAATTTACCCTTATTTACAAAATAAAACAACAAAATATAACAAGTGATTTTGGATTCCCTAAATGACTAATTTTACAACCTAATCTTATATACCTAAACCACTAATTTTAAAACCTTTAAAATACTTTCTAAGCTCTTAAACATGCTTTAAAAGAAATAACTAAAAGTAAAAGTCCAAAATATAAGGAATCATTCCTCTTAGAAAGGAATCGATTCTTATACCTCCTAATTAGTTAAAAAGGAACATACTTAGAGAAGAGTAAAATGAGAAGAAGCTAAATAAAAAGCCGAAATAGTTCAAAGCTTCCTAAGATAAAATCATACGTAAGGGAAAGCATTAGCAGATTTTAAAGAATGATCAGCCAAAACAAAGCACCCCAAATTGAAAACTACGCTAAAGCATGGTAGAAAATAATACTATTTCTCCATGGTGGGAATAAGTGTGATTGGTTAGTAGTTATCACAAAGTCAAAAGGTGGCATTTTTATATAAAAATGATAATAATTGACAAGTCAAGAATAGTGTGGACTTATAAAAGTGACTTCATAACTAAGGGCCCGTTTGGCGGTAGGAATTAACCTGGAGTAAGCATTAGTTAATGCTAGAATAAATTATTTTCTGTTTGTGGGCATTTTCCTTATTTTCGAATTAGAAAACTTATCCCCATTTTAGGACCAATGCTTGCATAAATTAATTCTCAAGAAAAGTTAGAATTCATTTCTTATTCGAGAATAAGCTATTTATGGATTCAAATTTATTTTATTTTATTAATTTTTATTTTTATTTTTAAAAAAATTTTAAATTTTTTTTTAATGTAGGTATGTATATATATACACGTGTGTATATATACGTGTATGTATATATACACATGTATATATACATACATGTATGTGTATATACACACAAATGTGTATATACACGTGTGTATACACACGTGTGTAATGTGTATATACACACATGTATATACACACGTGTGTAATGTGTATACACGTACGTAATTTACATTACAATTATTAGGGAAGGAGAGCAATCTAAGAGCACTGTATAACATGATTGAGTTATCCGACTGTTAGAGCGATGATTATATGACAGCGACCCAATATTATGCAGCAATTTGTTTAAGATCACAGTGACTTAAACTGTTTAAACGGTGACTTACTATAATTTTAATTTGTTTAAGATCACGGTGACTTAAACTGTTTAAACGGTGACTTTCTTTCTCCATACACCAATTGAATCTTGTTTTTTTCCGTTGAATGTTGTTTTTCATTGAATCTTGTTTTTCCATTGAATCTTGTTTTTCCATTGAATCTTTTTTTTCTCCTTTGAATCTTATTTTTCCATTGAATCTTGCAGTTTTTTCACAGCATCGTCCATCTTTTTCCATTGAATTTTTAATTTTTTCCATTGAATCTTCTGCCACGCCTGCTTTCTTTATTTTTACTTCTTTCTTCCTATGACCTTGGCTCAGAAAAATGCACAGCCATCCCATCTCTACTGAAATTTATTTGATTGATTTTCACGTTTGGGAAGCTGAGATTTGATTTGTATGGCAGGCAAACGGTCCTTTCATTCCTGTGAAAACAGGCCGCAGGGACCTAGAATGAGACACTTGAAACTGAATCACCAAAACTCTTTCATATAGAGATTATAATAGTTTTATATAATCTCTGCACAATTCTGCATATAATGTAATCATGGTTTTTGAGACAATTGACTGTTGCAGTAATCATGGCTTTTGAGTCATTCACTGTTGCACGATTCAATGAATCATACATTACTTGTTTTACTATGAGATACAGACATGCAAGCTTATTTACCTATTCTTTTTTCTTATGAAATACAGACATAACCAGTTTATATGCAGATTATATTTAGTGTGATTCTTATCCTCTCATCAAATTTAATGTGATTCTAACCTACTACTCTGTTTTTTATTTTTATGGTTCATCAAATTATGTGAGGTTTGTTTTATTGAACTGATTGGCAGTAGATGGATTTTATATCATAAACGCATATAGATTTAGATGGATTTCAGATTATAAATGCGAAATTTTCAACATCTGTTTTTCATGATCTGCACATTTTATAGTTGAAAACCACAGAAAATTTGCAAAAAAATCAGTATTTTTTAAATCTGATTTTTTTTTTTTATATTCTATCTGAAGCCTAACTGACACCCACAAAGATTTATGATGGGACGGTAAAATGTTTAGCAGTAAAATTTCCTGACTTAAGTATTTGTGGCTGCAAGTTCTATTTATTTAGTAAATTATATGCTGCATATTTTTACTTGTATGTTTTGGCTGCAAGTTTTCTCTACAAATTTTCTCCTGTACGATCATCTGCAATACGTTATTGTCCTGTAAAATTTGCTGAATTTTTTTCCCAATTCACTTAAAATTTACGATAATAGTTTTTGATTAACATTTTACATAAATTTTATTTTACCATCTGTTAATAGTTTCTAATTTTTATGTGTCTAAAATATTTTGAATAAATTTTCCAGCCAAACTAATTTTCAAAGTGGAGGCGGGTTGCTACGAAATTGGCAGCCAGATTGATTTGCCAGGTACCAATATTTTTTTAAGTTTATCATGTATTTATTTTTATTATATTTTTAATAATTTTGTGATATATAATATTTCCTTTTAAGTTTTATATAATATTTTTTATAAGTTTATCATGTATTTATTTTTATTAATATTTTTAATAATAATTTTGTGATATATAATATTCGTATCAAGTTTTTTACTTTATTTATAAATTTTTTAATTTAGATTTAAAGAGATATGTTGAACGTATTTTTAAATAAATACAATATGTATATTATAATTTTGTAAATTTATTTTTAAAAAATAATGAATAGTCTATTTTTACTAATCTTTTAAATTTATGAAAAAAAAGACTATTGTAAAATGTAACTTCTTTAATATATTATTAATTTTAAATTTTTTTTATAAATAAATTATAAAATTTTCATATATTCATAATTTGTGTTCTTACATAATTTTGTTAAATTCAAAATCTATATTACATGGTTTAACATTGCCAAATTTTGAACAAGTTTTAGGTGTACTTAAAATCTTTAGAATTTTGAAATAGAATAAGTTGAATAAAAGATTTCAAAACAATTCTCTAAAAACAAACCATGAAAAAGTGAAGACATACATTTCTTCTACCCCATCTTAAAAATGCAATTTTTATTTTATTTTATTTTTAAGTTTTATTATGGACATTTTTACTTTGATTGGTATTGAGAGATACAAAGATATCTATTTAGTTGAATTTATGTAAACTAATATGAATCTAATTTCTTATTTATTGTATTTAAAAACTAAGAAATAATATAATATATTATAATAATAAAATAATATAAATCTCATTAATTCATTTCTAATCACATATAAAACAAGTTATTGTTTCTTTTATATACTCATTTAATAACATTATTTTGCAATCACTTAAATAAGAATAATTTTGAAAACTGTTTTCTTATTACTTATTACTAATTTAAAAGAAAGTATTAAATTATTTTAAATTTAAGATAAATATGTGATAAAAAATACAATTAATAAGAATTAGTTAATAGTTTACCTTATTTAATGTAATACCATCACTTGCATCTTTATCATATATTGTTAGATCATACAATATACAACCTTTATCCCAAGCTTACTCCATTATGTGTCTATACATATTGTAATCAAAATGTAATACCTAAAAAATGGGCTATAGGTTCATTAACTTCCTACATCATCAAATCGAACGAAATCAACATCAAAGTCCTAATCTAAAACACATCTGCACATCAGTTTATCAAAAATTGATTATATTAATTCTGCATCGGGGAATATTCTTTGAATATTCCTAATTATCCTAATTATCTTTAATTGAATATTATTTGACGACACATCATATTTATCCTAGAAATTTGATTAATTAAATATTCTGAATATTTAATTAATTAAGTTTAATTTTGCCACTTAATTATTTAATTAGATTTAATTATATTTATTCATAATTTATATTGTTTTATTTGACAATAAATCAAATTTGCTAAAAATAATTAGTTGAATTCTTATTTAATTGATTAAAACAAGTTGTCAAATTTAATAATATAGTTTGGAATAAAAGTTTGATTTAATAATTGATTAACCCATAAATCAGTTATTTTAAATTTAAAATCAGTTAAGTTGAGAATAAATCACTTTATTTTTTTAGTTAATTCATATTAAATCATGCACAATCAGAAAAATAGTCAACTTTAAATCAATTATCAATTTCAATTTGTTAACTTTCTAAACTCGACATCTGATTGTGAGTTGAATAAGTGAACTAAACTCTATTTTGAGTCAAAAAGTGTTTTTGCATGATTTTATGAGTTGATCTATTCCTGATTTCTTGTTAACTCAAAAATCAACTTGAGTTTATCAAGAGTGATTTATGGCTTTTCTCAATGCATCCTCAAGCCTTGGATTTCTATATAATCAAGGCTTAGCTCCTCACAAAAGGATCCCTCGAATTTGCACAATTACTCTGGCAAATTTGCATTTGAAGAATCAAGCTCTCACAAATAGGCGATTTGTGAGATTTTGTTATCATTTCATTGCTTTGCATCCATTTTTCATATCAATTCATAGCATTGTTAGATCAATTTGCATATCAATTTCGATTCATTCTAGATTAATTTCATATCAAGTTTTTCATCTTATTGCATACAAAATCCCAAAAAATAAATTAATTTGCATTCATATTTCATTACTTTCATCATTTTAAATCCTTCGTTTAGGTGTTGCATTGTCACTGATCTTGGTCTGAATATGAGAATACCATACTTGCACCTACTAGAAGGTAGTAAATCACCTGGTTATCTTAGTTCATTTCATTTATAGATTTCTCGATTTGCTAACCTCTAATATTTTACTGAAGTGTTGTGTCCACAGCTAGGTACAATTTCACACACACATTTTTGGTGCCCACCATGGGGCCCTGAAATGGGTTTCCATTTATCTTCTAACAATTTCTATCGATTTTTTGTTATTTTCTATCAAAACTATGATTTTTACTTTTTGTTCGTACATTTTCCGTATGAGTTTTGACAGAGTGTTGTGCCAGGACCCCCTGATTGTCGTATGACAGTTGGTGTTTTTGAGAATCATGCCGGTTCTTATAGATTATCATTTCAGGACTACTCTGTCATGTGTGCACAAACCCATTATCATATCGTGCTTGGATTGTCGTGCGGGAGGTAACCCACTATTGCGCAACTTTTGGTACCAGAGATTCAATTGTCGTATCAAATTTTTAGTTTGTCTTTCATATTTGATTTTTGGATTTGGACTGACATCTAACCCTAACAATTGAGATCTTCTATTTCTGGTTGGTACTTGCTGATTTTGATTGGAAAATTGCAACAAAAATTGCAAAACAGCTAAAAATCTACTAAGCGCATTGCGAAGGAACTCAGGTATTCTATTGCATCTGATAGCATTTCAATTTGGGACATAAAATAAATTTTCACATGTCAAGATTGAGTGTCTTTCCTACTTTCATAAAACACACTTCAGTTTTGGGCTCTAAAATGAACATAGATTTTCTTTCTGCATATTTGTTACACATAGTAATTAGGCCCTATGAACACTATTTGTGGAGTTCTTGAGGGAGTGGGCTTCATTCACTTATTTTTCATGCGAAGCTCTTCTCGAAGATAGATCCCCTTGTAGGTAGGGAGGATACTATGATTATCTCACGTTCTACTTGGTTTGCTCCTCAACTTTGATCGGTATGTTCTCTCTTGGTCCCACTTAGAGAGCTCAGTAGACATTGTTGTTGACATCACAAACTTTGGTGAGGTGATTTCAGTCTTAGCGTATCAAAGAATCTATCTACTATGTTTGGGTAAAAGTGAAAAGGCTAGAGGACTATGCTCTACTCCCTTTTTGGGTAGTATCAGAAACTCAGATCCTTGAATCTGGACCAAGTACCCATGTGGTCTATTTTGTGAGTCACCTTTAGAGAGGGTTAACCGTAGTGGATATTCTCTTTATTGGGTCAACCACATGGATGAAACCTCAAGCGGTAGTAGCCATTTTTTCCAATGGTAGCAATAGCTGCTATATAAATGTCTTTATGGAAGAAATATCCACAGGTGTAGTCTCTTGTTGGGTTGTCAGATCTCCTCAGTAGCTCCTGATTAATTAAATTCTCAGACTATGTCAAAACCCCGGTGCACCTGGATTGGATTTCGCCCTCTTGAGATTACCAAAGTTGTAGAGTCAGACCATTACTAAAAACCCTAGTGCTGCCAAATTTTCATTTTCTAGGACCATGTGTGTGATTGGAAAAACTTTTGAGAACATACACAAGTAGCATTCCTAGGGTTAGAACAATAAGTCACTTGATTGTTCATGTGCAAGGTTGCTTTGTCCCTTGCTCATTATTTTTAGACGTGCTTGAATTCCCTTGCTTTTTGCGTGCTTGTTATCTACTTGGTTGTTGAAAATGAATGAACCCGAGATGAATTGTTACATAGATCTTCAAACTTGGACAAAGAAATTTTGCAAACAACCTGATATTGAAAACTGAAAAAATTACAAATTTGAAGCAAAATTCCTTTCTAGAGTCCAAAGTCATCCCATAGTCTCAGAAATTCGTACAAGTTTTGCCCAAGTGTCGTGCCAGAACCCCTATATTGTCGTATGGTAGATTGTATACTATCATACGAGTATTGTTAGAAAAAGTCAAGTAAAATCAATCCCTGGTTTCAACTATCATATGAGTGCTTTCAATTATCATACCAAACCTCACCTAGACTTGTACAAGCCTGGAGAAACTCATATCAAAATTTTGAAAAGTTGCCAGAAACCTGCCAAATTTGTCAAATATTCAGAAATAGAGCAGAAACCAAAAGAATCCAATCATTTTCCCAAAGTGGTCTCTTGAGTTTGATCCAACCATCTGATTTATTGATTTGAATCTCGTCCATCTTGTGACAAAACCTTGTCAAAATTATCTTCAATTCAATCTTCAGCAAAATGGCTAAGTATTGCGAGCTCGTGTCCACCATCTTTTGGGCGTCTACCTATACATCTAGGGCACATTATCCTTCATTTACATCCAAGTCAATCTTTAACCAATCCAATCTTGACAAGGTTGTGCCATTCGATCTTCTTGAAACGAGTCATTCTTCAGCTGTCTTAATCTTGCTCTTTTGATTCACCCAAGGTTAATGGTGGAAACTAGAGCTTCCTCACAAAGAAAACAAGGAGAACAACCCAGATTCTCTTCAGCAACATCTTCTGTGATTTCTTAGACATTTCATCAACCCTACGACACAATAAAATTTGCAGAAGACACTCTTGGCAATCTTTACTTGAAAGGTGGTTACGTTCCCCCGCCTGCATTAATCCACGGAGGTACTCAATCACCTCCACATCAATCAATCCCTGGTAATTCTCATCACAACACAATGTCTCAAGGAAGAGGAAACCAGAGATCCCAAGGCTATCAATCTAATCATGAAGATCCCGAACTGACTCCATCTGAAATTGAATGATACAAAAGTGATGAACACTTTCAAAAACTAATGAAACATTTCTTACAAGAAGAGATAGAAGCCTACTTCTTGGACCTAGCTCAACAAGGAGCCAAACTTCCTCCAAAATTTAATGTTGAAGATATCGTCACTCAAGAGGAAGAAACTCCTATTACAACCATGATGAAATAGATGCATGCTATGCAAGTCAAGTTAAACAAGCTAGAAAAAGAGAAGGAACCTAAGGAGTTCTCTATGGAAGCTCTATGTCCTTTTCCATTTGAAAAAAACTTGTACATGCCATCATTCCCAAAAAGGGTGGAAATACCAAAATATGATAATTATGATGGCAACTCTGACCCTCAAGATCATGTCAGAGAATTTTGTACCCAATCTATGGAGTTTATGCATGAACCAACCTACTTAATGCATCTTTTCCCTCGATCTCTGGGAGGAGAAACCATTCATTGGTTCTCTAAAATGCCTCCAACAATCAAAACCTTTGAGGAGTTAATCAAACTATTTTATCAACAATACTCCTACAACATTTAACATCTGATCACCATGATCGACATCTGCAATCTGAAGCAAAACTCAAGAGAACCCTTCTTGGCTTTCCTCAAGCGATGGAGGATGAAGTTTTCACTTTATGCTCGACCTATTCCAGAAACTGAAAAACTTGAAATCTTCATCAACAATTTGGTGCCGAAACTCAATTATCCCTTGCAAATGCAAAATCATACATCCTTTGATAAAATGGTGGAAAATGCCATCAAGATTGAGAATGTGCTTGCCAAAAAGGGAGACATATCGCTTCATATGGAAAACAAGTACAAACCTGGTTCTAGTTCCAAAAATAAAGACAGAGGTAAATTCTGGAACAAGAACAAGAATGTTGTCACAGATGGTGTTGTTGATCATGTCAGCGTCCCAGCAAAGTCATTGTCATTCAATCTCACCATGGGCACTCAAGCCATAAAAGCTTATGAACAAAAGGCATCTGAACCTTCTCAAAAGTCAAAAGACTACAAACCATGGGTTACAACACCAAAATGTGAGTTCAATCCTTTGGGTGAGTCCTTAGAATTTTCCATGAAAACTTTGTTGGCAAACAAAATCATCTCATTTCCTGAGATAAAACCATTTGATCTTGAACCTAAACCAAAATGGTGGAAAGAGACCAATTTCTGTGACTTCCATCAAAACAAGGGTCATAAAACCAATAATTGCATATGCTTGAAACATCTCATACAAGACAAAATTGATGAAGGAGAAATTATAATTGACAATCACAAAACCAACAAAGATCATACAGCATTCACAGAACCATTTTCGAAGCATAATCAAGGAGATTCATCTTCTAAGCCTAACATGGGTGCTAAAGTCAATTAGCCTAAATTGAATCTTTTTTTTTTCCATTGAATCTTGTTTTTTCACAGCATCGTCCATCATTTTCCATTGAATCTTCTGCCACGCCTGCTTTCTTTATTTTTACTCAAATTTATTGGATTGATTTTCACGTTTGGGAAGCTGAGATTCGATTTGTATGGCAGGCAAATGGTCCTTTCATTCTTGTGCAAGGACCTAGAATGAGACACTTGAAACTTGAGGCATTTCCTGTTCATCAAAACTCTTTCATATATAGTTTTATATAATCTTTGCACAATTCTGCATATAATGTAATCATGGTTTTTTGAGACAATTGACTGTTGTAGTAATCATGGCTTTTGAGTCATTCATTGTTACATGATTCAATGAATCACACATTACTTGTTTTACTATGAGATACAGACATGCAAGCTTATTTACCTATTCTTTTTTCTTATGAAATACAGACATAACCAGTTTATATGCAAATTATATTTAGTGTGATTCTTATCCTCTTATCAAATTTAATGTGATTCTAACCTACTACTCTATTTTTTATTTTTATGGTTCATCAAATTATGGGAGGTTTGTTTTATTGAATTGATTGGTAGTAGATGGATTTCAGATCATAAATGTGAAATTTTCAGCATCTGTTCTTTATGATCTACACATTTTGTGGTCTAAAACCATAGAAAATTTGCAAAAAAATCAATATTTTTCAAATCTGATTTTTTTTTGATGCATTCTGTCTAAAGCTTAATTGACACCCACAAAGATTTATAATGGAACTGTAAAATCTTTAGTAGTAAATTTTCCAGCCAAATTAATTTTCAAAGTGGAGGCGGGTTACTATGAAATTGGCAGCCAGGTACCAATATTTTTTTTAAGTTTATCATATATTTATTTTTATTATATTTTTAATAATTTTGTGATGTATAATATTTCCTTTTAAGTTTTATATAATATTTTTTATAAGTTTATCATATATTTATTTTTATTAATATTTTTAATAATAATTTTGTGATATATAATATACGTATCAAGTTTTCTACTTTATTTATAATTTTTTTAATTTAGATTTAAAGAGATATGTTGAAAGTATTATAAATAAATATAATATGTATATTATAATTTTGTAATTTTTTTAAAATAAAATAATGTATAATCTATTTTTACTAATCTTTTAAATTTATGAAAATAACTATTGTAAAATGTAGCTTCTTTAATATATTATTAATTTAAAATAAGAATTTGTAAATAAATTATAAAATTTTAATATATTCATAATTTGTGTTCTTACATAATTTTATTAACTTCAAAATCTATATTACATGGTTTTACATTGCCAAATTTTGAACAAGTTTTGGGTGTACTTAAAATCTTTTTTGAATTACAAATTGATTGATCAAAAAAGAGAGTTACAGAGCGAGGAGCGGGGAGGCAGAGCCTCTACCCACCAAGTATCACAACAAATCAAAACATTACAATATTATATAGAACATCAAAGTATTTGACAGATTCCGTGAGTATAAACACAAAAAAGAAACCATATATACTTAAAGTAGAATGTCATTATAGTCTTCAACCCAGGAGGTCCACCCTTGAGCACCCTCCATCCAAACTACTTTCTTTCTTTCCAGAATATGAGTGAACATTTCAAGCTTGTCAAAATAAGGCCCTATGGTATCCCTGGTTTCCTTAATCAGCTTTTTAAGCGCAGCATCAAAGGCCGCCTGATTATTCACAATACTGGCCCATTCGAAGCCATCTTTCATTTCATAGATGAACATAGTGGCATGACCATCTTGGAGAAATCTCAGCAACTTCTCCTTCTCCAGCCTCATCACACAACAAACTTGTGAAATAATTTTAAAACGTATGAGTTTTCTAAGAAAACTAGTAAGTACTTTGCCATTACCTTGAAATATATTCTCATTTCTAAATTTCCATATAAACCAAAGGATGTAAGAAGAAAGGATTTGCCAGAACAAATTAGCATCTTTTTTAATACCATGTATAAATCTAGTAATAATATCAAGAGTACAAGCATGTTCAGTAATAGAGATTCCAAACAATAGCCACACTTCCCTGGCAAAGGGACAGTAAAAAAAGATGTGTCTCATAGCCTCGGGCATCTTACAGACAAGGCAAGTGTCAAAATCACCAAGATGAGTTCTAATAGGCAGTCTATCAAGCAAGAGCTTCCATTTGAAACATTTAATTTTAGGGGGAATGGTGGATTTCCAAAATTTTTCAAACGTATTCTGCTAATCAAGGGGACTAATATCAGCATACCAGATGGAGTTGATGTGGTCAATGATCGAGGAGTCACGATTGAGAATTTTGTAAATGTCTTTAGGTTTAACTCTAGGGAGGAGGGATCCATCATCCCAGCGGAAAGAAAGGTATCTATGGGAGTCCCTATCAGTATTGCGAGGAAGATTAAGGGAAGCACATACATTCTTAATCATGTTATAGGTTCTTTTGTGAGAATTAGGGAGGTCAAAGTTATTACTAAGAGTTTGCCAATTGATAAGATTGTCATTTTCTAGAATGTCCATAATACACTTAATCCCTTTATTATGCCAGTATCTAGTAGAACATCCTTGGGTTAAAGCAAGAGGCTTATCATTGTGGAGGAGATTCCACCATATTGAACGCTCCCCATGCAAATAGTTATTATTATCAAATCTAGAATTATAAATAAATCCCTGAACATGCTCCCAAGCTTTCCATATAGACTTGAAGACCCAAGTACCCTAGACAGAGACAAGGAAGGAGCCAGCCACAAGATCACAAAAGGGGAGCGCTTTCCAAGATTTGGCATGTTTGGGAGTACCATTTTGAATATTATTTCTTATCAACACCTTCCAGGGCTCTTGACCTTCAAGGGCTTGGAAAATCCATCAGGCAGCAAGGGATATCCCTTGCTGCCTAAGATCCTTCAGACCTAGCCCTCCAAGTTTTTTGTCAATATGGCACCAGCTCCATTTGATAGCATGAGCCTTCCTTTTACCCTTCCCATCAGACCACAAAAAGTGTCTGACAAACTTCTGGATTTTTAAAAATTGATAATTACTAAACATCCAAGCTAAGGAGTAATATATACTATAGGAGGAGAGGATCTTTTGGCAGACCTGGACCCTTCTAGACTTGATAATTACTTAAAATCTTTAGAATTTTGAAATAGAATAAGTTGAATAAAAGATTTCATTATATTTTCATTCAACCGAGAACTATTCTAAAAATAAACCATGAAAGATATTTCTTCCACCCCATCTTAAAAATGTAATTTTTATTTTATTTTATTTTTAAGTTTTATTATGGACATTTTTACTTTAAGACATTTTAACACTTGATTGGTATTGAGAGCTACAAAGATATCTATTTAGTTGAATTTATGTAAACTAATTTTAATCTAATTTCTTATTTATTCTATTTAAAAAATAAGAAATAATATATTATATTATAACAATAAAATAATATAAATCTCATTAATTCATTTCTAATCATATATAAAACAAGTTATTGTTTCTTTTATATTGTTATTTAATAACATTATTTTGCAATCACTCAAATAAGAATAATTTTGAAATCTATTTTCTTATTACTTATTACTAATTTAGAAGAAAGTATTAAATTATTTTAAATTTAAGATAAGTATGTGATAATAAATATAATTAATAAGAATTAGTTAATAGCTTACCTTATTTAATGTAATACCATCACTTGCATCTTTATCATATATTCCTATCATACACTATACAACCTTTATCCCAGGCTTACTCCATTATGTGTCTATACATATCATAACACTATATTGTCCAAAAATCCCTCATTGCATACATAAAGTAATAACACCACATTGATTCTGTAATCATCCAAAAATGGTCGCTTAGACTATTAGCCCCTTGCTAGCATTATTTGCTAAATCATCAATTGCTTATTCTTGATCAAATCCTAGTTTATCGTTTATTCAATTATTTTCCATGGGCTAAACCATTTTATCCTAGAGTCTTTATTTAATTAAAAAGAATTTCCTCCTCTTTTATTAAATAAAAAGCCCCCCACTTTTCCTCTTATCCTAAGTTGCACAAATAAAGCATTATTCTTATTTTATAAAAAGAAGAAAAACACTTTTTGTCTCATATGGACACAAAAGTCAACTCTTATTTTCTCATTGGAGGATACTTGTGCACATGGATTGCTCCTCTTTCAAGCTCCACCCTTGATTAAATCTTTTGCCTCTTAATCTCCATGGTCCATTCTTTCTCATTTCTTATTAAAGGAGAGATCTCTTCTCATTTTAGGATCCATCTTTTGAAAACTAACCTTATGCTACAGGATTGCTTGGAGACTTTGGAGCTTTTTGGAGACATTCTTGCATCCATCTTTCATTTCTTGCATCATAGTTTCATGTTTATGCTTTCCTAGATTAGCTTCATTTCTATGCTCTAGATTAGCTCACATAGATTAATTAGCTTGGATTGTAACACTTGCATCTTTCTTTTCATAGCTTAGCTTGCATTCTAATTTCTAGCATAGTTGCATTCCATTCTCATCTTGATTCTTGGGGATATTGGCATTCTTGCCCTTGTCTCCATTGAATCTCCCATTGCATGGTTTACTAGCAAGGTCATAGGCTTAATAGATCTAGCTAAGAGCACTCTTAATATCCTTGCACTCCATGCCTAGGGAGCTCTAGGTCACTTTCCAAGGTTTTCCATTCATGGATTCCCTTGGAAGTAAAGAATTAGAGAAATGCACATTCTAGTGTGTACATTTTTGGTGCCCACCGTGGGGCAGAATAGCTTCGTTTTGTCCTTCTTTCTATGCATTTCTGTACTTTATTTTTGTCATTTTTAGCTTGCTATTTTTGGCTCTCTATTTTTTTATAGATTATCATGCGACAGTCTGCCAGTATTGTGCGATACTTTATTCTATAGCTGTGCGATATTTTTCCAGTAAAAATATCGCGCGGTCTTGCAAGTTCTGTCGCCTAGACATATTTTTCTGTTGCCCGAGCACAGTGAGAAGTGTCACCTAGAAAGGAAATATCGCACTAGTATCCTGAAAAGTATCGTACGATTCTTCTGGTGACTGAACTATTACCCAGGTCTGGCAGTGACTGGTTTTGATCATTTCTTTACAAAGTTTGGCTTGATTATTCTGGATTTTTGATTTCCTATAGCTAGATAGTGGTTTATTTGCAGATTTTACTTTCTTTTATTGTGCTAGCTCTTTGTGGGGCTAACAAGTTGTGCTTGTAGGTACCTCCATTGCTTGAAAAATTTGCTAAAAAAAAAGATCGCATGTCAAAGCTCCAAAGGCAAAAGGGCTACTAATTGTGTTTTGCAGGGCTGCCCAATGCCTAAAAACAAACAAGTGCTTGTTTATTACTTTCCTTTTAAGTACAGCATATACTAGTTGTTTCATTTCTTAGGCACTTAAGATCTTGTTGTAGGAATCTTTTGGTGGTAGGAGAGTATGCTCTTCACCCTTGTGGTGAATTGGAAATCTTGACCCATCTTTGGATTTTGAAAGCAAGAGGGTAATTGAACTCTTTGTTTGGTGTGTTTGGGAGAGATTTTTGAGCTAGGAGATTATGCTCTTCACCCTTGAGGTGAACCATAAATCCTGACACTCAAAATTTAATCCACTCTTTGTTTAGCATTAGGATCCTTTAGCGGGCTTGCTCTTGAGCAATCAAGAGGAACAACCCAAGTGGGGACAAGCTTATTCCCGACTATTCCAACCCACTATAAACTCAAGGCTATCAAGAACACAAAACCTTGGTAGACGTAGTACTTGTCTTCACTTAATGTGAGTACTTGTGGGATTGTGACCATGAGGAAAATGTTGAGCAAGAATGCTTAAGGTACTCTTGTGGCCGTGAGGTCCGTTACTTGCCTCAAGGTAAGGAGTCCCTTCGAGGAGCAAGGGGGTATTATGAATGGAAGCCCTTACGAAGAACCATATATAGAGGCCACCCTATTTTTATGCTTAGCATCTTGGTGCAAGGATTGATCCTAGTGGACTAACCTAGATCACCCCAAGATTACTCACCATTTGTGTTCCTTTGGTTGTGTCATTGACACCTCCACAACAAAGCCAACATCTATTGTGGGCAACCACTTTGTGTGAGGCGATGGGACATCAAGTGTGGGCCAAGTTGCTAAGTATTGAGCCTTTGTCCTTCTAGGCTAGTAAGTACTTGAAGTGTTCTCACTGTGATCTACCCGTGCAAACATTCTTGAACATACAAACATCATAGTAGTGCTCATAGAATTTTTCATTTTGATATTACAATTGCTTGTCTTGGCAAGGTTGCTTTTGCTCTTGCACAAGTGTTTGATGACATGTTCAATCACCTACTATTTGCAAACCTACCTAAATATTGCTGTCACTATGTTTGAAATCAACAAATTACCCATCAGATTGCAAAATTGACAAACACCTTCAGAAACAGAGACTTTATACACTCACTGGTCAAGAGTCGTACGACACTGAAAACTAATCACACACTGTATCAAGATTTATCATGTGATATTTTGCTACTGATTTTTCATTGCCCTTCTTGCCTGGATTCTATCACACAGGCTTCCTAGAAAGTATCGCCCAATCTATGTCAAAAGTATCACCTGGTCAAAATCTGTCGCCCCAGTACCTTGCAAACTATCATCGAGAATCCTTTTGCTGTCTCACTGCTGCCGAATTTGAAATTTATTTTGTTGAGTGTATTTTCCCATTCTTACTTGAACTTGGTCTATTTTTTGCATGTTTAAGTCTGTTCTAGACTGAGAAAATGAGTTAAAACTATTGGATTTGAGCTTCTCAAATGCTACTTTTGATCACTTGTCACATTACGATTACCTCTCTAGCTACTTGCTAATCAAGCTTCTTGCTCATGTCTTGGCTTGCATCAATTGATTGCTGTAAGTTCTTGAGCACTTTTGACCAGTCATCTTTATTGTTCTATCTTGACAAGTGATCTTCTTTGGCTTTGCTTATCTCAATATCTGAAAAACTTTGTCTCATTCTATTAGTCAACCAACATTTTTCATGCCGGTTTCAACTCGGTCTCAATTCAAGCAAGGGAGTCACCCTCCATTCAACTATACATAGTTACCCTCACCTACAAGATGCTCATGAGTGCTAGTTAGCAAGGACAGTTCTAGTCCTAACCAATCCGAGGATTCTAAAGTCACCCTGTGGTATAAAGGGGGCTTCCTCTTTTCTGCATTCAAGACCTCCAAAAGCACAGATAGTGTCTCACTCACTCTGATTGAACAAGAAAAGTTCCACCATTTGCAAGAAAATTTTGAGCATAAGGACAACCAAGTGTGTTTAGACAAAATGGATTCTACTAGGCACATGGCTATGAAGGGAATGTCTCAAGAACAACTTGAGATTAGTGGTTACAAATATAGACCCCCTCTTTTTGGTACTATTGGAAACTATGGCAACAACACACCACCAAGATCTCCTCCAAGATGGACTTTTCCCTCTCAACATGAGGAAGAAGCCAACGATGAGGTTTCTAGTGAAGAACTTATGAGATTTGAACAAGATGAAGCCTCCCAATGTATGATGCTTAAACTTTTAGAGTGAAATGGAGATCAATACTTTCAATACATGACTTCTAGGGGATACAAGCTCCCTCCTGGCTATGATGTATGCCAGATCATTCAAGAAAGAGTACCAAATGAATTGGAAATCCTTAGAGATGAATTGCAATGAACAAATCAACATCTTGCTCAACTTGCAGTAGAAAAAGAACCTCCAAATATTTCTTTTGTAGAATCTATTTGTGCTCTTCCTTTTGATAGGAGTCTATACATGGTCCCATTTCCTAGGGATATTGAGGTTCCCAAATATGACAAGTATGATGGAAACGGTGACCCCCATGACCATGTGTATCACTTTTACGCTCTTAGCATGGACTTCCTTCACGAAGACACATTTCTTCTATGATTGTTCCCTAGAAGTTTAAGAGGACAAGCTCTAGAATGGTTTGTGAAGTTGACACCACCTCTTAAAACTTTTGACAAGTTGGCTAGGCACTTCACCCAACATTATTCATACAATATCCAATAGCCTATCACCATGATAGATCTCAGTGCTCTAAAGAAAAATCAAGGTGAGCCATTTGCCACTTACAACGTTGGAGGTCATTGTATTCTTGATATCCTTGACAGCTACCCGAAAGGGAAAAGATTGACATTTTCATCAACACTCTTGTGCCAGAACTATATTATGATTTAAGGAAACAAATGTTATCCTCTTTCAATGACATGGTTGAAAGTGCATATCGGATTGAGGATGTGGCCATAAGAAATGGGGATATTGTTATTAACAAAGATACTAGGGGCAATGGCAAGGACAAAAGCAAACCTTGGAATAAAAACAAGTATGTTGTTAATGATGGTGTTGTGGATGTCCCAAAAGCCAAAGAGCCTACTTTCAACCTCTCTAATGCTATATACATAGTGAAACAACAAGAGGCTGCCAACGTTCACAGTGCTCCTAAGCCTCAGTATGCAGACAAGCCAAAGAAGCAATACCACCGACAAGTCTACACCAAGTTGGCTGAACCATATGATGTGATTCTTAAGACTTTAGTTTCCAATAAGTATCTTACACTTCCTGACAATTCTCATCCCTATGACCCACTGGTTAAGCCTGATTGGTGGAGAGAAGATCATTTTTTCCATTATCACAGAAATAAGGGACACAAGACAGATAATTGTTTTAAGCTTAAAGACGCCATTCAAGATCTTATTGATGGAGGAATGGTTATCACATATGGCTTAGTTAAAAATTATGATCACAAAGCTTTCAAGACTCCTTTACCTGAGTATGAGAAAGCAGAATCATCTCAAGCAAATAAGAAGAATCATGATGCAAAGATCAACTATACATATACTTCTGATTCACCTATGATCCACATGGTAGAGCCTATTGAGAGTGTTCTTATGATGAGATCTCAAGATGATAACAATGCCAATCATGGTATGCCAAAGTTGGTCTTGCAAACACTGAATGGTTCATCTTCTCGAAGTGAGACACTGAATGCTATTACTAGGGGGCAAGCCAAAATGGTCCTTAAAATCATGCATTATCCCAAGCAAGCTTCTTCTTCCAAACAAGTAGTTCCTTCAGTCTTGTCTAGCTATGACCTTGTGCACCAATTACAATGGACACCCACTCAGATATCCATTTTTGAGTTGCTTGAGCTATCCCCTCTGCACAAAGAGATCCTTGAGAAAACTCTTCGTACAACAAATGTTCCCAATGATATTGATCCAGATCAATTCCAGGCTATGGTCAACCACATCGTGTCTCCCCATTACCTATCCTTTTCTGTAGAAGATGACACATCTCTTAGTCACCCTCATAATTTGGCTTTACACATTGAAGTTCTAGTCTACCATACTCGAGTCCGCCGAGTCCTGATAGACAATGGTGTTGGGTTAAAGATTATTTCTTTCCATGTGGTGCAATAGTTGGGATTGTTTGAATTAGCCGTAGAGCCCAGGTGAAAGATTACCATAAAATCATACGATGAAGTGGAAAGATCTTCCAAAGGTCTTGTTGTGTTGCCTGTCTGAGTGGGTCCTATCACAAAAGATATTATTTTCCAAGTGTTGGACATCCCACTCGCATATAATATTCTTCTGGGTCGACCTTGGATCCATGAAATGCAAGCTGTCCCTTCTACCTATCATTAGTGTGTCAAGTTTCCACACAATGGAGCTGAGATTGTGATTCCGGGGGACAATGCTATCACTATCAATACTCTAACTACTACTGAAATGTTTGTTCCTCACAACAAACCTTCCCATGATCATAATGCATCCCTTGTTGCTGTTGAGCAAAAATTAAAGATGATGAGTATTGGTATGGGGGAATATACATTGGACTCTATTGCTGCTATGCCTACTTCTCCTAAGTCCTATGGTAGACCTTCAGACAAGACAAAGAATTTTGCTTCTACCATGATAGTTTTTGGTACATTTGTTCAATCATCCATACCCTTAGAGGCTAAAAAAGAAGAACAAGCTATTAGGGAGTGGATTTATAGAGAAGAAGAAGACAGTATGACAGTTGCTACTCCCATTTCTCCTAAACACTATGGTAAAGGCTAGAAATTTCTGTAGCAAATGGGCTATCAAGGTCACAGACCTTTAAATAACAATGGGCACGCTCTAGTTGAACCTTTGAGTCATACTGATGGCTGACCTTCTAAAGATACCACAGGTCTAGGATATGGTGTTGACAATGACATCCCTAAATGTTCTAGAAATACTCCCGTGCTTAGTGACTTGGATATAGACATCAAGGAATCACCACTATGCACTATGGCCCAAATGGAAGACTGTATTCCTTCTACTTCACTTCTTTGGGGAGGAGAATGCATGCCTACTGATGATATAGTTGAAGCCTCCACATCTAGAAATTTTGTGCCAAATGAGTCATTGAGCTTTGATAGACAGCGTAGAAATATTGCACGGTTGATGGAAAGAGGAGATCTCACACATAATGACATGAGTACCTCTACTTCTAGGCATCCTAAGCCTTCTTGGTGCAAACATCCTAGCAAAAGTTCCACGACCGATTCAAATGAGTATGAATGGGACACTCTCTCAGATGGATCTTCCATAGTAGATATGGACGTTGATGTGATTCATACCTATAGTGACCAACCCAACATAGTTGATGAATCTCATGTAGGGTCTAATGAGTTCAACCCACATATTGCTTTGATGGACCACACTGGTCCTTCCATGACAAATTTAGATCTTAATACTTTTGGAGCATACCCTATAGGCTCGACTTCTCTTGTCACCAAAGATGATACCCCCTGCATCAATAACCTTGAACTTGTCATTTCGCTTTCCCTCATACACTCAGATCTCATAGATTGGTCCACCCAAGATCAAAGACCTATTTTGCCTTCCTTTCAAAATGACTATGAGATTGCCTGCTACCTCAATGCCATTGAACCTGTTACTTCTTCCAACAGTGAACCAACAACAAACATGACTGAATCAGATATCAAGTACCTTAGTCATAAAATTAAAAGAAAAAAGCAATGGACAGATGGCGAAAACCACATTGTGGCGGTATCTGAACCTCAAAATAGTAAAAATAAAGATGTATGTAAGGGTGAAAACCTCACTGAGGTGCTTGAGGATGAGGTACTTGGTAGTCTGCTGAGCTATTTTCAAGAAAGGTCTTCAGTTCTAATACAACCTACACAGCCCATCAACTTAGGGATAGAAGAATCTCCTAAAATCATACATGTGGCTCAATCCCTCTCAATAGAAGAAAAAGAACAATTTGCTACATTCTTTCAAGAGAAAAAGATCAATTTTGCATGGATGTACTCAAACATGTCGATTTTAGACACTGAGCTTATTATGCATCATCTCTCTATTGCTCCAGAGGTAAAACCTATCAAACAAAAACTGAGAAAGATGCATCCCCATGTGGCATTACTGGTTAAGGCTGAACTTGAGAAGCTCCTAAAAGCCAATTTCATCAGAGTTATTGACTACGCTGAGTGGATTTCTAACATTGTTCCTATTTCCAAACATAACAAGTCCATTCGTGTATGCACTAATTTCTAAGACCTGAATAAAGCATGCCCTAAGGATGATTTTCCACTTCCAAACATTGACATGATAGTGGACATGACGGTGGGCTATGAAATGTATTCCCTTATGGATGGCTTCTCTGGAGATAACTAGATCAAGATCGCCCCTGAGGACCAAGAAAAGATAGCCTTCACATGTGCGTGGGGTACCTTTTTCTAGAATATCATGCCATTCAGGCTTAAAAATGCTGGTGCAACCTATCAAAGAGCCATGACTACCATCTTTCATGATATGATGCACAAAAACATGGAGGACTATGTTGACGACATGCTTGCCAAATCACAACAAAGAAGCACCCATTTGTTTGATTTGAGTTTGATATTAGACCGCATGGAATGATTCCAACTCAAATTAAATCCTAAAAAATGTTCTTTTGGTGTCACTTTTAGGAAACTGCTAGGATACATCATATCAACAAAAGGAATAGAAGTAGACCCAGAAAAGGTGCAAGCTATCATGGAGATGCCACCTCCTCGTAACATCAAACAATTAAGGAGTCTTTAAGGCCGTCTCCAATCTATCAGACGGTTCATTTCTCAACTACCTGACAGAGCTCAACCATTCAATCATAATTTGCATAAAGGAGCTACTTGTATATGGAATGAGGAGTGTCAAAAGAACCTGGACCAGCTCAAGGATTACCTAGCACGACCTCCTATTCTTATGCCACCTATCCAAGGGAAACCCTTGATATTATACATTTATGCTACAACAAATTCCTTAGGGGCTCTCCTTGCACAACATGATGATAAGGGAAAAGAATGAGCTATCTATTATATTAGTCACACTCTAGTTGCTTATATAATCAATTACACCAATATTGAAAAGGCTTGTTTAGATATGGTGTTTGTGTCTCAAAAAATTAGACATTACATGCTTGCACATACTACATAGCTGGTTGCCAAAATTGATCCTTTAAAATATCTCCTAAGTAAAGTTGCGCTTACCATACAACTTGACAAGTGGATGCTGATTCTTTCAGAATTTGACATTCAGTATATTAAGAGGAAAGCTATTAAAGGGAAAGAAATTGTGGATCAATTGGCTGAGTTTCCCATGATTGATAATGCTCCTCTCCAGATAGATTTCCCAGATGCCTCAATCATGAATATCACAAGGTGTACATGGAAAATGTTTTTTGATGGTTCTCATACACAGAATGGCGTTGGAGCTGGAATCCTATTTGTTACCCCTCATGGACACACCATTCCTAAATCCTATAAACTTCTCTTTCCATGCACCAACAACATAGCTGAATATGAAGCCTTGTTGAATGGTGTTAAGCTTGCCCTTGAATGGAGGATTTCTGAGTTGCATGTTTTTGGAGATTCTTAGCTTGTCATAAACCAAGTAAATGATGATTACCAAACAAAGGATGACAAGCTAATTTCCTACAAGAGGGTGATAGACTCACTTAGGAATTATTTCACCTCTGTTTCATTTCAAAAAATGCCTAGAGCTGAGAACAAGGCTGCTGATGCCATGGCTACTTTGGCATCTATTCTACAATTGGAAGAGCACGAATGTCGCTTTGAGTTCATGGTGGAAGAATTGCACTATCCTGCCTATAATTCCCCTAATGATCATGTCATTTACATTGTGGTCGGTCACGACTCCTCCCGCTATGCCACCATCTTTTCCTATCTCCGCGATCAAGTTATCCTTGAAAATCTAATGTGAAATGAGAAGCGTCAGCTCATCCGTAATGCCTCACACTTTACCCTCATCTTTGGTGACTTGTATAGGAAGAGTCTAGACAAAACTCACCTTAAGTGTGTAGAAATAGAGGATTCAGAAAAGGTGCTAGCCGAAGTTCATGATGGCATATGTGGGTCACACTCTAACGGTCATGCACTCACTCAAAAATTGCTTAGGGCTGGCTACTATTGGCCTACTATGCAAGCTAATGCTATTCAATATGCCAAGTCCTGCAAAAAATGTCAACTAAATGGGAATCTCATTCATGCTCCTGGACATGAGCTCATTCCCTCCATTACTCACTGGCCATTTCAGCAATGGGCCTTTGACTTGGTAGGCAAGATTTGTCTTAGTTCTTCAAGTGGGCATAAGTTCATCATTACAGCTATTGAATATTTCACCAAATGGGTTGAGGCTGTCCCACTATCTGCAGCTACTGGCAAACATGTTGCGCTGTTTATTTTGAATCACATCATTTGTCACTATGGTATTCCTTCCTCCATAGTCATGGATAATGGCAGCCAATTTAAGAACAAAGACCTGAAGCACCTGTGAAAAAAGTTCAAAATCAAACAAAATTGGTCTTCTATTTACTACCCTCAAGGGAATGGCCAAGTCGAGGCCTCAAACAAGACATTACTAAAAATCCTCCATAGAACCGTACACAAATCAGACAAGGATTGGCATCTGTAGATCAATCCTACACTATGGGCTTACATAAATTCTATCCACACTCCTACAAGTGCAACACCTTTTTCCTTGGTCTATGGTTTTGAGGCTATCTTACCATTAGAGGTTGAAATACCTTCACTAAGAGTTTCTCTCCATGGTTTGATCACCAATGAAGATCAAAGAGCCATGCGAGTGCACGAGCTCACTACCTTGGAAGAATGCTGCAAGGCTGCTTTTGATCACATGCACACCTATTAGAAGAGAATGTCTACTGCTTCCAATAAGAAAGTTCATCCTAGAGAGTTTCAAGTGGGTGAGCTAGTTCTCAGAGAAAATCCCAAAAATCAACAGAATAGGGAGTAGAAAGGCAAGTTTGAGCCAAATTGGTTAGGACCTTATATCATCATAGCGGCATTTGGGTTCGGGGCCTATAAGCTATCTACACCTAAGGGAGAAGAGCTTATCGAGCCTATCAATGTTCTACATCTGAAAAAGTTCTATGCCTAAGGTTCTTGAGCTCTTTGTACATATTTTTATTGATCCTGAAAATTTTTTAAAAAAATTCATATATGATGCTGAAAAAATCCTAAAAAGCATATAAAGTCCTGAAAAAATGCAAAAAATTCAAAAAAATAGAAAAAGTGCCTTGCTGAAAACCTAGAAACAGGCACCTTAGTAGCACAAATACAAAAAAAATTGAAAAAAGTCCTGAAAAAATCTATCAAGTGGTGAAAACTTGGAAACAGGTGCTGCTTGAAACCCTTGCACCTATGTCTATTAGTCTTGCATGGCGCTCATTCACTCCACTTCTTGCTTTGCCTCTCCTAGCCTAGAATTGACTCTTGTCTTAGTCTAGGGGGCACATGTTGTTTTAGCTCATCTTGGGTCTCTTTCTGCGTCAGGGTTTCTCAGGCCACTTGGTTCAAACAGTGTTTCTCAACACTCCCTAAAGTATGTTTTTCAACACTACCCTAGCATCAAGTGTTTTTCAACACTTATCAGATGTTTACCCACAATCCAGAATGATGCAATATTTCCACCAGTAGAGGTGATACTCAAAGATTGACTCTATGACCTACACACACGCACTTAAAACACTTGACTTGCTGAGACTTGTTTGACTTTCTTTCTTTGTGTGCTGTCTATGATGCTTTCTTTGCTGAGTGTTCTCCCCCTAATGGTTTTTTATGATGCATAGCTAGAAGATTGGGGGCATGAGGACATGTTTTATTTCTTTCTCTGCTTGTGGGTATATTTTGTTGGTCTTAACTATCATTAGCATTTATGCTTGTTCTACTTGACATTAGGACTTACAAGGTATTGTCCTTGACTATTTTTCCACAAGTGCAAGCTTATAGTCATCTTGACTTTCTTTGTGTCTCGATGCGAGTATAATATTGCTATATCAAACTTAGGGACCTCACTGCACTAGTCATCTTGACCTACATATCTTTGATGCCTAGGTGGGATTTCCACATTCCTATCTGATATAGATCATATTCAGATTCACATAGTTATACTAGTGTGTATTGTATGATCTTGCGATGCTACCAACAATACTTGATGATGATTATTAGAGTCTAATGGATTTGTAACCTTGCAAGTAAACCACTTTTCACAATAGCTTGCATTCTTAAGTTCATTATAGTTAGTTTTGCATCTTGCATATGGAGAGAGATCTCCTTTCATCTTTCACAGACTTGTTAGTCAGACTACGCTCACCTTTCACATCTTCCCGATCATGTCTTTCACTTCTTGTCTTTCATATCACATCATTTTCTATTCATTTCGGGATCGAAACCAAAATCTGGATTCACCTTGATCGTCAAAATCACATTTTCCCTTCTTCTGCCTAGTTGGCTGACCATTTGAGGCCTGATCCTTTGATCTTTGTTGGGGCATCTTCATTTCTTCATCCCCATCTCTTCCAATCTTCTAGTCTTTCATTCATTTTCATTCACTTCATCTTTCTAAGGTTTGACTTCATCCTAATCCTATATCTTTCTTAGTCAAACCTAGTCAAATTGGGGCATCTCTTCACTGCTTGATGGTTATCCTATCATTCTTCATCTCTTTGATTATGATTTCTAGTGATTTGATCATGTTTCTCTTGCTTCTGCCTTCCCTCTACCTAATTTTGATTTCAATCTTGAGGGGGCAGACACATCATATCCTATTGGCTATTCTTTAGAGCATATGCTTGACCACTCCATTTTCTCTGATCGATCTATGTTTGTGCTTAACATATTAGTTCTCATCTCAAGTCCTGATATTGTCCATCTCTCTCCTAAGTGTTCAGTACTGTCGCTACCAGGCTAATCATGCAGGATTTGCTATCTCTCTGCACTTCATACTTTGGAGTCAGACCGCTATCTATTGCTTTCTCAGCTGATCTATTCTTTGACATAATGTGTTCCTAGATTGATCACACATTAGTCAAAGAGGGGCAAATGTAATCATCCAAAAATGGTCACTTAGACTATTAGCCCCTTGCTAGCATTATTTGCTAAATCATCAATTGCTTATTCTTGATCAAATCCTAGTTTTATAATTTATTCAATTATTTTCCACGGGCTAAACCATTTTATCCTAAAGTCTTTATTTAATTAAAAGAAATTTCCTCCTCTTTTATTAAATAAAAAGCCCCCCACTTTTTCTCTTATCCTAAGTTGCACAAATAAAGCATTATTCTTATTTTATAAAAAGGAAGAAAATCACTTTTTGTCTCATATAGACACAAAAGTCAACTCTTATTTTATCATTAGAGGATACTTGTGCACATGGATTGCTCCTCTTTCAATCTCCACCCTTGATTAAATCTTTTGCCTTTTAATCTCCATGGTCCATTCTTTCTCATTTCTTATAAAAGGAGAGATCTCTTCTCATTTTAGGATCCATCTTTTGAATACTAACCTTATGTTGTAGGATTGCTTGGAGACTTTGGAGCTTTTTGAAGATATTCTTGCATCCATCTTTCATTTCTTGCATCATAGTTTCATGTTTATGCTTTCCTAGATTAGCTTCATTTCTATGCTCTAGATTAGCTCACATAGATTAATTAGCTTGGATTGTAACACTTGCATCTTTCTTTTCATAGCTTAGCTTGCATTCTCATTTCTAGCATAGTTGCATTCCATTCTCATCTTGATTCTTGGGGATATTGGCATTCTTTCCCTTGTCTCCATTGAATCTCCCATTGTATGGTTTACTAGCAAGGTCATATGCTTAATAGCTCTAGCTGAGAGCACTCTTAATATCCTTACACTCCATGCCTAGGGAGCTCTAGGTTGCTTTCCAAGGTTTCCCATTCATGGATTCCCTTGGAAGTAAAGACTTAGAGAAGTGCACATTCTAGTGTGTACAGATTCTACCAATATCTTAGGTTCAACTCCACCATTTACATCTATAATAATAGCTTGCATCGTACCACCATCATAGCCCACAAAATACTCCTGTCACATTTAATCAAACACCATCTTTTATTTTTAATGGTCATATATTAGACAAAACAAAATTCAACAAAAAATGAGATAAAATATCTTACATCCACTTGCAATAATATCAAACAAAAATTTCACCATGGGATATGCATTCTATTTTATTGATGATATTAACATTAAAAAGTTCAAAATTTTATGAAGAATCCAACATTTAGTAAATTTGTTTAGTATGATTGACAAAGGTATTAGCTTCACCTAGTGGGCCCATACAAGGAACCACTCCCACTTGAATAATTTTAGGATTTTTTATGTGTCTTATGTGTTTGTCATATAAGATTACAACCTCCCCACTTGAAGTCAAATGGGGACTTCATCCTTTCAACCATATATTTTAATTTTGTTGCTTCTTTTTAGTCCACAAAATTATATAATGAAAATTATTCTACTATCTACAAGCTAAGTTGAAACCTTTATAAATATTTATTTCCTATGTTCACACCACCATTTTAGTATCCATTCACATAACATCTTCAAACACATCCATGTCCTAGGTTATAGAAGAACTTACACCATCATTACATCTTTATACACATCTATTATACATTAAGTCTTAAGTTTCACTCAACTCAAGACAGGTTTAGATTTTCTATAGATTCATACCCTACCTTGATCACATCTCCATAGACATTGATAATTTGGGTTTGATTGCTATCCATTTTGTTCTCATCCTTTTGTCTTGTCATTTCTTCATAAATATTTATCTCCTATGTTTAAGATGCCATCATAATATCCATTATGATATAACATCTCCATAGACATTGATTTCTTATGTTAGATAATCACTTACACCATCATAACATCCTCATGTGTACATCTATTATCATATATATACTATCATGTGTTAAGTTAGACCATCACTTACATCATTATCATATAGTCTTATCATACAATATACAACCTTTATCCCGAGCTTACACCATTATGTCTCTATTGTATATCATAACATTGTCTTATCCAAACATCCCTCATTACATACACAAAGAAACACCACAACATTGATTCTACCAATATATTAGGTTCAACCCCACTATTTACATCCACAATAGTACCTTGTATCTTACCATCATCATAACCCACAAAATAATCCTATGATATCAATAAATTTAATCAAAACCATTTACATATAGAAATCAAACATTGTCTTTTATATGATAGAAAAGACAACAATATTTAACTATGCAAATTTTCAGGATGAATTTATTATTAATGATTAGTGTTATTATTTTTGTGTCACATATTTATATTTCTAGTTTGGGAAGAACTAAGAGATGATCGGGCTTAGGTTTCATGTGTATCGAATGTTTAAAAAATTGTGTAAAAGAAAATGTTAAAATAAATTATATCACTTATCAATTATATTTTTAAATATGTGTAGGCATTTGAAAGCTAGTTCCAAGTCAAATGTGGTCAAGAAAAGCTATTTCTTCATATCAGACACCAAAAATTAGGTAAGTAGGTTTCTTCTTTAAACTTTAAATTGTAGTAAGTTGAATATTGATAGTAATATTATTTTTTTGATTGGTAAAAGGCCAAAGCCATGGGTTAATTTATATTAATTAAATTTGTTAAAAGATACAAGTCTTCATTCATTGCAGGCACTAGTAGGAAATAATGGAGAGGAAAATATCCAGTCTAGCCCGGGACTAAAGTCCTATCATAAAAACTAGGTTAAAAAATGGATATGGAGGCATTCCTCCATTTACATAGTATTCATGCTCAGATATTACTGAGTATATCCTTAAATTTTACATTTTCTAATTCTCACTATTCCAATGTTTTACATCATTTAGTAAGAACTACTCAAATATTCTATGGTTGGTAAGTTCACCACTTCTTGATTCCCTCAAAATAATCTTGCTTGAAGTATACCTGTACCTAGATCTGCATATATCATAGCTCACCAAAACTCTATCTACAAGATGTGGTACATAACAAAACTTACTTAGGAGTAATAACTCTTGTTAATACCAAAAGATATTTAACTAAACTAATGCTGAGATCACTTATCATAAATTCTAGTAATCTAATGAGTATTAATTGCTGTCAAGAAAGAAAATCTTAAGATATTTTTGTCCATTAATCAACAAATGTGATTTGGATACTTCTTATCACATCCATTAAAGAAGATAGCTCAGTAGTTAATGAAACCCTTATTGAAAATCAATGAAGGAAAGCTATTCACTGGAAAACTCAGTTGATAAAATTGTTCAAAGCACATATAAAAAAAATTCTTTGAAAGAGAGTCAAGCATCTCAGCTCATAGCCCTCTTTTAATCAAATTTTCTGAAAGAGATATAACTTATTAGCTTAAGAAGTTTCATCCATGGCTTTGGGAGTCTTAGGAGATTCCTCATTTTTCCTTTTCTTCCTACTTGGACCTGAATTGTCCAACCTTTCCATGATCAGTTCTTCATCATCAAAGTCACTAAAACCATCTCTGTCAATACTTCCCATGTCATCTTCATGCCATTAAGTGTAGAAGGGTATGTGCAAGATCATAAGGGGCCAAAAAGTGGCGATGTGAAAAATATTCACTTTTCACTCGTCCAAAAGTGCATGAAAATGCTTGTTGACTTTTTAGTAGGCCTGGGTGTCAGTACACCTGGGTAAACTTGACACCAAAGCACAAGCCTAATTGAGTACCCGAAACCTGTGGCATAAATCAAAACTCGCGAGCCATTTTCCTCATTTCTCCTCACGTTTTGGGTTTGGAAAATGGTTGGAAATATCATATACATGATATTTTTGGGTATTTGATTTCTGCAACAACAAATTCTATCTCTACAACAACAAATTCAATCTCCACAGTATACGGTAAGTAAATTCTTTCTAGATTTTGATTGTTTTATTTAATTTTGATGCTAAATATAGTTTTTTTGGTTGAAATAGGGTTTTGTATTTATTTTTGTAATAATATATGAAATCAAATTGAAATTTAGGTTTGTTTTTTATTTAATTAGGCATGGCTAACAACAATGAATAAAATAACCCTCCCGCACTAAATAACGATCCCCAAAACAATCCCCCATCTCAAAACCCTCGATCTTTAGAAGATTTGATACAAGATAATTTGAACACAATACGAGGTTTCCAAAACACATCAAAATATACCTATATTAGGTCCCATGCTTGCCACATTAAATACTATTGTTGAAAATATTGACACTCACACAACAACATAATGTTGCTCTTCATTGGCATGATGATATGCACGCCCAATTTGATGACGGGCTTGACCATGATGGGATTGTGGCCCTAAATATAAGTAAGGAAAATATAGCCTCTCTTTTTGTGAATCCTAAAACTGGATTACCAGTTGACCCCAAAAAACCCAAATTATCAATAAAATGGTGCACAAATGAAGCAATGCGCACACACTTTTGGGATCCCTGGTGGATGGTTTTTGATAAACCACCCCATAGCAATTTGGAGTTCCCTTTCTATTTCATAAAAAAATTGTATGTTGAGTTTGTGCTTGGTCACAATATTAATTATTGGAGTATGAGGCCCAACATGGGCGTAAGAAGAGGAGCTCCTCAGACTAGGCCATTTTCCCAATGCAAAAAGGCTACTACCTTTGTCCCCTCCACTGATGTCGCACCCCCTCCTTGAGTGCAGCATCCCGATATCATTGCAGAGGCTACCTCACATACTATTAGGGCCATTCATTTGCTGAGTGATCAGTTGATCGTGCAGACTAGGTCAGTGTTGCCTCCTGGTGTGGATGATGCTGGCACATCGACATCTTGTCGGAGTTCACATGTATGCAAGCCCCATATTTGCATTATATGCAAGAATATGTGCCTCTGACCGCTTACTGATGCTGATACATATCAGTATGTTATTGATGAGGAGGATGTAGGAGACACAGTTGTAGAGGCTGCAACACCTCATGGAGCATCTACATCTCATGAGAGTGCTTAGGAAGTGTATGCAAAGCCATGGACTCCTGTTGATACAATAAGACTAAACATTATAAATAAATTTTTCAGATGACTTATTTAATTTATTTATTTAGATTAGTTTTAATGATTGCATGCACTTATGTATATATATATTTTTCATTTATGTTCAGTTGATGACACAAGAGGAGTTGAGATAGGTGGATGAGTCCACAACTTCGACCATTTCATTTGGCCTTGATGCCTATACGGTATATTATAAATTATGTACCCATTAGTTTTTTTTATATCATTTGGTGTACATGCTTAAATCTCTATCAATTAGAGCAATAAAATTCATACATTTACTAATATATTGTCATCTTATTGTACTCTTGCAGGCTACAACCGATGTCAGTGGGGGGCACGAGGGGGTTCCTTCATCAGGTGTTGACAAAGGAAAGGTAATTAATTGTTTAAGATTAATTATGCATGCATATGTATGCCACTTGTGTGTAATAATAAATATTTTACTTGAATTTACTGTATAGGGTTTGGCTATCGATGATGTTCCAACACGGGTTTGGGAGCCTAGGCTGACAGGCATCTCGATTCAGAGTGATAGCCCGATTGTACGTAGACTTTTACATATTTTTATTTGTATTTTGTAACCAGGGTTGTTATGATGAAGTACATTTATATATAATTGACAATCTTTTTACTCTCATAGGTTACTCCTAGTGTGAGGCATGGCCCATGAGAATCTTTCATATCTTTGTTGACCCAACCCACTATTCCAGAGGAGGGATCACCAGATGTAAGTTTTAATTTTAGTTCAAATCATCCTATTTTGTAGATTTATTACTCTATGTTGCACCACTCTACTAATCTCATTATTGCAAATATATATTTATAGGTCAGAGTTGGTATTGTTGGCATGGTCCCTTCGCTACCAAGGACTTATGCTAGGACACCTGATCATGGTAGGCAACCGAGAGGCCAGGTACATATATTTGTATTCAAATATAATTTTAATTAAATTAGTGTTTGAATTATGAATTTTATATATATATATATATATATATATATATATATATATATATATATATATATATATATATATATATATATATATATATATATATATATGTACAAATCATATAAAGTAAGCAATCTAACTTGGGTTTGAACTCATTTTTTATGCAGGATCAATCAAAGCCAAACACTTTTTCAAAGAGGCTACATTTTGATGATCCCCCTATGACATAGGATGTAGTTTTAGTTTTGTGGTCATTTAGAGATGCCACTTGGCACATTTTGAGGTGGCATAAATGCCACATTGTACACCTTGAAACATTGATTTTGTAGACATTTTGAAATGGCATGTGCCATATTTATATATGGAGATACTTTTGATACATTTGATACTTTCTATATATAGAACATGTTCATTTTTATGTTATATTTGCATTAGCTTTTGTATACATATTTATTATTCATGTTTATGGAATTGAATGGTGAACTTATATCTTGACTATGATTATCATTATGATTTAAATTATATCTTGTTGAAGTTACATTTGTTTTTCTTTACTCTGGAATACCCTGTTCATGGAGCTTATTATGTTTGAGGTTTAACTTCTATAGATTTCCTATGTTCTTATGTTTCATACCATTATATATACTCACTTGAGCCACTTAGTACTACATTGTTTCAATACTATGTATATACTCACTATGTATATAACTCATCATATTGGGGTTTACTAAATCCATAGAGAAATGTAGCACTTGTGTTGTTAGGTCACTTGGGTTGAGCGTGGTCACGAGTGTTCCAGTGATTCCGTGGGTGAAACAGGGTTGTCACTAGTGTTTACCTAGCCAACGGGAGCCGATGGAGTAGACAGTTTGATGCCAGGATGGATGGTTTGAAAGATACACTACTGAGTTACTTTCGATTGACCCTCACTGCAAGTTTTGGCATTGACTGAGATCACCTTGCCAAATGCAAACGAAGTCGAATCGTCCAAAACTGAGAGAGGTTATTGTAGACCTTGGAATCACGATCTCGTAGCCCTTGAAATTTTGTCAATACCTCTCATGAGGTCTGAGATACGACCCTTAGAAGATCACTGCCCAATCATGCTTAGTGCACCTTGGGGTCACTTGGGTCAAGCATGGTCGCGAGCATTCCAGTGACTCCATGGCTGGAATGGGGTTGTCAGTGGTGTTTACATAGACAACCAAAGCCAATGGAGTAGATGGTTTGATCCCAGGATGGATGGTTTGAAAGATACACTGTTGAGCTACTTTCAACTGACCCTCACTGCAAGTTTTGGCATCGACTGAGATCACCTTGCCAAATGCAAACGAAGTCGAATCACCCAAAATTGAGAGAGCTTATTGTAGACCTTAGAATTAGGATCCTGTAGCCCCTGATGGTTTGCAATACCTCTCATGAGGTCTGAGATACGAGCCTCAGAAGATCATTTCCCAATCATGCTTAGTGCACCGTGGGATCACTTGGGTCGAGCATGGTCGCGAGTGTTCCAGTGACTCCATGGGTGGAACGGGGTTGTCAGTGGTGTTTACTTGGCCAACTAGAGCTGATCAAGCAGACGATTTGATGCTAGGATGTATGGTTTGAAAGATACACTGCTGAGCTACTTTCAACTGACCCTTACTGCAAGTTTTGGCATCGACTGAGATCGCCTTGCCAAATGCAAACGAAGTTGAATCACCCAAAATCAAGAGAGGTTATTGTAGACCTTAGAATCATGATCTCATAGCCCCTGATAGTTTGTCGATACCTATCATGAGGTTTGAGATACGACCCTCAGAAGATCGCTACCTAATCGTGCTTAGTGCACCTTGGGGTCACTTGGGTCGAGCATGGGTGCGAGCATTCCAGTGACTCTGTGGGAAGAATGGGGTTGTCACGCATGTTTAGCCAACCAACCAAAGCCAATGAAATAGATGGTTAGATCCCAGGATGGACGGTTTGAAAGATACACTGCTGAGCTACTTTCAACTGACCCTCACTGCAAGTTTTGGCATCGACTGAGATCACCTTGCCAAATGCAAATGAAGTTGAATTTCCCAAAACTAAGAGAGGTTATTGTAGACCTTAGAAACATGATCTTGTAGCTCCTAATTATTTTCTAATACCTTTCACGAGGTCTGAGATACGAGCCTTAGAAGATCATTGCCCAATCGTGCTTAGTGCACCTTGGGGTCACTTGGGTTGAGCATGGTCGCGAGCGTTCCATTGACTCCATGGGTAGAAAGGGGTTTTCAGTGGCATTTACCTAGCCAACCAGAGCTAATGGAGCACATGGTTCGATGCTAGGATGAACAGTTTGAAAGATACACTACTGAGCTACTTTCAACTGACCCTCACTGCAAGTTTTGGCATCGAATGAGATCACCCTTCCAAATGCAAACGAAGTCGAATCACCCAAAACTGAGAGAGGTTATTGTAGACTTTAGGATCAAGATCCTATAGCCCTTGATGGTTTATTGATACCTCTCACGAGGTCTGAGATATGACCCTCAGAAGATCACTTCCTAATCTTGCTTAGTGCACCTTGGGGTCACTTGGGTCGAGCATGGTCGTGAGCATTCCAGTGACTCCATGGGCAGAATGGGGTTGTCACTCATGTTTACCCAACCAATTGGAGCTAATGGAGAAGATGGTTCGATCCTAGGATGGACGGTTTGAAAGATACATTGCTGAGCTACTTTCAACTGACCCTCACTGCAAGTTTTGGCATCGACTGAGATCGCCTTGCCAAATGCAAATGAAGTCAAATCACCCAAAACTGAGAGAGGTTATTGTAGAACTCAAAAAAAAGATCCTGTATCTCTTGATGGTTTATCGATACCTCTCACAAGGTTTGAGATACGAGCCTCAGAAGATCACTACCCAATCGTGCTTAGTGCACCTTGGGGTCACTTGGGTCGAGCGTGGTCATGAGCGTTCAAGTGACTTCATGGGTGGAATGGGGTTGTCAATGGCATTTACCTAGCTAACCAGAGCCAATGGAGTAGATGGTTCGATGCTAGTACAAATGGTTTGAAAGATACACTGTTGAGCTACTTTCAACTGACCCTCACTACAAGTTTTGGCATCGATTGAGATCGCCTTTCCAAATGCAAGCAAAGTCGAATCACCCAAAATTTAAAGAAGTTATTATAGACCTTGGAATCACAATCCCATAGCCCCTGATGGTTTGTCAATACCTCTCACGAGGTTTGAGATACGAGCCTCAAAAGATCACTGCCCAATCGTGCTTAATGCACCTTGGAGTCACTTGGGTCGAGCATGGTCGCAAGCATTCCAGTGACTCCGTGGGAAGAATGAGGTTTTTAGTGGCATTTACCTAGCCAACTAGAGCTAATGGAGTAGATGGTTCGATCCTAGGATGGATGGTTTGAAAGATACACTACTGAGCTACTTTCAACTAACCCTCACTGCAAGTTTTGGCATTGAATGAGATCGCCTTGCTAAATGTAAACGAAGTCGAATCACCCAAAATCGAGAGAGGTTATTGTAGACCTCAGAATCAAAATCCTATAGCCCCTAATAGTTTGTTGATACCTCTCATGAGGTCTGAGATACGAGCCTCGGAAGATCACTACCCAATCGTGCTTAGTGGACTTTGGGGTCACTTGGGTCGAGTGTGGTCATGAGCATTCTAGTGACTCCATGGGTAGAATGGGGTTTTCACTCGTGTTTACAATGTCATGAAAGTGAACCATGAACTTATAGTCCACACCATTTTTAGTAATGAAAAATTTAACCCTTTTACTCTCCCGTGCAAACTCAGAAAGCACGTCACTTGTAGACCATAAAACATACAATGCATTATGGTACACTGGGCAGCCTACAAGTAGTTGTGTTTTATAGATTGAGTAAGTAGTCCTTGGGAACATGTCCTTATCTGTAGTGGAAAAAATTAGGTTTTCATTATGAAACAAGAGAAGACCCAAATGGGAAAGCATGCACACTTCTTTTCTTGACCTAGTTCCGTTGCAATGACTGTTAGTGGTATGTTTGAAATTTTAACTGTGAAACTAATCATGATTAAGCCAGTGGGAACTCTACTAAAATTTAATTATTTTTAACATTCTGCTTATTATGTTTATGGTTTAACTTCTATAGATTGTTTGAAATGATAAAAAATAATATCCTTAAAGCTTTAAAAACAACAATCAAACATGTAAGAATTCAAACCATGCAAATGACATGTAAGATCCCTTGTTGGAACTATTGGCCACCCATACATGATTTTGGTCTTAAGTCCTTATCAAGACTTCTAGGACATTTAACTTTTAAATCAAACTGATTGTTACAAATTGTCATTATAGGCTTCAAAAGATATCAATTAACCAATAAAGATCCTTTTGTCCTTCTATCTCTGATTGGATCTATGGTGACCGTAGGTGTCTTCATAGGTGCTCCTGCACAAGTTACAATCCACATACAAAACCAAGTTTATTGACTCAAAATACAATCTAAGAAAGGTGAAATTAATGTATTGAAATTAAGCTTAACGAACTTAGAAAACAATGCACTAAGTTAACTTATTACCTAGTCAAGTGTTCCTGAAGGGTCATCTCTTTGCTTTAGGGTCTCCAATAGTTCCCTCAACCAACCAAAATAATCTATGCACTACAGAATCAAGAGTCCCCCCTGTGACAATGCTAAAGTACACCAATCAACAATAGAATGAGCATCAAGAAGTACAACACCTGAAATCCTCAATTGTTCCTTAACTAGAGCTCTCTTCACACATGCACTTGCTCCATCATGCTCCCCTTTCCCATGCCCTAACTCAAAAAAACTCCAAATATGAGGTACACCTCTCTCCACATGCATTCTACATAACCAATAAAACATTTTGGCATTCTTAAATTGATCAGTGCAATTATCCGACCAAATGAGATGCCTATCCATAGCAATACCATTGTCTTGCAAGAAGTCAAAATAGTTCTGGAAACAATGTTGAACAAACTCATGAGAGTGAGACTCATCGTCGCTCATATAAAAATAGTACTCTCTGATTATCTTTCACTCATCTTTTGTGCTATCAGGGGAATGTTTATATGTGATGTGTACAAAAATAGCAACCTGAATGGAATTGTAATATTGAGCTTGAGTATCATTTTGGGGCTGCAATGTATAGTTCTCCATAAATTCTACAATAGATATAATAGTTCCAATGTGGAAAGTGTCCTTACATGTCCTGAATTGTTGATCCAACCATTGAGACCTATGACTATGCCTTGCATACTTGTAAAAAAGATTGTCTTGAAATTTGAGATAAAATCAGCAACATTTTATTCTTTTGCAACTAACTCACATCTAGAGCCTTCACCTCCACTCTTCAATGTATATTTCACTGTTTCGTATACCTTTTTTTGGATGAGTGTCTTTCAAAAATTGTGTTCCAAACCCTCATGAAAACATGTTCTAAACTTGGACAAGCCACCACATTCTCAGCACTTGGCATTTAAGCAATCTTTTTTATAAAATAAACAACCATCATCTCTATGACATAAAAATTGATCTAGCAAGTCTCTTGATGATTTGGGAAGACCACTTGCACCACAATCCTCTAGCATTTCATTAGTATGCAAAGTAGAATGAATGGACCATAATAATTCATGATGCATTGAAAACTCAACATGATATTTGCAACATGTATTCTGAATCTTAAGGGGTACACAATAAAATGGCTTCACGGATTCAAAAGACCTTTCTGATATTTTCAATGTTGGATGTGTCTCACAAATTTTTTTATACAACATTGTTTGACTTACCTCCACATAATGTTTAGGATGTGGAGTGCGGTCTCGATTTCCAACTCTCAACTTCAAGACATCCTTCACATTTGGTGACACTCTTGAGTTAGCATCCCAAAATTCTTGAATTTCATCCTTGACAAAATCTGTTAGCTTCTTATTGAAATGTGGAAGTCTCCCACCATAAGCCCATGTATCAATTTGAAGCGGATCATCAAGTCTTTCTCTTCTTGCAAGTTCTCTACCCAAAGTTTTACAGTCTATATTAAAGTCAACACAAGTTTGTCTCATCAAATGAGCCTTTCTCAACTGATGACTTACTAAGGAGGTTGTAATAAACCTCTGAGAAACTCTCTTGTCTTTTTCTCTACTAGTCTTCCCAATGCTATTGAGAGCACTAAAAAGATTCTTCACAACAATGGCATTTCTCTCCATTTTCTTGTTCACACAAATCTTCAATTTCACAAGCACAGGTCTCATCTTTTGCATCTTTAACAACTGCACAAAAATTTGACATTGCTCAACCAATGTCTTGTTTCCAAAAAATTGATCATAAAGTCTTGAAGCCCACAACCTAATAGTTCTATGTGACCTCTTTCCTTCCCAATTATTCATAATGTTCTTCTCCATTTCAATTAACCATTTAGGTGTTCTTGAAAGCCCTGAATTTGAAGATTGATTATCTTTATTGCAAGGGACTTCATTTCGCATATAATTTGGAGGTTTGTAACATTCATGTGGTTCTTGTGCAACATTTTCATTCCCCAAGTCTATATTTTCAGTCTCCATCTGTACATTTTCATCTTCATTCCATTCATTGTCATTCCCCAAATCTACGTTTTCATTCACAAAATTAATTTCCATATTATTTTCAAATTGAAAATCCTCTTCACTTGCAACTACATTTACGGGGTCACCTTGATTAATGTTTAACATACCTTCTCTCCTTCTTTGGTGATATTCCCTATATTTTTCCCTATATGCTTGAATTTATTCATTCGTCACCTTCCTCTTCTGTTTAGCCTTTCCATGACTGTTGCTTCCCATGGTGAGACCACAAGTTGACAAAAAAAAAAATGGGCCCCAAATCATGTTTTTTTTCCTGCAACCTGTGAAAAAGTCTGAAATCCCGTGCTTGTCTGGTCTGTGGGGACAGGGAATATTTTGGTCAAATATGACTAGTCAAAAATTGGGTACTTGATATTTCCAGGCAGATGAAAAAAAGGGTGGGAGCAAATGAAAAAATTGAACTTTTACATATAAAATGGGGTATACAATATATATATATATATATATATATATATATATATATATATATATATATATATATATATATATATATATATATATATATATATATATATATATATATATATATATATATATATATATATATATATATATATATATATATAATGTATATTATATATATACTAATGTATTATATGTACTAATGTATTATATGTACTAATGTATTATATAATAATGTATTACATAATAATGTATTATATACTAATGTATATAATATATATAATGTATATAGTATATATACTAATGTATATAGTGTATTATATATATATATAATGTATTCAAAAAAATACCTGCATAGTTGATTTGATGATAGACAGTTTCAACCCAAGTCCTCTTGAAAGTATCTAGCACAGGATTTTTCTACAGACTCCTTCTAATGTTACCGGTCTGACTATACTGAATAAGTCTCCATGACCCCTTCTGACACATTTGAATGCTCAAGTGTGTCTGAAGGGGTCGTAGGACCCCTTAAGACACACTTGATGTGTCTAATGTGTCCATAGGGGTCATGTGGACTTTCTAGGGGTCCTAACATGTGATAAGGTGTACTAGGACCCCTAGGAAGTCCCCATGACCCCTTTTGATACATTTGAATGCTCAAGTGTGTTCGAAAGGGTCGTAGGACCCCTTAAGACACATTTGATGTGTCTAATGTGTCCATAATGGTCATGCAGACTTCCTAGGGGTCCTAACATGTGATAAGGTGTACTAGGACCCCTAGGAAGTCTCCATGACCCCTTTTGGCACATTTGAACACTCAAATGTGTTTGAAGGGGTCGTAGGACCCCTTAAGACACACTTGATGTGTTTAATGTGTCCATACGAGTCATGTGGACTTCCTAGGGGTCCTAACATGTGATAAGGTGTACTAGGACCCCTAGGAAGTCTCCATGACCCCTTTTGACACATTTGAATGCTCAAGTGTGTTTGAAGGGGTCGCAGGACCCCTTAAGAAACACTTGATGTGTCTAATGTGTCCATAGGGGTCATGCGGACTTCCTAGGGGTCCTAACATGTGATAAGGCATACACAGACCCCTAAGAAGTCTCCATGACCCCTTTTGACACATTTGAATGCTCAAGTGTGTCTGAAGGGGTCGTAGGACCCCTTAAGACACACTTGAGCATTCCAATGTGTCCATAGGGGTCATGGGGACTTCCTAGGGGTCCTAACATGTGATAAGGCATACTAGGACCCCTAGAAATCCCCCATGACCCCTTTTGACACATTTGAAGACTCAAGTGTATCTGAAGGGGTCGTAGAACCCCTTAAGATACACTTAATGTGTCTAATGTGTCCATAGGGGTCATACAGACTTCCTAGGGGTTGTAATATGTGATAAGGCATACTAGGACCCCTAGGAAGTCCCCATGACCCCTTTTGACACATTTGAACACTCAAGTGTGTTTGAAGGGGTCGTAGGACCCCTTAAGACACACTTGATGTGTCCAATGTGTCCATAGGGGTCATGTAGACTTCCTAGAGGTCCTAACGCATGATAAAGCATACTAGGACCCCTAGGAAGTCCCCATGACCCCTTTTGACACATTTGAATGCTCAAGTGTGTCCGAAGGGGTCGTAGGACCCCTTAAAACACACTTGATGTCTCTAATGTGTTCATAGGGGTCATGCAGACTTCCTAGTGGTCCTAACATGTGATAAGGCATACTAGGACCCCTAGGAAGTCCCCATGACCCCTTTTGACACATTTGAATGCTCAAGTGTGTCCGAAGGGGTCGTAGGACCCCTTAAAATACACTTGATATGTCTAATGTGTCCATAGGGGTCATGCAAACTTCCTAGGGGTCCTAACGCATGATAAAACACACTAAGACCCCTAGGAAGTTTGCATGACCCCTTTTGACACATTCGAACATTCAAATGTGTCTGAAGGGGTTGTAGGAGCCCTTACGACACCCTTGATGTGTTAAATGTGTCCATAGGGGTCATCCAGACTTCCTAGGGGTCCTAACATGTGATAAGGCATACTAGGACCCCTAGGAAGTCTCCATGATCCATTTTGACACATTTGAGTGCTTAAGTGTGTTCGAAGGGGTCGTAGGACCCTTTAAGACACACATGATGTGTCTAATGTGTTCATAGGGGTCATGCAGACTTCCTAGGGCTCCTAACATCTTATAAGGCATACTAGGACCCCTAGGAAGTCTCCATGACCCCTTCTGACACATTTGAATGCTCAAGCATGTCTGAAGGGGTTGTAGGACCCCTTAAAACACACTCGATGTGTCTAATGTGTCCATAGGGGTCATGCGGACTTCCTAGGGGTCCTAACACATGATAAGGTGTACTAGGACCCCTAGGAAGTTCCCATGACCCCTTTTGACCCATTTGAACACTCAAGTGTGTTCGAAGGGGTCGTAGGACCCCTTAAGACACACTTGATGTGTCTAATGTGTCCATAGGGGTCATGTAGACTTCCTAGGGGTCCTAACACATGATAAGGCATACTAGGACCCCTAGGAAGTCCCCATGACCCCTTTTGACACATTTGAATGCTCAATTATGTTCGAAGGGGTTGTAGGACCCCTTAAGACATACTTGATGTGTCTAATGTGTCCATAGGGGTCATGCAGACTTCCTAGGGGTCCTAACATGTGATAAGGCATACTAAGACCCCTAGGAAGTCTCCATGACCCCTTTTGACACATTTGAATGCTCAAGTGTGTTTGAAGGGGTTGTAGGACCCATTAAGACACACTTGATGTCTCTAATGTGTCCATAGGGGGTCATGTAGACTTCCTAGGGGTCCTAACGTGTGATAAGGCATACTAGGACCCCTAGGAAATCTCCATGACCCCTTTTGACACATTTGAACACTCAAGTGTGTTCGAAGGGGTTATAGGACCCCTTAAGACACACTTAAGCATTCCAACATGTCCATAGGGGTCATGGGGACTTCCTAGGGGTCCTAGTGTGTGATAAGGCATACTAGGACCCCTAGGAAGTCCCCATGACCCCTTTTGACACATTTGAATGCTCAAGTGTGTCTGAAGGGGTCGTAGGACCCCTTAAGACACACTTGATGTGTCGAATGTGTCCATAGGGGTCATACAGACTTCCTAGGGGTCTTAACATGTGATAAGGTGTACTAGGACCCCTAGGAAGTCTCCATGACCCATTTTGACATATTTGAATGCTCAAGTGTGTCCAAAGGGGTCGTAGGACCCCTTAAGATACACTTGATGTGTCTAATGTGTCCATAGGGGTCATGCAGACTTCCTAGGGGTCCTAACACCTGATAAGGCAGACTAGGACCCCTAGGAAGTTTCCATGACCCCTTTTGACACATTTGAATGCTCAAATGTGTCTGAAGGGGTCATAAGACAGCTTAAGACACACTTGATGTGTCTAATGTGTCCATAGGGGTGAACTTCCTAGGGTTCCTAACATGTGATAAGGCATACTAAGACCCCTAGGAAGTCCCCATGACCCCTTTTGACACATTTGAACACTCAAGTGTGTCCAAAGGGGTTGTAGGACCCCTTAAGACACACTTGATGTGTCTAATGTGTCCATAGAGGTCATGCGGACTTCCTAGGGGTCCTAACACATGATAAGGTGTACTAGGACCCCTAGGAAGTCTCCATGACCCCTTTTGACACATTTGAATGCTCAAATGTGTCTGAAGGGGTTGTAGGACCCCTTAAGACACACTTGAGCATTCCAATGTGTCCATAGGGGTCATGGGGACTTCTTAGGGGTCCTAACATGTGATAAGGCATACTAGGACCCTTAGGAAGTCCCCATGACCCCTTTTGACACATTTGAATGCTCAAATGTGTCTGAAAGGGTCGTAGGACACTTTAAGACACACTTGATGTGTCTTATGTGTCTATAGGGGTCATGTAGACTTCCTAGGGGTCCTAACGTGTGATAAGGTGTACTAGGACCCCTAGGAAGTCTCCATGACCCCTTTTGACACATTTGAACACTAAAGTGTGTCCAAAGGGGTCATAGGACCCCTTAAGACACATTTGAGCATTCAAATGTGTCCATACGGGTCATGCAAACTTTGTAGGGGTCCTAACGCATGATAAGGCATACTAGGACCCTTAGGAAGTATGGATCACATAGCGAAGGTGCATCAAATTGGATCAATATCATAATATATGCATAAAATACTATTACGGACAAAAATATTTGCATATTAATGGGAAAGAGTGGGAAGAGATTCTTGAACCCATGATAGAAGTTATAGATAAGGAGGAAGAGCTAGGAAGGGGAAATCAACAAAGTAAAGAAGTAAGATATGCATGTGAGCCTATGTCACATGATGATGATGAGTACTCACCATCTGCTAGTATGCTCAAGTAGTGATAAAAGCTCTTTAGTGCACATGTACACTGACACAAAAAATGAAGATAGAGAAGTAACAAGTGTTGTGGAATTATCCATAGAGAAATGTGAAATGAAGCCTCAAATTGGTTCATTAGCAAGAAAAGAATTTGGTCATGCACTTCATTCTAGCACCACAAATATTTCTATTAGAAATGCCTATTCATCAATGGCCTTGCATTTATGGGACTTGGTAAACCAGGTTACTCATGTTGGGCATTATCCCTCAAATGTAAGTTCATTGCCACCTTTGGCAAGGTAATCTCACTCCTTATTTTACAACAAAGGGGAGCCATCTATGGTCCAAGGTTTTAATTTAGCTAACAAGTGGAGAGCTTCTCAAGGTACTGATCTCTTTCATAAAGAAGTTCCTGATTCATCTCAAGGTTCTCGTTTAGGTGACCAAAACCTTGGAGGTCCACAAATAGATCCATTGATTTCCCAAATTGGTAAAAGGGTAGATGCAATTTTGGAAAGAGTATCCCAATTGAAGAGAAATGGAAATTCCAATGAGCATAAATTTATTACAAATCCAATGGGTGTATCTCCTCCACTGACAAATATAACTGCTTCCAGAGAGTTAATTTCAAATGGAGACTGTCTTTCCCCAAGCCCGCCCCAGTCGAGCAAATGAACCAGATGTTGCTTGAGTAAAGAAGATAGTGGTTTATTAAACCATCTACATTATCCCACTTGCTATTAGTTACTACTTTTTGAGCGGCTTGATAGCTACTTTTGTGTCATATTTCTGTAATATATAATGTCATCATGCAAGTACATGCCAATTTTTGTAAACATTTTCTATTGTAAAGGGTTAGTGAGTAATATCAAAGAAAAGGTTCTTGCATGTATTATTTAGACACATATCAATTAGGAAACCATTTTTCTCCCATTACACGGTAGAAATGCCTAGATTCACTTTGTCAGTATCAATAGGCAGCAAGATGAGGGAAGAAATATTTGTAAAGAGCAAGTACAAACATTACTGTCCAAAACCATTTGGAGAGTAATATTCTTCTCCTGATTGTAATAAGAAACTCAAAATGCAGAAGACAACAAATAGCTAGGGCATTTATTTCCTATGACCTATGTCAATTTCAGTTCAATTCCTATTGATGATATTCTCAATGTGTAAAAATAAACTGATGTGTTATTTTAAAATGGTGTTGACTGAAATTTATGAACATATGTCAAATATACATTTTTTCTAGAATTTGAAATAGAACTAGTGGTAATATAATCAAATTTGTGAATTTCACATCCAATCATTGGATGTTAATCAAAAGTACAACACTGTAATATTTTTGAACCAATAAACAATCTTAGTCTTACTTCAAACCTACTCCCGTGTATGTGGGTTCTTGGAGGTATCTCCTGAACAATGTGTGGATCTATAATGTCCCTATCCAAGACCTTACTCACTTTGCTTAAAACTTAGGTAACTAGAATTTGGATTTCTAATGCATGCTGTGATATTATTTAAGTTTGCCTTGCTCCTTACTGATTAATATTGTAATGAATTGGTTATCCTTCCCCTTCTCTCTCTCTCTCTCGTACTCTCTCCCCTTCCCCTTCTCTCTCTCTCTCCTACTTTGTCTCTGTCTCTCCGTTTCTCTGTCTTTGTCTCTCTGTCTCTGTCTCTGTCTCTCTTCCTCTCTTAGCCCCTGCCACCTTCTCACTCTCTCTCTTCCTCAATGGCCGCCCATGAATTTTTTAAATGGCTGATTGATTTCCTTTGCTTCTTTCAATGGCCATCCATTATTTTTCTGCAATCTTCCAACCTTTCCTACATAGTTGTAAAATACATATTAATATATATTAAATAATATTTATTGTAAAATGTATATTATATAATATTTAATATATAATTGATATTATATAATATTTAATATATATAATATATAATCTAATATATAGTTTTTGATTGTGATATAATCTAATATATATATAATCATATGAAGGATGGAGAAATGGGAGGGAGAAAGGGGAGGGAAAAGTGAAAAATCAAAATTTTGCCGGCCTTTTCGGGTATCCGATTAGGCTCGGTATTGCTTTGTGCACCAAACCTACATGGTCAACTATTGAAATGTCTCAAAAATGTGTTTTTCCCCTATTTCTCTGAGTTCTAGACTTCGACCATGTAGTTGGTGACTTTTTTTTCACTTGAATTTGATGAAACAAAAAGGGTATCTTAAGGAGATTATCGGCTTTCTATTGATATAATTGCTGTCAAATTTTGAATTCGGTAAGTAATTATTAGTTATTTTCTAATTGCGTTATGTCTAAAGTGCTGATTCATATATTGATTGAAAAATGACTATAACTTTTAGACGGTATAACATTTTTGAAATCTAAAAAATATGTCACATTCTATGCTTCACCAACTATAAGGAAATTTTTTTTTTTTTTGAATTTTGTAAAGTTTTGAATGAGTTAAGGTGGTTAGACACAAGAGTTTTTTTATTTTGAAAATGTTGTAACAGAAAATTCATAATTAATTATTTTTTTGGAATAAAATTACAAAAAAATATGTGTCACATCCGGACATAAGTCTACTACTTATATATAAAATCTTATAATAAAATATTATCATTTGATTATGATTAAGGTGGTCAGACATACACCTGCTTCTTATTTTTTTCTAGAAATTTTTGTACTACTGCATTGAAATCTATACTTTTCACCAATCCTACTAACTTTTTTTCAAAAAAGGCATAGTAGTTTAGAAACTACATTCAATTTCTACAGATTCTATTCTTACAACTTTTTGATATTAGGTTGATAGCTAGTTGAAATTTTCACGTCAAGTTGACTAACCCTCATTTGCTGATTTTTCATTGCCACTTAAGGGCATAGTTTGGCCCCTCATGATCTTGCACATACCCAGAATGAATTGGCTTCCTCTGGGGCACTGACATGAAGGTAAAAAAATAGAAAGTCTAAGTTTCTTCTGATTATAGGGGTTCTTGAGATTAGAGTAGTAAAATCATTTATGACAAGAATAGGGGAAGATGGGACAAGTCAGCCATTAAGCATTGGCATATTATAAAATCTAGGCTTGGTTATCGAGTCCCCATGAATATTCTGAATGACCAAATCTAGACCCCCCAAGTATGTGCGTTTGAAAATTCAAGCACAGAGCCTTCCAATGTTAGATTTTCCTAGGTCTACCTAAATGGCCATGGCTATAAACATTGCTTGAATATCCGAGTTGACCATATATTGGTCCTCGTTTGTTAAGAATTCACTCCCCAAGATCCTAAAGACAACCCTAAGAGTCAATGCATGAGTGTTCAACATAAAATATTTTAATATGTTTACTATGATTTCCCCATCAAAGGCAATTTATGGCTTAGAGCCCTTTAACTTGATGGGGGTCGACACTATTAAAGATATTAGGGCCAGGATACATGAAGGCTTGTCGATGAGAGATCCTGAGGCTTATTTAAGTAAGGATGGGATGACGGTTTCATTTCCATCCCTTCACATACTTACCAGACTATTAAGCTTCCACTATTGGAGAAAGGGAAATCGAACAAACTTAGAATCTGAGAAAAGGGAAATCTATAACTCTCTCTCTCTCTATATATATCCATAAATATATATATATCGAGTTGTCTATATATATATATATATTTGAATATATGTAGATAGATGAATGTATAAAATACAATTTCTCTTAAGTGATAACCTATAATATATATATATATCAATTAGGTGATTATATTTTATATATGTCCAATTTTTAAATCAATATCATCATCATAAATCTATTCAGAGTTAAGTGAAGAGGAATTTACATATTATCTTGATAGGGAGTAAGCCAAATGTCTAATTAAACCAATAGATTTTGAGACTAAGTAAAATCTATTCTTTAAGAATAAATTACTTTAAATTATTCTCTAAAGTGAGAAATTTTGAGAAATTACTTTACCAAACTTAGCTTTTGGATCCGATACAGTGATGCAGTTCTAAACCGGCTATTTTAGAGCGTTTGAATTTACCCTAGCTTCAAACTAAAATGGAAAATTGTATGGACTTTTCCAAAGATATTTTTCTTTTGAGACATATTAAAAAAATGATGAAATTGACAAACTTAATGTGACTATATAATAGATCTATATTAATATAATCTACTACATAATAGATATCAAATCTGAAAAATTCATTATCCTGTAGTGTCTTCTGATTTTCTAACCACAAAATCCAAAATGATAATATAAATTATACAGTGTCTAGTTACTAAATAGTGCCAGTATTATAGTAATAACTATACATGCTGCCTTTATCTATCAAATGACGCATGAATAAGGTTGTGACTTAACCTAGTTTGATCCCCTTTCCTTTATCCTTTGTATTGCTGCCCAGAGATCATGAGCCTTCATCCAAGGATGGCCTCCTTCCCTGGAGCACTCCTTCCTCCTCATTGTCGCTATCAAAGTCGATGATGAGCGAAGATGAACTAGCCCAGTCCATGGCATCTTCGAAGCCAACAATATTTTCTACCTTCATGTATGTCACGAACCAGTTTAGGTTGTCTGGACGCTTGACATGAAAAATTCCAATCAAAAAATTCAGATTGAAGCTTCTTCTCTCTAGGGTAAATTCTAGGGCTTCCCAGCTTTCGACCCATAGAATGGGATATCTAGGAACATGATTGTCCCCCAAGTTCATTTTCCCATAGTTCTTGTGTTGGGTGTCATTTTTACACGAAGACAACGGCTAGGAGTTTGCATGAGAAACTTCCCCTCTTGGAAGACTGACATAATCAATCTCAAGGTTCCTTCTGGCTGGGTCTCAACCGCTTGGATAGCTCAATGGAAGACAAATGTGAATTTGTTAACAAGGAGGCCTTTGCTAGTTCTTCTCTCAAGGGAAACTATAAAACAAACTTTAGGAAACCAAAAGTTCTCTCTTTTTTTATATGATTTTCAGATTTAAGAATAGAGCAATGCTAATTTAATTAATCTACTAAAAATAACTTGCAAAGAGGGTTAGAAGATGTAGGGTAACAAGAGATTTCAAATGAAATTGCTAAAAGAAACCTAATGGACATATGCTAGCATCACACCACCATGTGAATTAAATAACCAAGAAGATGAAGAAACCCATAAAACAAAGATCAGATCATGTCACAATCTTTAGCTGAATGGATGCAATCATCAACGGATTTGAACAAATGCAGATGTATGATAAGCCAAAACTCATCAGATCACGAAGCCACCCCAAATGTGTGCACACGTGAGACAAGTTAATCTTCAAGCACCAAAGAATGATCTTCTCAGAAATTCATCACAACACAGCAATGCAATACCAGCAAACACCGAACTAAAAGATCATAGACTTAAAATCATTAAACAACCAATTGGCTCTTTGAAATAAAGAATGAGAAATTCACACATTCACAAATTTCACATAGATAGTAGATAAATCACACCATGAATGAAGCACCAATTGTATCTATTGTATTAATGATCAAATCGACCCTCATTACATCATTTTATTACAATTTATAGAGCTGGGCTCTTATTTTTGCAGCTAGGGTTTCACTGCAACTATAACTTGAAAGTAAATCTAACTATAGCTTGCATTAAAGAAACTACTTCTAAATCTTAGCTAAACTATCCTAGCACGGAATTAATCCTCGTGCATTATAAAGATTTGAATAAAATATACATTAGATAACTAAAAAATGGAGCTGGAACTCATGCATGCACTTGATAATCTCCATGTTTTTGCCCTTGATCCTTGGCTCCGACTTCTCCACGTGGACCTAATTGGAAGATGTCCCAAAATCAGGAACAAATGATCCCAAAAAGAAAGCCCAGATGACTGGAAAATGATCTCTGAGATAACTGGAGTTAACTTTCGGCCGTGCCAAAAAATGCCCAAATCCCGATAGTTGGTCTGAAAAACTCAAGACCCAAAATTGACTAAGTACTAAGTCCTTCACCCCCAAAATGCCGAAATGTCGAAAATCAGTCTTTGCAAAAATGGCTAAGTGTCAAAACTAGATTTTCTGTACACAAAATTTGGCAGATCTTAGACTGGAGGCTTACTGGTTGGGAAGCACTTCTGGATGTGCCTTCTTGAACCTATCCACTATCTCCAGCACCTCATCAAAGTCTGACATCTTAATTCCTTGAAGGATCTCTTACTACCTATCTCGGAAGTCAATCAGTTCTTGTGCAAAAGCTTTTATTTCTTCTTCACAAGATAACATTTTCTAAATTTCCTCCTTCTGGTAAAACATATGCTGGAGATCTTCTTTAGTCTTGACCCCTTGGAATATTCCTAGGTACTGATTGATGATGTCATTTACTGAATACATAGTCTTATCATCATCTTCATCAAACAGATCCAGGTCTAGGCCTTCAAAGAACTCCTGCAACTCCTTTGTAAAAAGCATGTTGTCATCCCTTCTCTTGTTCAACCTCTTGAGAAACTTTTCAAATATGGCCAATGTTACAGCTATTTCTTGGATCCACTCTTCAAAATTGTCCAATTCCAACCCTTCATATATCTTCATCAATACTTGGAAGCGTTGCTTCCTTATCCTTGTCAGCTCATCCAACACCTTTTGCCAATTAAGGATGGTTTCCTCTACACCATTTTCCTCACTCATAATTTCTATTAAGGAAGTTATTCCTGCCAAAATGCTCTGAAAGGGCCTTAGAATCCTCTTGAGGGATAAGCTAGAAAACTGTTCAAGATCAAGCTTCCACTCAGCACAAGCCTGTACAAAAGAATGTGGAACATCTGTATCTATACCCCCCTTCTTCTCGAAAATCGCATGTAATGAGGCCTCGGGGTTATCTGGGTCAATTAGACCTGTTGTTTTCAGAATGAATTTCTTCATAGCTTCATTTTTCTCTACCAGAGCTTTAATCCTTTCTTTGTCTTTATCCATGAAGCCTAAAGCATGCTTCAAACCCAAAGTAGCCAAGGTTTTGCTACCTTCCTTGGTGGGCTCCCCCAAATCTACCTCCTCCAACACATAGTCATCTGGAGTGATTTCACTTGCACTGACATCCATTGTAGGAACAACCACCTATTCTTTCCAACTACCATTTGGTCTTGTGTTACATAAGACATTGTCCTTGCTCGGGGAACTGGTGGCATTTGGTGGAAGGTGCACCCTAGTGCGGTTATGTCAGCCTCATCATCTGTATACACCCTGACCCTTGGCTGTATTTCCTTGGTGAACCATGTGGGCTTTGAGAATGAATTCAATGGCTCATAGAGAGCAGCCAACGTGGAAGAAGTTGTCGAGTGCCTTGTTTCCATTTCCTCTTGAATCTCCTCTTCTTTCTCTGTTTCCTATTCATCTTTAGTATTTTGTCTGTCCTCTTCCTATGTGTGTTCCTCATCATCAGCTGTCTGCTGCACATCAACCATTTGTTCCTTAGTATCTATTTGTTTCTTCTCTTCTTTAGTATGTGGCTCTTCTTCTGCCTGTGATTCTCCCTTGTCATCTAGCCCCTCAATATCTATTTGTTGCTTCTCTTCTTTAGTATGTAGCTCTTCTTCTTTCTCTGGCTCCTACAAGCTCTGAGGCACTAATTCACTATGGACCTATGGTAAGGGCACATGAACTTGGGGAGGAATATTGAGTGAGGGAGGTGTAGGAGACACAAGGGGAGAGATTGAATGGGCTAGTGAAGGTGGAGTTGAAAGGGGAACATGAGATGAAGAAGGTTGCAGAGGCAATGGAGTGGTTCGTACTGGAGTGGAAAGTGGGGTAGTGGGAGGCTCTTGAAGTGGAACTGAAGGTGGATTTGGATGCCGAGGTGGAATAGATGAATCCAATGGGACTTGTGTAGCTACATCTTCTTCTAAGGTGACCCCAATAGAAGAGTCCTTTTCCGGCTCTACAGTCTCCTTTTGGGCCTCAACCATCTCAACATCAACTTGCTCTTGAGATTCCTGTTGGGTGTCCTCTCCCATGCCACTAAAAAGACTAGTAAATTGCATAGGAGCCTACTGCTTGGATTCTTTAAAACCATGTAGCCCTACAAAATTTGTGAGGTCAAACTCATCATCACCGAGAGCATCTAGATTTACTGGCTCATCCTAAGTAGCCCCTTCCATGTTCTCAGGATCATTGTCCATTACTCTCCTTTTCTTCAAAAATCCTGCAGACTGGGTCCTCCTACTGAGGGGAACCTCATCTAATTCATCTTCATCATCTTCCACCAGGGTATCAATTTGTGTGGGTGTTGAGCCTCTCTTTCTCTTGTACACATGACCCTTGATTACTCCAGATGGCTTGGGCCCTATGATTTTGAACTTTGTCTTCTTGGCTATGTTGGGAGAGTCATGGCTATTGGATGAAGGTATATATGGTGGCATGATGCTTCTGGTCATCTTGGTATTTACCTTTTTGAGTGTGTGGCTGGACCATATGCAGTGGGGTGCTCATGCCGGTATACATTTTTTGGCTTTAGAGGAGTAGCCTCTTTGAACTATGGTTTCAAAACCTTTTCTCCCTACTTCTTTTCTCGAGAGGGCTTCTCTGGGAGTTGTTTCATCAGAACTGGCTGCATCTGGAAGGGATGAGTGATCCATGACCTAGTCAATTTAACCACATGGTGAGCTCTAAAATCCATGCTATCATTCTCATCTCAATCCACTTCTACATTTAAAATGGCCCTTGTGAACACCTTGTTTGTATTATATATAGAATCTAGAATTTTATTTGAGTCAACCTCTACCACCTTCTGTGAAATCTTCAACAAAAGGGCACCTTGTGCCAGCTCTAGACTCATTTGATAGTAATCATGAACCCTTACCTCATAATCATCAACATAGTTAGCCCAATGGTTCTCTACGTGTGGCTCATGAACATAGTGCATTCCTATTATGTGGATGTAGGTACCAATGGAATCAAAGTGAGGCCTCACTAGGTTATAAGTTAACAGTGGGAATTCATCCCACTTCCAAGTCAAAGATTTTCAAACCTTCATATCTGGCATGTAGTGGGGGCCAATAGAAATGGGAAAATCCCAACAATGCTTCTTCTTGTGCTTAATGTGTTCATGCATGTCAGATAGCTACCTTGCAATCTCCAGGAGGACTACCCTATTAGATGGGTACCTTGGTAATTTATTTGGTGCTAGGGTGCTTCCTACCACCTGAATGTAAGTGAATGTCTTGAACTATATATAGAATGCCCCCAGGGCATTTACTTTAGCTGCTACTTTTGTGGACAGTCTTTTAGCATAGTCTCCCTCAATGGAGCATATGATGGAAAAAATGAAAGCATCATTTACTATTCTGAAGTCTGAGCTATTGTGTGTCTAGCATTCCTTCCTCACTAGTTGAGGATATAAGGTAAATGGCCATGTATTCTATTCACCCATCACCCCAACTTTAGTCAATCCTGGATATATTGCCCATGCAACTAACAGATACACAACATAGGAGGTCATGTAGAAATGAGGGTCTGTCTTAACCTAAACCAATTGCTCACCCAAATTGTCACTTAAAATGGAGGCCCAATCAAACCTCTCTTGTCTTTCTTTTATCTTTTAGATTAGGAAGATCATCCAAGGCTCCAGTTGATGGGACTTAGGCAGCCCATACACCCTGCTGATCATTGTTATAGCCGCTTGGATATATTCTTTCATGTACCCTCTTCTCATATCAATTCTATCTAGTTTGTTCTTGGAAAATGGCTGCATTAGGTACTCGTTATGGACAATGTTGTGAGCCCTTTGTATGTCCTTATTGTAAAACTCCATTCCCTTGTTGATGTTGAAATTGAAGAACTTATCTATCCCTTTGGGCAAGTGGAAGACATCTTCAATGTTATCGGGCCTTAGGTCCAAGACCACTTCACCAACACTGTTCTTCACCATATGCTCATCAAGCACGTAGTTACTGGCTAGTGTGTTGATTAGGTCTATTGATTGGATGGAAATTGGGTGAACTACCGCATTCACCAGAGAGCAATGGACTAATGAAGTGTAGTCCTCTGAGCGTCTCACTGACTGAGTACACTTATTCAGGTATTCATTCCAGCTTACATTCCCAATGTCTGTATCTATTATTCTTGCATGTAGGTTGGTCACTTTGGATGGTGGGTGATAGCCCTTGAATTGATATTTCATTGCTGGTGACACCAGTACCTTTTCAGCCATATCTGCAGAGAGGAAAAGACATGAATCAGTAACATGGTGGGAAGAAAAACTTAGAAAGAAAAGAACATCACCAACTTTAAGCTCAAAAAGGGGTAGAGGAGGGAATTTTGGCCTTTCAGATCTTCGGAGGTGTCAGGCCTTCGAAAGGTCAAAAAGGCCGAAAACACCAAAGGCGACACTACTAAACTCTACTCTTAGCTCTTTCGGTGAATTAGAGGTGAGGAAACTCCACATGCCGACAAGGCCAAAAAGGCCAAGGAGGGGTTTCTAGTACCTTGAGGATTTCAACAATCTAGGGACTGATAGATCTTCGGCGTGTGAAAAGGCCGAAAGGGCCGAAAATGCCAAAGGCAACATGAGTACTTTGGGCAAGATGGTCTTTGGCGCTTCAAAGGTATGAATGTTTTGGTGTGTGACAACACTGAAATGATGAAAGGTGCCAGCACTTGGAGAATTCACCATTGCAAATCACTTGAGAGTTTCGGACCCCAAAGGTCTAAAACTAGGGTTTCTTAGTTGGACTCAAAAATGAGTCTGACGATGAGTTTGACCACAAACTTGTCAAGGGGATGCAAGGTGACTATCTTGATGATCCCCAAGGCCAAAAAGGCTAACTTCAAACAACCTAGACTTAAGGACAAGGCCGAAAAGGCCGAAAAGACACAAAACCTACAAAACTAAGACATGCCAAAAAGGCCAAAAGAGAGGACCCTAATCTAAGACCCAAAAACACTAAAAAAAGAGGGGGGGAAAAACCACCAACCTAGAAGATGATGAACCCAAGGATGACTAGGGAGGAGTTGAGACCAAGATGACGAAAAGGTGATGAGCAGCGAGCAATCTGGCTGGAGGCAGAGGAGCGAGCACGAAAGTGAGGGCTTTAAAACCCTTTCACACTTATATAGGTCTTTCAGGTGGCTGACGTAAGCACCCCAAATGTCAGCCTTTCGGCCTTGCTGGGGGTTTTGGACCTCTGAAAGGTTGAAAAACCCGAAAGGCCGACTCCTTTGCAAGAGTCAGACCTCCTAGGTTTTGGACTTCTGAAAAGTCTGAAAAGTTCTATGTTTGAGAAGGCCGAAATTTAAACCATCTTTTCTCCTTCGCACCTCCGGCCCTTTTGCACTTTTGGACATTTGAAAGTGCAAAAATGTGACAAGGCCAAAAACAAACAAAACTAAAGGGCAAAAGAAACAAGGACAAAAGCAGAAAGCTAGAAGGGGGGCCCCTGAGGCTTAAAAATCCTAGAATGGGGAGCGTGGTTGTGGGACCACAACATCTTGGCTTTGGGAATCATGAGAATAACATCAATATTATTGAGGACGATGTCAATATCTCCCAATAAGCTTTTCTTAAATTTTTTCTCACAAATCTCCTTGGTGATTTTCTTATCTCTTTCAAAGAACATAGTGAGGGAAAGAAACATTGAGGCTATGTCTGAATTTATCCTAGTCCTATCTATGTTACCTATGTACTCTTCACCTAAAACCTTCATAATTGCCTCCAGCACAAGAGTGTTCTTGAATTTGATGATTCCTCTAATCCTCTGTTTAGATACCTCATTCTTTACTTTTGTTTGTCTCTTCTTACCATGAAGTCTTACAGGGGTATCCATTAAACTCTATTTTGATTACTCTCCTTTGCTAGAAAAAAATAAAAACTTTGAGGCTTAATATCTAGGATTAATGATCTTTAATGTTGTATTTTCCTTCTAAGAGAGTGATTAGTTGTCTTGATGTGTCAAGTGTCAGACACTCTCATAATAATTGGTTTGTATATTAAGTGTTAGGTAATGATTCAAAGATCATAAATTTCTTGCTATCACATCTTTGTGAAGCACATGTAAGGTATTGTGCCATGTGGTTTGCCTATGGTGACTTTAATTAGCATCTTTATTAATGATTCTACTCGTACTTCATATAGGTTAGTTGTGATTTAGTGATTTCTAGATCAAGCCTTAGATTTAGTAGAGTGGATTGAGCAAGTATGGTATGTGTTTGGAAATAATGAGTTAATAATTATCCTGTTGTTTATTTGCTAGATACGATGGGGAAATTATAGATAAAAACTCCTTGATGAAACCGTTCCTTATGTATCAATATGAGCATTTATTGGTACCTTCTCATTATACTTCAATCTAAATGAATAATTAAAATTTTGATTACTGGTCATGATATTTGAATCACTATCTTGATGAATCTATCTACCCTATTTTATTAAAGCTTTGGGAAAAGTTTAAAATGTTTAGAAAAACATAGTTATATATAACTAGGTGTAAATGTGGAAATATTATTTATCTAGGATGACTAAATATTGCTTTATATATTCATAAAACTATATCTTGGATAATGAATATACATCTATGTGTGTGTCGATGTATATGTGGGCATGCAT
>BSBK01006990.1:2500-217738 GCA_027943335.1 Chamaecyparis obtusa | reverse complement strand
AAAAAATCAAAGGAGGAAGAAATGGCTCCATAGTTAATAGAAAATGAAAAAGTCGTGCAGAGAAGATAAAAAATGGCTGAAAGGGAATCCTCCTCCAAAACTATTGCAGAGATAGAAAGAAGCTGAGAGGGGACTGAGAGAGCCCAAAAGAACTGTGAAAAGGACCGCTAACCCCAAGAGTAGCCTCCCAATGCAGGGAAGAAGAAATAAAAGAAAGACCCAAGAAGGAGAGGCCACATAATTCTATGACCAAGAAAGGAGAGAACGATAAGGAAACACTAGCCATGGAAAACAACATTTCCCCTACAAAACTCCTCCAAACAACTAGAGGAATGAGGAAGAGAAGCCTCCCAAATCAGAGACCAATGATAGGATTATTGATAGGAAACCTAAACAAACTGAAGGCACCAATCCCTAAGAGAATAGAAAGTTTTCAAGGTAGGAAACATTGAAAGCTTGAAAGTGAAGATTCCAATGCAGGAGGTTATAAAACCATGTCAAAGGAACCATCAAACTATAAATGAGGAAAGCGGGAGGAACAGGTAGACCTCCACCCTCGAAACAAACTTGAAAGGACAGTGGTGAACAATGTTGGCATAGCAAGAAGTAAGCTAAAACTATACCTAAGAAAAGAGAAAACATGTCTCCCTAAACCCCAGAAGCAACCTATGAAATGAAAATGTCATAGGAAAAATAAACCCCAACTAAGATGGCCAAAAGACTCAGAACTGAGAAGCTGATAAGAGTAGTGACCCAAAAAAACACTTGAAAAGATAAAGAACCAAGTGAGTGCCAAGGGAGCATGGGGACAAGGCAGCCAAAATCTCTAGAAATGGCCATCGATATGAGCCCCAATACACCCCACCAAAGAGGAATCAAATTGATCATGTTATATCTATTTAAGCATTAAAGATTGTCATTAGCCATCAAAGACAGTCAGTTGGTTACCTATGCTATATAGTCAATAAAAGAAAGTACTTCGAGCTACTCATGCTAGTTAATTAACTACACAAGCCTATACACCAAGTTATCTCAAGGCATACCGAGAACAAAAGATTTTAGTTCACACTGAGCACAAGAGCAAGTTTTTACTATGCATCAGTGTACACCGATACCAGACATTAGTAAACATCGAGCAGACTGGACACTGAGTGCCAATGTAACTACCGAGCAATATTTATAGTGTTTACCGAGAAATATAGAAAATGCATAGTAATCAGTTTTGGCACATTTATCTATGCAAATAGTCACAATAGAATCATAAAATGTTTTACCAAGATCAAGGATCATTTATTGTAGATGTAATCATTAATTGTGATGATGATCTCTATGTAATTACTAATCTAGGTTAATTTTTTACATTGTACATCTTAGGGTTCATCCTAAGATATTGTAACATAATTTTGGTAAGCAGAAAAGAAGTATGCTATATATTTGTATGTCATGTCATTTTTGACATAAGCTTGACAAGGAAGAGAACAAGCGAAGGAGATCTTGAAGCAGAAGCCTACTTCAAGAAATCAGTTATCAGACAGAGAAGAGTAGAATTAAGAGATATTTAGATTAAGTAGAATCAGACAAGGCTACCGAGCAGCTCAGAGATGAGATCTCTACAGATACAAAGGTGATATCTATTCTATACTACATTTGATATGTATCAGAAAAGGTTGATTTTTCAAGTTGTAGATACATCCTGTTATTTTCTAATCATTGTAACAGAGTTTGGTAAAATATCTTAATAGATTAGACCTAATAGTCTTTTTGTAAATCTCTTAACTGAGTGCACACTCAAGTAGTGTTGTTGAAATCCTATAACTAAGTAGATCTAGCTGATCTAAATTATTACTCCTAATAGGGTAAGATCACCAGAAGTGATCACAACTTGTAGCCTTAACTGACATACTTTATTATACGCAGTAGTAAAGATTTGTGGGTGTCATCCCCACCACAGTTTTTTACCTTCTTACAAGGGTTTCTACATTACCAAAATACTTTTGTTATATGATTGATTTCATATTATTTACTTTTACAAGTTAATTGAATGAATGATGCATACAATAGATAGAGTACATAGTTGAGGTTACTACTGTTTGCTGATTAAGTTTTGGGATTTCAAGTTTTTAAGGGCATTGATTCACCCCTCCCCTCTCAGTACCCTATCTCTCCATTGCAATAATTGGTATCAGAGAAAAGATCTTTTATTGGATGGTTTAACCACTGAAGAGTAAAGATCTAACCATGGAGAGGTATAAGTTGGATAAAACAATAGAGAATGAAAAGATTAATGTGTCGATGTTCATTGAGCAGTATAAAAAAGCTAAGGATGCATTGAAGAAGTTAATGGTTCAAAGAAAGAACCTTATTATTCTGGAAAATGAGACTAGTTACATGAAGAGGAAATTGATGACTTATTTGACAACATTGGATCTAGTTCAGGAAGTATTTTTGATGTTTCTAAAAGTGTAATCTTTGATTTATCTAAAAAGAATCTTCACTTAACTGAACAAGTGAAAGCCTTGTAGATCGGTCAAGAATCAATGATGGTGAGAATGATTGATGTAATGAATAATGCTGGACAAGCTGAGCAAGAAAGGAACCTAGTTGTTGAAGACATAAGACATATGACCAAACAACTTCAAGCAAAAGAAACTAAGATATGAAGTCTCACCGAGCATCAGTTTGAAATATCCAATTAGATGATGACTATAAACTAGGAATTGAGCAAATGGTGAGTTGTCTAGAAAACTTGAAGATATTGGAGTACTTAGGGAAGAAATGAGAAATTGAGAAATGAAGTAAAGACTCACTTACAGTACAATGAAATGATGAAAATGACTAAGAATAGTTCTAAGAAGATTGATGATTTTTTTATTAATCAAAGAAGGTTTGGAACTAGAGCTGGAATAGGCTATACCAGCAAAGGAGAATCATCCAAATAAGTTGAACAAGTGAACAACAATCAAAATCCAAAACCCAAGATGTTTTCATGCTATCACTGTGGCAAACCAAGACATACTTCAAATGTGTGTAGGAGTAAAGCACAAGGTAAACCTCAAGTCACTCCTAAGTTTAATGGTTATTGCTATTATTGTGGAAAATTTGGACATCAAGCTTATGAGTGTAGAGCTAAAATAAACAAGAATTCTAACAATCCTACCATGGAGAAACTATGTTACACTTGCAACAAACATGGATAGACTTCACAAGAGTGTAAGGCAAAGATGAAACAAGTCTAGAAACCTAAACAAAAGAACAAGCCTTATCAACCAAAGAGACAAGGTAGTGCATAGACTTTTGATTAAAACACATGGGTCAACTACACAGTATGTGGAAGGTATGGACATATTGTAGTGAATTGTATGAGGAAGAGATGGGCTGGAAAATCACAAAGCTAGACAAGAACTGGTATGACATGTTTATATTGTCACAAAGTCGATCACCTAAGAAATGATTGAAGAGATCGAGCACTAGAAGAAGGAAATGTATTTGAAAGTGGCAACACTATTGCAGATATCATGAGGATTAGAAACACTATGTGGAGAAAGGCATCATATGAGAATGGTGAGTCAAGAAATGCAGTAAGTGAAACCTCATCTATTGGATTGGGTGACATCGGCACCTCCACCTAAGGTCAAATAGGTATATATGTAACTGATATTCTAAATTGATTTTATCTTACATATAGTTCCTATATTTGATGGGCACAAACCAAGTTTGTATGAATAAAGATGCATTGTGGTTTATAAGTTTTGAGCTAACAAAGTCATATAGTCCATATATGCATGACCAAGTAGAAGGTTACCTGTCAGTAATCACTATCCAAGGTTAACTGAGTATCAGTATCAATTGAGTAGAAAGTTTTGTGTTAACTGAGTTGCTGATGTTTTGTGGTAGTTGCCAAGTTGACAGTTGTCATTGTACAAGAAGTAGATCAACCATTTATGAGAAACAATTTTGAGCAAGAATATGAAAAAGGCTATAAATACAAGGAAGAGTTAGTTCATTCTTCACAAAGAGATTTTGAAGAGCAATGATTTCATAGAGAAAATTCAAGCTGAAAGTTTTTAGAATGATTCAAGGTAGTTACAGATCGAACCGACCATGTTCTTCATCTATTTCAAGTAAGTCCATCTTCTATTGAGTACATTCATCGCATTGGTGAAAACCTAATTTGATTATAATGGCATCAAAGGAAATTAAATCCAAGATTGTGGAAGAGGAAGTGAACCTCATTGTTTCGGCTAATTGTGATGAACTCCACTACAAAATTCATCTGAAAGTTGCATCAAAAATAGATTCAATGAGAGCTTTCTCAAGCATCCCACCTAGGGTTTTGTTAGTCAAGGATGTCAAATCCTACATTCACTATAAAATTGGGGAGATTGGTGATTTCGAGACTATTGCAGCTTATCAACAAATTTGTAGCATGGATGGAAAACTAAAACTATAATTTAAATAGGTCAAGATGTTAGGTCTCATGAATACCCTAAATTTCCCAAAAAGCTTCAAAACCAAATGGATTAGGGTTGTGCTCAATCGGTATCATGATGTGACATTTTGGTTGGATAATCTGGTCAAAATAACAAAGAAAATGATTGATAAGGTTACCGGATACCCAATGACTGACAAGGCTAAGGCATTTCGCAGTGCCTCAAGGGTGGATATTGAGAAGAATACAGGCGTAGGATGGGATGGTTGAGCATTGAAAATTGCTATGATTAAGGATCTAGAAGTTAAATTTGTGGCACATAATATTGGTTACAAGATCTATCAGTTGAGTAGACTGAACAATGTTCCATGTAGTGCTGTGGACATGGTATTTAAAATGATAAAGAAGAATCACTAGTGGACCTTGCCAAACTACTTCTGAAGAAATTAGAACAAAATATGAGGACTATTCAGTCAACAAAGTCAAACACTTGTAAGTTCAGATCACTTCTACTGTGCATATTTTTCTATATTTAGTGATTATTTCCCTTTGTTGGTGATGGGGATTGGTCTATCAACAAACCTATTATTGTGAAAATTTATGATATGATTTGTAATTTGGGAGATAACTTTAATAAAGTTGTAGATGATTATTTTGAGCAATTCAAGATAAAGATGAATCTTCAGAGTAGGATTCCTAGTTCATTAGTTGAGAAATATGAAATGGATATATGTTTTCTTGTGGACATAGATCACACCTTGATAAATGTTGTAGAGCCCAGAATGAAATGGTTAGGCCCCATGGGATACGAAATAGATATTGATTTTTCTTTAAAATTAATCATGGCTCTACTGGCTACATCGAAGGACATGAATGTAGAAAGGTTTGGAACCTATGAAGAGGCTAAGAAAAGAATAAAGACTGATCTTGTCATCGATAAAATAACTAAAAAGTCAAGGAAGATGATGAAAACATTAGTTGAGAAATTTGGAGATGAGTCTGGCACATTTTATGAGTCACCAGTTGGAACTGCAACCAAAGGTCAGTTACTGCTAATTGACAAACCCCATAATAGTGAAGAAACTAAGTTTGACAATGGGAAAGATTCAATACCAGTTTCCCCCTCTCCAACTCCAAAGAAGAAGCAGTTGCCAGTGCAGCCTAGAGCACAAACAAGGTCAATGATTGTAGTGTCATCACCTTTGAAAAAGGGACTTGTGAAGAACACAAAACCAAAAGCTACCGCACCAGCCAAGACATATACAAAGAGAGCAACCAAGGTCACAGCTGAAGCACTGAGGAAAAGGAGAAAACTAATAAGAGGTAGGGAAGACCTTGAAGATGAAGAAATGGATTCAAATCAGTTCAAGGTGGTAAGCAAAAAAAACAAAACAATTGATGAGGTTGTTGAAGATATAATTTAAATTGGAGAACTCACAGATCCAGAACTTAGTCGGTTTGACACCATGTCTACCAAGGATTAGAATAAAATAGAGGAGGAAGTCATCCAGATGATGATCAGCTTCAAATGAGTTCTATTGGAATTTTCCAAGTAACTACCTAAGGCATTAGAGTAGAGAATAAATCAGAAATGGTCATATGTCTTAGACACATAAAAGAAAATGAGGGAAAAATCCCTAGTTCTTGTAATTCCTAATTTGACTATTGATGAAATTGAAGAATACATGACAACTTACTGCAAGAGATTCAGAGTAAAAGCCTGAGCTTTATAGAGATTAGATTAAAATCTAGCAGACATTGATGAGTCTAGCCAACTCATATGAACTTCAATTGTTGCAGCTCAAAAGCAAGCTGAAAAGGTAGCATTTCTAAACTTTTCTAAGAAGAGACAAAGATCAAAAGGAAAAGGTATCCATATTGATGATGCTTATTTGGAAAAGAAGACCGAAGAGATAGTTGCATCAATTACCGAGGTAATTGATACTACACTTGACAATATAGATATAAACATTTCATAGGATGTATAGGATCAGGTTGAGATCCAGATTAAAGATAATAAAGTATTCGATGTACTCATTAAGGACATTACTAATGGTCATCTTGATGATAGACATGAAGATGAGGATGTGAACATTGTACATGGAAAAATACAAGATGAAAGTCCTATTATCGTGCCTCCAATCACATCGTTACTGAGAGAGCTTCCTATTCTTGTAGAAGTAGTTGAAATGTTGACAAAGGAACAACCTAAAGGCCCAAATCCCAAGCAACTAATGGATACTTCAGGGGAACAAGGAGCAGGAACACTGGAAGACACAAAAAATCCTGAAGAGAAAGAGACAAATGAGACAGAAGCACATGGTCAAAATGACTTTAAAGTAACTGATGCTACCGCATCAGACACAACATCAGAGGCTCCACCTAAGTCAAAATATAGACAGGCTCTTGAGGAGCAGAAGAAGGAAGAAAATGTGTCAACCGAGCTGGTTACTCAAACTATTGAGGTAAAAGATATTGTACCACTTGTAAAAAGCTCACCTCAAGAGCCAAAGAAGAAGAAGAAGAAAAAGAAAGCAAAAGGGCTGGTCACATTAGATGAAGTAATTGTTATACCAGACTATGGCCCAAGGACCCTAAGCCTTGAGGAACTTATAAAATATGGGGAGCTATGTACCAGGAAAGTAGCACAAGAAAAGCTAAAGATGGAAAGAAAGAGCAAGGAAATACTCAAGAATGTAAGAGATATCTTACAATAGGTTGTACCAGAGGTACAAATTAATGAGGATACTCCCATTATGGACCAACTTGCCACACTTGCAAAATAAATCAATGCCCCTAACATTGAAGTTGAATAAAGATTTGAAGAAAGGACAGAATGAAAGATTCAGGACAAACTTGCAAAAAAGATCAGCCAGGAAGTGGCAATAAATAAAGTGAAGTTATCTAAGGTAATAAAAAACATTCAGGCTATTACTTAGTTAATAAGTTAAATTTTGATTCAGCTATGCACTATGGAAACCTTCACTGCTGATATCGGTGAAAAGATTAAACAACTTGATACTGAAATCCAAGCCAGTGCACAGGCAACTTTAACCGAGCCACAAGTTTTTGCAAAGAATGTCTTAAGAGTTCATGAACTCAGGTGGTTAAGAGAAAATCTCAGGAAACAAGAAGAAAGAATAAGTGATCAAGTCATCAAGCTTCAAACCAAGTTACTTCCTTATCTAAATTTTTTTGAGAAGCACATTGTCAAAGCACAATCACTTGTCACAACACCAGAAATTTCTGTGTTGGAAACCATCTTTGACATGCATGCACAAGTTAGTCTTGAGAAAATTGCTCTCACCAACTTGAAAGAGGAATGGGAAAACCTCTTGGATTCATTGAAGAAAACCCATCAACATATTTTTGACAAGTTGTAAGGATACTTTTTTGGATTTGGCATTAAATATCAAAAAGGAGGAAAACAATATATATGCCAAATATGTAAATAAATGCTAAGTATATTACACAATACCGGGAGCATGCACTGAGGGGGAGTAGACTAAATTTTGAAATTTTTGCTAAGTTATGGTATTTATGGTGGAGTTAGAATAATTTTGAAGACATCGGGTCTATATGGGTAAAAGCACAAAGCTGTGTCACGTTTCAGGACAACTTATCAGCACAACTGAATTTGAGTATTTTGAACTAAAATTATTTTTTGTCAAACATATGGTCTAGCTAGATTCATTCTAGCCAAGTTAGATAAGTTCTTCACCTTTTCCAATTGGAAATATCTATTAAATGCATGTTTTATAACAATTACTAAAGAAATAATATTATTTCAAAAAAGCGATGTTTCAATAACTCTTACTCTTTTTAATGATATTTTTTTACAAATATAAAAATACCCTTTTTTAGAGCACAGAGTCAAGATTATATTCATATAATTTTTATAGTATTTTAATTAGATCTAATATATTATAATTTCAAAATACTGTAAGTAGGTATTTTAACATTCAAGAACAAGATGCTTCAAAAATAGAAAAAAAATAGTAAAGCTTATCAAAAAAAATTAAAATTTATGTTTAACACTAGAGGAGAGAGTTATCTTCAAGAGTGTGTAATTTATTTTCTAAATGGTGTAGATTTGATAGGGGAAATTTGACGCGAGATGAAAACTATCGATTTCAGGTATGTTCAACTTTGAGTAGTTATATCAAAGAAAATATACATTGAAAACTAATTTTTCTTCTTTTCTGCACTAGCTATACATTTTATCTATGACATATTTTGAAATCAAAGGAAAAAAAGATTATTTGCATATACTTTTTTGGTGCGAACAAGACCCTCATTTTTTAGCATTTTTAGCAAGTAAAAAATGGACTTAAAAAATTTAAAAACTATGTGAATTCTTGTTAAAAAAAAATTAAAAAAATAATAGGCGTAAACTTAATCCACTTTTACACATTTCATTAGTTTACATCATCTCCAAATTTTAAACATAAATGTCATTTTTATGTGGTTAAAGTTAAAAAATTTGTGTGTTGTTGACCTTTTTCTTTGTAAAAGTGTGACACAGCTTTGTACTTTTACCCATATACATTCAAGGTTTTGATAGTAATGCCAAAGGGGGAGATTTTTATCTCTATTTGAGCATTAAATATTATTATTAGTATCAAAGATAGTCAGTCGGTTACCTATGTTATATATTCGGTAAAAGAAAGTACTTCAAGCTACTCATGCTAGTCAGTTAACTACATAAGCCTATACAAAAGGTTATCTCAAGGAATACTGACAAAGAAAAAAATTTAGTTCACACCGAGCACTAGAGTAGTTTTACCAAGCATCAGTGTACACCAATACTAGGCATCAGTAAAAACTGAGCAGACTAGACACCGAGTGCCAGTGTAACTACCGAGTAGTATTTATAGTGTTTACTGAGAAATATAGAAAATGGCATAGTAATCAGTTTTGGCACATGTATCTATGAAGATAGTTACAACGGAATCATAAAATGTTTTACCAAGATTACGGATCATTTATTGTAGATGTAATCATTAATTGTGATGATGATCTCTATGTAATTGATGATCTAGGTTAATTTTGTACATTATAGATCTTAGGGTTCGTCTTAAGATATTGTAACCTAATTTTGTTAAGCAATAAAAGAAGTATGCTATATATTTGTATTTCATGTCATTTTTTACATAAGCTTGACAAGGAAGAGAACAAGCGAAGGAGATCTTGAAGCAGAAGCCTACTTCAAGATATCAGTTATCAAATAGAGAAGAGCAAAATTTAGAGATATTTAGATTAAGCAGAATCAAACAAGGCTACCAAGCAGTTCAGAGATAAGATCTACACTTACAAAGGTGATATCTATTCTATACTACATTGATTTGTATCAGACAAGGTTGAGTTGTCAATTTGAAAATACATCCCGTTATTTTCTAATCATTGTAACAGAGTTTGGTAAAATCTCTTAACAGATTAGACCTAACAATCTTTTGGTAAATCTCTTAACCAAGTGCACACTCAAGTAGTGTTGTTGAAATCCTATAACTATGTAGATCTAGCTGATCTAAATTGTTACTCCTAATAGGGTAAGATCACCAGAAGTGATCATAACTTGTAGCCTTAACCGACATAATTTATTATCTACAGTAGTAAAGATTTGTGGGTGTCATCCCCACCATAGTTTTTACCTTCTTACAATGGTTTCTATGTTACCAAAATACTTGTGTTATGTGATTGATTTGTTGTTGATTTCATGTTATTAAATTTTACAAGTTAATTAAATGAATGATGCATACAATGGATAGAGTACATAGTTGAGGTTACTACTATTTGCTAATTAAGTTTTGGGAGTTAAAGTTTTTGATAGCATTGATTCACCCCTCCCCTCTTAGTACCCTATCTCTCCATTCCAATAGAGCCTTCTCCTCCATCAACATCATCCCCATCAGGATCTCCATCTCCATCTCTAGAGTCCTCTAAAACCCTATAAGAGTTCTCTATCACTCCTTTCCCCTTATCCTAATGTTGTTGATTCCATAATTTCCATTCTATTGTTAGTGTGGGAAAAGATAATGCATACTTATCTTTGGAAAATAGAGAGTTACTAACTATATTTCAATAATGTGTGTGGACATAAGTATGATGTTAACTATAATAAGATAGTAACTTTACAAATAATATTATGTCAAAAAAAAAAAATGCAAGTATATGCAACCTATATGAAGATAAAACAATATATGATCTAGCTAATTTTATGTCTAACCAACCAATTATTAATTTAACACCACTAGTAAAATGAGAGAAATAATGTGGCTAAATGACAAATGAAGACAAGATTATGAATAAAAACTTGACTAGTTGCTATGTGAATTCTATACTAGACCTACACAAAATTCTCTAACCCTATAGATGAAATCCATTTACTTGGCATAATACTATACTAGGAAATGGAACTTATTGCATAGCTACATTTTGTTAAATTTGGCATTCTTTCATCTGAGAGAGATTATTTTTTTGCTTGAAAGTATTAGGAATTAATATTTTTTACTCAAAATTTAATTGATATGAGGTTCTCTACACACCAACCATTTAGAAACTTCAAATACATCAATGCAAATATAATTTGAAGTTTATAAAATTACCATAATGATAATGATGGGAATCTTAAATATTGTATTGAGTCCCTTAGCTAATGTCCATATCACCAACACACAACCATTCAAGCTTATATAATAAAAATCATGGTCACTCTATTTCTATTTTATGCTACTCTAAAAGCCATTGAATGTGGTCATTTTCCAATCAACCAAGAAATATACATGGCAATCTTATCTCCACTTTAGACAATCCTTTTTTAGTGTTAAATTACATTCATAGGTTTAGTTGTTACCCTTACTAACTATATGAACAGTTTGTAACCACATGTACAACCTATTTAAAGGCATCTTTGTTGATTGAATAAATACAAAAATTGCATTCCATTATAATCTTATATATGGCATTAGATCAACATTGAGATCTATTAAGTAGTGTTGAAGTGTATGAAGCATGATGTAGAGTTCATGAGTGCGAAGTCTGTTCTAAGCTATTGAAACTAGAACAAAGCTACAAACCATTCTTGTGATGTGGCTGATTTGTAATTTTATTATATGTTTATTCTCTTATATGCCTCTGCATGAAGATATAAGAATTAGTTGAGATAAAGGCATGTTTTTGATTGCACGTAAAAATAGGTTTTATGGGGACCCAAAACCCCTTACAAGTCTTACAAAAAGGGATTAAGTATTAAGTCCACTGAAATGAAAGAGGACTAGAAACCAGCTCGCAAGAGATAAAGGCATGTTAATCAAATAAGAAGTGAAATGTTCTAAGGGATAAATAAAATGCCACAACAAATCTAGTGAAGGAGCACACCTAGGCTAACCTCCATAGTTAAGATGTTTTGGCTTGTATCTGACTTTGGCCAAGATAGAGTAGTTTGAGTTTGTTTTAGACCTTAGAAGGTCATTGCTATTATGGACTAGGTGAGTTAGTCATTAGGACTAAGGTCACCAAAATAGTCATTGTTAGTAGCTTTCTAATTGTTTAGTCTTAAGTAGCTTAAGGTTGTATTAGAGTCTTCAATGTGTCTTAAACACATAAATGATGTCATAGAGATGTCTTGAGTCCATTAACAGAGTTGGTTCCTTAAGATAAAGGAGGTAGAGGTCCTAAGAGTTAGGAAGATATCATAGTGACAAAGATGCCAAAAGTTGTTAGAAGTTGTCATGACAACATTTGCAATAATGGAAAATATTGCATGCAACTTGGTTACCTAGGATTTTGATAAAGGGTGGTCCCCTTAATACCACAAACACATAATAGAAATAGAGAAACAACAACAATATGCAAGAATAGAAAATTGGCTTCTTATTATCTCCACAAATGTGGAATTACAAACTTTCAGAATTACAATATCCAAGGCCACATGGGCATTCCCTTACAATATTCTGTAGGACAAAGCCTTGAATCAATACCCAGATCTACTACCCAGAACTACCCAGAACTGCCTAGACAACACTATGGGCCTTCTTTATATAGGCAATTTCCACCGCCCGAGAAGGTTCCAAAAATTTAGCCCATAGGGCCGACCAAACTTAGAATTATTTTATTTTACAATTTATTACATCAAAGTCGGCTCAAAAATAACTTTTGAAACCCGAACAAAAATTTTGAAGGAAAATTATTTTCTACCATTTCAGGTGACCTAACTTTCAAAAACCATAAGTCATTGCCAGTTGACCCAATTGACTATTACGACCCCAATTTGGAAAGGCCACGAAGTGCTCTATAGGCCTGACTGGTGCAAGCACCTATCATCCAAATTTTTGACCTCATCCTGGTGTAATACTCCAAAAATGGGCTATAAGTTCATTAACCTCCTACATCGACAAATCAAACAAAATTGACATCGAAGTCCTAACCTAAGGCACATCTAAACATCATCGAATCATAATTGATTATCTTAAATTCTACATCGGGGAATATTCCTAGTAATATTCCTAATCATCATAATTATCTTTAATTTTATAATTATTTGGCAATAAATCACATTTATCCTAAAGTTTGATTAATTGAATATTTTCATATTTAATTAATTAGATTTAATATCTTGCAACTTAATTGTTTAATTAAATTTAATTCTATCTATTATTAATTGTATTATTTAATTTTGACAATAAATCTAATATCATATGAATAATTGATTAAATTCTTATTTAATTAGTTAAAGCAAGTTGTCATTATTTAATAATATAGTTTTTAATAAAAGTTTGATTAAATAATTGATTAACCCATGAATCAATTGTTTTATTTTTAAAAACAGGTAAGTTGGAAATAAATCACTTTATTATTAAATTAATTCATAAATAAAACATGCACAATCAAGAAAAGTAGACAACTATCAATTATCAATTAAAGCTAAACTCTATTTTGAGTTAAAACTTAGCTTTTGCATGTTTTTGTGAGTTAATTATCCTTTATTTAAAAATAACTCAAAAATCAACCTGAGTTATTTGAGTGATTTATGGCTTTTTCCCATGCACCTCCAAAGCCCTGGATTTCTATAAAAACAAGGCTCAGCTCTTCATAATTCATCTCTCAATCATCTCTCAATCATCTCTCAAATTTGCATCCAAGCATCTCATATTTTTGCACAATCACGCTGGAGAATTGGAATTGAAAAATCAAAGCTCTTGTGAATCGACATCTTTGTGAGATCAATCTTATTTTTGCATTCATATTGCATATCATTGTTAGATTAGCATTGCATATCAATTTTCAATAGCATTCATAGCATATCAATTTCATCTAGCATAGATTCATTTCAAGTTTTCATTCCTTATTGCATCATAAAATCCAAAAAAAAATAGCTTAATTGCATTCAATCTCATATCTAGATCAATTGCATTCAAATCCTTCATTTAGGTGTCGTCTAGGTCACTAATCTCGATTACAATCTGAGAACATCAATCTCGCACCTATTAGAAGGCACTAAATCGCTTGGTTAGATAGTTTTCAATTTTGCACGATTTTGATTATAGCTAACCTCTAATGTTATACTAAAGTGTTGTGTCTACAGATCAGGTACAATTTTCACACACACACCTAGACCTCTATAGCCTTGACAACTAAGTTCAAAGTTTTTGTACCCTACTGCCAATACCGAAAATCTTCAATATCTCCAAAGCTAGACTTGATCTGTCAATGAAACTTTACTGGCAGATTGATACAACTGAGATGAACCTCCACATGTGAAATCAGAACATTCCAAGATTTATGACCAACTTACTAAAAATAGAAAGTTTCCATAAATAGAAGCTCTACACAAGACAACCTGTATTGAAAAAGAAACCAGAAATATTTTTGGGTGATGCAAGATAGCTCTTACACCTAGGATGCTCCTACATCAGATTCCCTAAAGAATAGGAAGTGGGAGATCAACCAACATGCCATTAAAACATGGAAATGGCATCTAATGTAAAATGAAGGCTTGAATGTCGAAGTTATTCATTCATTTTAACAAGTTTGAGTAATGAAAGATAGCTCCGCAACTCTATTTTGAGAGGAACTCGAGCATTTCAGTGTGACAATGATACTATGTAGATTAGAGCTTGAAAGTTAGCATTAGATTTGGATAGTGTAGGATGTTTTAAGAATTTTTCATTTAGTGTGTTAGTTGTTTTGAGTTAGTCTATTAGTTGTGAGAAAATAAATTAGACTTAGACAGTGTGTTGTTCCCTGTGAGATTGTTTTTGGTTTAATGGCTCCCACTTGAGATTCAACCCTTGAAAGCTCAATAAAGTGGATGAATCTTAGGGTGGAGAAATTTTACATAATGTATATAGAGGTAGGATTCATGAGTAGATGGATAACTATTTTAAATGCCAAGCCCTAGGCGCGCTAGGAGAGTGCAGTTAGAGGCTTGATAGTGAAGAATCTAGTGATTGAATGCAAGGGAGAGAAGTAATGTAGGGAAAAAGTATAGTTCCAAGTAGGGTATAGTTATATCCTAACATGCTGTGATGATTGAGTTCATACCAATCCATTACACTAAGTTTTGAGTGAGAAAATAGTGAGATCCTAGTAAATAGGCCTTTTAGCCCTATTAGTCCTAGTTTGTAGGGCCCCTATGTACAGAGGGCCTAGGGGTCCAAAACCTTCAGAATCTTTAGTAAAACAAAAAAGGGTATCCGAATGTGGGATTATATTTTTAGGTTTTTTGAAAATTTTTTGTAGGAATTGGCAAAAGGTCTCTGCAAAAGGTTACAAGGAAATAGGCCTAATTAGGCCTCCTCAAGGTGAAACCTTGAACCCGGTAAGGAAAGTCTTGAAGATCCTTTCAAATGGACTAAAATAGGAACAAATGGAATTTTTTCATGATGACAGATAGCCCTACAGTGAAATTTGAAGTTTGTAAAGAAATGCCACTTAGATCTTTCTAGGTGTAGGAGAAAGCACTTAAGCATTGAATGGTGTTTGTCTTTCAAGGTGAATCACAAGTTGTGATACTCTTGGAGAAGAGTTGGATTAGGACTTAGTTAATCACCTAAGCCTAACAAGGACCTAGAAGAGATTAGGTTCCTAATAGAGACAAGTTGGGTCTCTTGGTAGATGTGTAAGCAAATCTTGGAACACTCACATCATATCAGTATCAGAGCTTTAATTGATCAGGCTTGTGGTTGATGTTGCAACCCACTGAATTAGTATTAGAGAATACACCAGTGGGATCAGAAGAAGCTAAAGAAATGGTGACTAAAACTGAGTTAGCCAAGAAAGTTGAAGAACAAGAAGAAGATAATAGGTTGCTAAGAGAGAGATTAGGTCAAATGGAACAACTCTTGGGTGAAGTCCAAGACAAAGCTAATAAGGTCAAAGATAAAATTGATCAAAGGAAGAGAAAGAAGCAAGGGAAAATGAATTTGAATTGGAGGGGAAAGGTCCAACACTTGACCCTATTCTTCCTTAAGAGCCCTTCTTGAAGGCATTGAAGGCCTTAAGTGGCAAAGCTTTGGAGGGTGTGCCACTATTTAGTGGACAAATGGATCCAAATTCAATTGTGGATTGGATAGACAGCATTGAGAATCACTTTGAAATGTGATGGTATCTTAGAGGCACAAAAATTTTTTGTGGCCAAATCAAGGTTAAGAGGTTCATCTCTCACATGGTGGAAGTTTGTGCAAACCGAGAGAGAAAAAGATGGAAAGGGTCCTATAGTTACATGGAAGGGCATGGTAACTAAAGTGAAGTAGACCTACCTTCCTGATGATTATAAAGTTTAGCTACATAGGAGGAGCCACAATCTTAGATGAAAATATCTATATGTTCAAGCATACACCGAGGAGTTTCAAAAGTTATGCTTAAGATCTAAACTAGTTGAAGATGAGAGCATTAAGCTAGCAAGGTACTTGAATGGTCTTAAATGGTATATTGAAGAGGAAATGAGTCTTGTGAACTTAAAAACCATTCACCAATGTTATCAAATGGCTTTGAAGATAGAGGAGAAAAGTAAAAGGAAGAAAGAACAAACCTCCAAAGGTAGAGGTAAAGGTAAGGATAGTAGAGGACAAAGAGGTGGTTATGGTTGAAGAAGTTATGAATCAAGAACTAATATAGGAGCATCCTAGGTGTAAGATCAATCTTGCATCACCCAAAAATATTTCTATTTTTGTATTCAATAAGGGCTATCTTCTGTAGAGATGCTATTTATGGAAACTTTCCATTTTTAGTAATTTAGTCATATTATCTTGGAATGTTTTGATTTCACATGTGGAGGTTCATCTCAGTCATATCAGCCTGCCAGTAAAGTTTCATCGACAGATCAAGTCTAGCTTTGGAGATATTGAAGATTTTTGGTATTGGTAGTAGGGTACAAAAACTTTGAACTTAGTTTTGAAGGCTTTAGAGGCCCCAGATGAGGTTGAAAATTTGGGTGATAGGCACTCATACCAGTCAAGCCTATAGAGCACTTCGTGGTCTTTCTGGAATGGGGTCATAATAGTCAATCAGGTCAACTGGTGGTGACTTATGGTCTTTGGAAGTTGGGTCACCTGAAAGGGCAGAAAATGATTTTCCTTCAAAATTTCTATTTGGGTTTCAAAAGTTATTTTGACCCAACTTTGATGTAATAAATTGGAAAATAAAATAATTCTAAGTTCGGTCTGCCCTATGGGCTAAATTTCTAGAACCTTCTCAGGCGGTGGAAATTGCCTATATAAAGAAGGCCCGTAGTGTTGTCTAGGGAAGTTCTGGGTAGATCTGGGTAATGATTCAAGGCTTTTTCCTACAAAATATTGTAAGGGGAATGCCCATGTGGCTTTGCATATTGTAATTCTGAAATTTTTAATTCCACACTTGTGGAGATAATAAGAAGCCCATTTTCTGTTCTTGCAAATTGTTGTTGTTTCTTTGTTTTTGTTATGTGTTTGTGGTATTAAGGGGAGCACCCTTCATCAAGAACTCAAGGAGACATAAAATTTAGTGAGAAACAAGAAGGAAGCTCTAGTAGAGGTAGTAGAGGAAGGATTTCTAGCTTTAGAGGAAGAACTAGTAGACAGGGAGGAAGAAGCAACTACTTTGCCAATATGAAATGCTACCATTGCAACCAAATTAGACACCCTACCTATAGGTGTCCAGAGAAGGGTAGTACTTCTCAAGGAGGTGAAAAGATAACTAATATAGTTCATGAAGACACTAATGCAGTAGAGAAACATGTGGAGGTACCATTGAATTTAGAGGAAGGTGAGAATCTCATGATGAGGAGAACTTTGATTAAAGAGTCGATGAAGGAAGAGCCAAGCCAAAGGATGTCTTTGTTTAGGATAAAGTGCAAGATAATGGGGAAATTATGTAGACTCATCATAGACTCAGGGTCTACTGACAACATTGTGTTAGAGGAAGTAGTCAGCAAGCTCAAGTTGACAAGGATACCCCACACCAATGCTTACAAGGTTGCATGGCTCAATAAAGGCCAACATGTGTTAGTGAATGAACAAGCATGGGTGGAGTTCACAATTGGAAGGTACAAAGAGAAAGTTTTGTGTGATGTTTTACCTATGGATGCATGTCATTTTCTCCTAGGTAGACCATGGAAATTTGACCGCCAAGCCATACATGATGGAGGAGAGAATTCCTATTCTTTCAAGAAGGACAATGTGACTTTTAAAATTTAGTCATTGTTGGAGGATGTAGAGGTGAAGAAAACAAGTCCAAATGTGCTTATGGTTGGTGAAAAAGAGTTCTTACAAGCCATGGAAGAGAGTGAAGGATTTGGCTTTGCATTAGTGCTAAGGCCAAGAGAGCAAGATGAAGTCAAGATGACTAAGAAGACATAGTTACCAAAGGAGTTACAAAGCATGATGCAAACTTATGAAGGTATGGTAAGTGATGGACAACCATCTACATTACCCCCTAAGAGAGCCATAAGTCATAGGATAGACTTGATATCAGGAGCTACCATACCTAATAAGGTAGCCTACAATATGAGCCCTCAACAAAATGAGGATATTGCTAGACAAATACAAGAACTCCTAAACCAAGGTTTCATTAGAAAGAACATTAGTCCATGTGTCATACCCACTTTCCTTGCACCTAAGAAAGGAGGAACTTGGAGGCTTTGTATTGATTCAAGGGCTATTAATAGGATAACCATAAGGTATAGGTTCCCTATCCCAAGGATTGAATACCTAATGGATTGTCTAGGTGGAGCTAAGTACTATAACAAGATAGACTTGAAGAGTGGCTATCACCAAATAAGAATACATGAAGGGGATGAGAGGAAAACAGCCTTCAAAACCAATGAAGGTTTGTATGAATGGATTTTCATGCCATTTGGGTTATCCCATGTCCCCTCCACATTCATGAGGCTCATGAATGAGGTCCTCAAAGACTACATTGGCAAGTTTTTAGTGGTATATCTAGATGATATACTAATTTATAGCAAGACAAGAGGTGAGAACCTAGAACATCTTGAGACTGTTTTCAAGAAGCTGAATGAGGAGAAGTTGATGATCAACTTGGAGAAGTGTGAGTTCATCAAAACAGAGCTAGTGTACCTTGGATTTTTTCTATCACATGGTAATCTGAAAATGCATGTTAGTAAGGTAGAAGCCATAATAAATTGGCCTACTCCAAGGATAGCAATAGAGGGTAGAAGTTTTCATGACCTTGCTCAATATTATAGCAAATTCATAAGGCAATTTAGTGCAATTTGTGCTCCTATGTTGGATACTATCAAAGGAGGTATGAGAACTAAGTTTGAATGGAATGAGCATGGTAACAAAAGTTTTGAGTTGTTGAAGGAAAATATATCTACCCAACCTATTTTATTATTTCTAAGCTTTGAGAAGCTATTCACCATAGAGTGTGATGCTAGCAATGTGGCTATTGGAGCTATTTTAAGCAAAGAGGGTAGATCAGTGGCTTTTCATTCAGAGAAGCTAAGTGAAGCCAAGAAGAAGTACTCTTCTTATGACCTTGAGATGTATACATTGGTTCAAGATTTAAGAAAATGGAGGCACTACTTGCTTCCCAAGGAATTCATAGTGTATTCAGACAACCAAGCACTTAGTTTCCTAAATTCACAAGAGAAGTTGAGTTACAAGCACATGAAGTGGGTTGAATACCTACAAGCTTATACTTTAATATCAAGCACAAGAAAGGATTACTCAATAAGGTGGAAGATGCCTTATCTAGAAGAGCTCTTACTATCCAAAATATTTAGTTGAAGAGCATGGGGATAGGTACTTCAAGGATCTATATGCTGATGATGAAGATTTTCTAGACATTTATAAGGTTTGTGCTAAATTAAAGAACCATTTTAATAGTAGATATGTTGAATATAATTTTCAAAGTGATCTCTTGCTCAAGGGGAATCAATTATGTGTTCCTAGAGGCTCTATTAGAGAGAATTTGATTTAAGAAAAGCATAATGGTGCATTGAGTGGTCACTTTGGGATCACTAAGACTCAAGAACTTGTTCAAAGGCTCTATTATTAGCCAAGGATGAATCTTGATGTTAGGAGGTATGTGGAAAGTTGTATAGTGTGTCAAAAGGCTAAGGGCACTTCTTCAAATGCAAGCCTTTATCAACCACTACCTATTCCTACTAGGCCATGGTAATGCTTGAGTATGGATTTTGTAGTTGGGTTACCCAAGATAAGGCAAGGTATAGATAGTGTTTATGTAGTTGTGGATAGATTTAGCAAGATGGCTCACATTGTCCCATGCAATACAACTAATGATGCCAGCCAAATAGAATCTCTTTTCTTCAAGGAGATAGTGAGAATTCATGTGTTACCTATGAGTATTGTGTTAGATAGAGACACCAATTTTATGAGTCATTTTTGGAAGACTCGTTGGCAAAGATTGGGCACTAACTTATCTTTTGGATTGGCCTACCATCCCAAAACTGATGGTTAGACCGAGGTTGTCAATAGAAGCCTTGGAAATATACTAAGGTGCTTGACCAAGGAGTATGGTCAACAATGGGATCAGTTGATTAGGAAAGATGAATATGCCTATAAAGATACTAAACAGATCAATAGGGAAGAGCCCCTTTGAGATAGTCTATGGAGTACATCCTAGAGGAGTCTATGAGCTAAGAGACTTTAAGGATGGAGTGAAGGGAAGTGGATATGTTTATGACTTTGCATATGCAATGTACAAGATCCATGATACAGTCAAGAAGACTTTGATAGAGAACACCATGAAGCATAAGACTAAGGCGAATGAGAGTAGAAGAGAAGTTTAGTTCAATGTGGGAGACTTGGTAATGATACATCTTAAAAAATCTAGACTTCAAAAGGGAGTCCCTCACAAGTTGCAAATGAGGAAGATAGGTCCCTGTCCTATCTTGGAAAAGTATGGTAATAATGCATTTAGAGTGGAGCTACCAGATGATAGTGAACTATCCCCTATCTTTAACATTGTAGACTTGATTCATTACAAGGGACCATCGCCTGACATGGATCAAAGCCTCGATGAAGTGATCAAAGATGTGGAAGATCTCAACCTACCTACTACTACAGTCAAAGAAACTGATAGTATACTGGATACTAGAGTCTACAAGAGGACTAGAACCAAGGAGTACAAAGAACACTTGATCAAGATACATGGTCAAACTAATGCTAATGCAGTGTGGGTTAAAGAATCAAAGTTGAAGAAGATGGGGATTTATCCTACTCTACTCAATCCAAGGGTGAATTGAACTCTTTTGTTTTGGGGAGGATGGTGTAGGACCACACCTTGGCTAACCTCCATAGTTAAGATGTTTTGGCTTGTATCTGACTTTGGACAAGTTAGAGTAGTTTGAGTTTGTTTTAGACCTTATAAGGTCATTGCTATTATGGACTAGGTGAGTTAGTCATTAAGACTAAGGTCACCAAAATAGTCATTGTTAGTAGCCTTTTAATTGTTTAGTCTTAAGTAGCTTAAGGTTGGATTAGAGTCTTCAATGTTTCTTAAATGCATAAATGATGTCATAGAGATGCCTTGAGGCCATCAATAGAGCTGGTTCCTTGAGATAAAGGAGGTAGAGGTCCTAAGAGTTAGGAAGATGGCATAGTGACAAAGATGCCAAAAGTTGTTAGGTGTCATGACAACATTTGCAATAATGGAAAATGTTGCATGCAAATCGGTTACCTAGGATTCCCTAAAGAATAGGAAGTGGAAGATCGACCAATAGGCCCTAAAAACATGGAAATTGAATCTAATGTAAAAGGAAGGCTATAATATTGAAGTTATTCATTCATTGTAACAAGTTTGAGTAATGAAAGATAGCTCTGCAACTTTATTTTTAGAGGAACCCGAGCATTTCAGTGTGACGGTGATACTATGTTGATTAAAGCTTGAAATTTAGCATTGGATTTGGATAGTATAGGATTTTTTAAGAATTTTTCATTGATTTTATTATTTTTTTTTAGTTAGTCTATTAGTTGTGAGAAAATAAATTAGATTTAGACAGTGTGTTGTTCCCTGTGAGACTATTTTTGGTTTCATGGCTCCCACTTGAGATTCAACACTTTAAACTTCAATAAATTGGATGAATCTTAGAGTGGCACCATTGTACATAATGTATATAAAGGTAGGATTCATGAGGAGATGTATAGCTATTTTAAATACCAAGCCCTAGGTGAGCTAGGAGAGTCTGGTTAGAGGCTGGACAGTGAAGAATCTAGTGATTGAATGCACGGGAGAGAAGTACCATATGACACAAGTACAATTCCAAGAAGGGTATAGTCATATCCTAACATGTTATGAGGATTGAGTTCATTCCAATTCATTAGACTAAGTTTTGAGGGAGAAAATAGTGAGATCCTAGTAAATAGCCCTTTTAGCCCTATTAGTCCTAGTTTGTAGGGACCCTATGTACGGAGGGCCTAGGGGTCTAAAACCTTCAAAATATTTAGTAAAATCCAAAAGGGTATCCAAATGTGGGATTATATTTTTTGTTTCTTTGGAAATTTTTTACAGGGATTGGCAAAAGGTCTCTGCAAAAGGCTACAAGGAAATAGGCCTAATTAGGCCTCCTCAAGGGGAAACCTTGAACCCGGTAAGGAAAGGCTTGAAGATCCTTTAAAATGGATTCAAATGGGAAAAAATGGAATGTTTTCATGATGAAAGATACGCCTACAATGAAATTTGAATTTTTTGAAGAGATGGCACTTAGAGCTTTCTAGGTGTAGGAGAAAGTACTGAAGCAATGAATGGTGTTTATCTTTCAAGGTGAAACATAAGTTGTGATACTCTTGGAGAAGAGTTGGATTAGGACTTAGTTAATCACCTAAGCCTAACAAGGACCTAGAAGAGATTAGGTTCCTAATAGAGACAAGCTAGATCTCTTGGTAGATGTGCAAGAAAATCTTGGAACACTCACATCAAAATCTATTGTAGAAGGGTTGATGAGGAAGGAAGTGAAGGAAGTCTAGTTATTACTGCATTTTACAATAAAGCTTTCTACTAGTGTGTCTCATCTATGTCATGATCTCATGAGATCTCTTTGCAGAGATTTTGGATTACCTCTCGAAGCAAAATTCCTACAAACAAAAAATTTCTCCATTTGAAGATATCTTTGTTAGTAATGGGAACACTGAGAGGGGGGGGGGTCAATCAATGTTCACTGAACTTTAACTTTTCTCTTTTAATATTTTATACTAAAATTTTTAATGCTTAAGTATTGAATTAAACATTCACATAAACATGAATCATGAAATCAACATATGACACCAATATGGTTACGGGGAAACCCAAATTGGTAAAAACCTCGGTGGGAATTGACACCCACTAATATTTTTCACTAGTGTTTTGTGATCCTTGTTAGAAGATCCTTTACCCTATTAGGAGTAGCTTTACAATGCTTTAAGTATAGTAGACCTTTTTAAGGGCTAGATCCTATTAGGAGTCTTTTACATTGATCCATGTTAGGGGAGTGGACTCACCGTCCTAGAGCTCATTGCTCAAATGGTGAAGGTTGCAATCTTTTGATTTCAAATACACACTATATATGTAGGTGAACTGTCACTATCACACTTCTTGTTTGATCAATTCCTTTGATGCACTAGTGCTTTGACCTCTTACAAAGCTTTAATACATCTCATAGTGTCTTCACACACTTCTTCTCTACTTAACACATCTATGTTTCAACTTCCATACTGAATACAATGGGTGCATCTTATATTTATACGCTCATACAAAATAAACAATTAGGTCAGCCCTATAACTAATTACAAACAATGCTTCCAAATCAATTGGCTTAAGTGTGCTTAAAATTATACATATAAACATGTCGGAAACCTAAATACAATGGGCACATAGCCTTTACAATATTACATTATAATCACAAACCAAAATGCTAACTGTCGGCTCCATGCTCTGTTCGCTGTTGGCACACACTAGCTATGCAACTTTAAGTGACTATAAATTTCTCATCTTTGCACATCTACTTATGCACTCATAGAATAAGCATGAGTATAGTCTAAAAAAATTAACTTCCAGGGTGCATACCATAATTAGTCTGTACACATGTGTGTTCATTCTCTGAGCTGCAAGAACTCTATACATTGTCCAGTCTTCAACACTTAGCTGATTTCTGATCTTCTCATCAGGTGCACTGACTCCAAACTACTATATGACTTTGTTTCCATAATTACAACACTATATCAAGTCATATATCTCAGTATAGACAACTTTCCAACAATCTCCCCCTTTGTCATTGATGGCAACAAAGGAATATGGCCAAGTTGCTAACTACCCTTAATAGAAAAAACTTTTTGTCTTCTATACATTTCTTATACATAAAATTATATCTCCCTATACATATCATACTCCATATTCTATACACAAGTCCCCCTTTTTTGCATTAATGACAAAGGTGCATCAAAAAATTCTATCTACACATAGTCACTGAGGGAAAACATCTGGATATGTTGTCTTGCAGTTCTAGATCTCTTTCTTCCAAAAAGTTATCAGTGAATTGACTATTTGGAGATGGGCACATAAAGCATACTGTAGCTTCTCCATCTTCTCCAAAAATGTGCTCGGGCCTTGATCATAGGCCATCATGGTGGCATCAATCTCCTTTATATTCTGATTTAGAATGTCTTGTGAGGGCGCAAGAGCATTCCTCAACTGAGTTTGTCTAGACCTTATCTTTTCCATCTCTTTCTCTACTTTTTCAATATTGTCCAACTGACCTTGGTAGACATTGTTGCACATGTTCACATCAGTGGATGTGTCTATCACTGAACTCTTCACTTGCTCAATCATAGCTTCTGCCTCTTTTATTTTCTTAAAATGAGCACTGGTAAGCTTATCTTGGTTCATGCATTCTGCAATAATTTTTCTTCCTTCATCTACAAATCCTTTTAGGAATGCTTGACCAGACTTGAGTGAATTCAGATCTAGTGTAAAATTTCTCATTAGTTCATTTAGTCTCTTCTTTAAGTACTTCTCTTCTACCACTATGGACACAGATTCTTCTACACTAGAAAAATTTCTTTTGAACTATGAGATGACTGTACTCACATCATCAATCTAGTGTACTTTTAGCACTTTCTTATCCTCTGGTAGTAGATAGTTCAAAATGTTTATTGATTCTATTAGGAGGGGATTACTCATTACTTGTTTTTCTTTTTCCTTCTCCATGGCTAGGACACTGAACTTAATCAGATCTTCTTCTTTCTAGGAGTCCAAATTGCTTGTGTCAGGTGTCAAACTTGACAACAATGCTGAGGAGGGAGTGATGGGAGTGCTATCCATCACTTCTTGTTTCACCTTGACCAATTTATCTGATGTTTCATCCTTATGTTCACTTTGTTTTTCCCTTTCTTCTTCTTTCTTTTCATCTTATTTATTATCAGATATGTCTTCAATGATCACTTCTTCTTGATGAGTGGGAGGTGAGCTGATGCATAAGATTTCATCTTCTTGTGTGCTCACAAAAGCTTCCTCAAACTTGTCCAATTCTATGTCAGTGGCCAACATGGCTATCTCTACATTGTCAATGACAATGGTTCTATCCTTGAGTGATTCTGGCATGGGCACAAACTTATCTACCTCTAATTGAGTTCCATCTATGGGTGTTGAGTCCTATGGACCTGTCACTGGTATATTGGAGGTCTCTGCTACTTTTTCTTGCTCACTAGGTGCATGAGTGATGGGCACAGAAGGAGGTCTCATGTGTTGTTCTAAGAACACTTTCTCAAAGGCCTTCTATTTTTCCTTTGTTATCATCTCATAGTCTTTGTTCATAATGTGTAGAATCCTCATCTTTGTCCTTAAGTGTGACTTCACTAAATTTAATATCAGTGCCTTTTCTTCATTAGAACATACTGGTAGACTATCATCTAATATCTTTTCTTTGATGCTTAGATCCTCTTCATTTTCTTGTCTCTTTTGGAATTCTAAAATATTCCATACTTTATCTAGAATAGTGGTTTTCAATTCAAGGATTGTCTTCTTGAGCTTCATCATATGTTTGATAATCATACTATGTATTTCTGATTTGTTTATCTCATTGTATGTTTCATAATACTTCCCTACTTGATCAATTCTACTCTCATCAACAATTCTTGCATTCAAAACTTTAAGGCTTGGTCTGAATCCTACCTTGGGAGGTGCTTGAATGTTTTTCTTTCTCTTTGTTGCTCGCGAGGATGGATGACTAGTGCTAGACTCTTTCTTCCTCTTGACTATTGGCTTATACTCTGGAGGAGTGGTAAGGTCAATAGTATCTTTGGGCACAGAAGAAGTATTATCTTCTTTACCCTTCTGACTGTCATCTTTTTCAGTTTTCATCTTTTTCAACTTAGGATCTTCTTGTTCTTCCTCTACTACTATGCTTTTCAATTCTAAGGCAATCTTTTCATCCCTTTCTTTATCAAGGTCTTCTTGAGACACACCATGTATTCTCAAGATTTTAGATGTGACTTTAGCTACCTTTCTTTTAGTTGTTGCGTTGTTAAGTTTTGCATCAATTTCTCTAGTCTTTTCCTCATGTGTTCCCCATCTAGGTTCATTAGGATCTTTGGGGGCTGATAGAAGTACCTGCACATATGCTTCAAGGACTTGTTCCTCTACCTCATACCCAAGTGGATGAATCCACTTAGTTCTTGGTTTAATAGCTTCCATATAGGTAGTATTAGTTTCAACCATAAAGCATATTGTATCCTTATATTTCTCTACAATTCTTTCTGGAATTATGTACCTCATTTGCATCTTAGCCCTAAAGGTCTTCAATTCCAATGTTACATAGTCTCTCAGTGTACTTTCAATGGATGCTTTTTTGGATATCTATGGCATGGTTGGAATGGACTTGTCTAAATACAAGTTTGATACTTTCCCAACTATATGAAGTTACATATAGATGATTAGTGACCCAAACTTGAATATCTTTGTCTTGTCATGCTTGATAGCCTTGATGTTATCAATCAACTATGCATGCAAGATCTCACACAAGTTGAACTCTCCATCTTCCTTCACAAGTCTGATGGTTGCTAGAATAGTGCCCGTAGACACACTATTCACCTTGCTGGTGTGATGAAACCTATATCCAAGTATCATTGACATCAATTTGATGTCTTCTTGTTGAATAGGCTCGATTGTCATGTCACACCTATCACTCCTTGACTTACATGCTTGCTCAACCATTTTCCTGACATCCTTGCCCACAGGAAGGATGGTGCCTATTTTAGATAGGCCTGTCATCTCATGTAATAGGTCACCTATGATTCCTACTGGCCCATCACCAATCCAAAATAGATCATCATGAATTCTGCTCAATAAGATCTTTATCCATTCTATCTCATAGAATTCATATGCCATAGTATACTCAATAATAGGGTGATCATTCTACTTGACATATTCATCCATGAATGTTTTTCTTGGTTTCAACATGGTATCCATGTGTGCACTTAACCTATCTAACCCAACTAGTTCCTTCTTATAGTAGATGTAAGCCCTAATGTCTTCCACATGCATGATGCCCATAGTCATGCGGGAGAAGGCTCCCTCTAAATCATCTAGGGTTGATTTAAATGGGTGCCTCTTGAAAACATATTTTTCCTTCTCAGTGACATCATAAACAATGGGAGTGGCCATGACTTACTTGATAATCTCTTTCCAACTGATATCTGAGATAATTTGATGACTTCTGGATCAGCGCAACAAACTAGGGTTTCTGCACTGCAAACATTGATAGTTCAATCTCTAAGTCTTCAAAAAAACTTCCAAAGCTCAATCTTCTCTTCAATCACTCTGAATTCAAATCCAATGAGTAATGAAACAACTTTTTATGTACTTAATGTGAGTATTCCACCATTAATGCAAGTCACGTAAACTAGATTGTCACTTCAAAATTTCCAACTCGAGTTCTGCTAACAATCAACATGTGCACTTTTGCACGAAGGTTCCTATACACTCCAAAAGCTTAAGTCCAAAGGTGCATACTCTGAGGATGAGTATACCAGCCATGTAGGGGTCTAGAGCTAAATTAGCTCCCCCTATGACCTTGAGGGCCATTCATCCAGATGTAGAGGGTGCGTCCACTATGGATGCATCCAATACATTATCATCAACTTTGTCTTTCTTTCCTTCTGACCAAATCAAGCTTGCATCCTCTGAAGATTTTACAAACTTCACTTCTCCTTCAAGATCCAATACTAGTTCTTTGGCCTTTTTAGGGCTTTCCTGACCTTGCATCCTTGATCTATAGAATCTTGAGATATGGCCAGCCTTGTTACAATAGTGACAAATGACTGGAGGTCTAATATTCCTCAGCGCATTGACATGAGTCACCATTTTGCATTATCTTGTTGAATGACCATTATAGTTAAATATGTAACATGTAACATTCTGAGAACTTCTTATATTTTTCTGATTCATATTTCTTTGATCATGCTGAATCCTATTCTTCTTTCTAGTCTTGCAATTCATATCTTTATGACCAAATTTATTACATGAATAAGAGTAACCATTAAAAGGTCTTACCTCTATAGAGTTCCTTGCAATGTGTCCATGCTTGTTACATGCAAAATAGGTGCATTCTACAGGCTTGTGCTCATTCTTAGATGGTCCACCATTGTCTTTGAATTGATCTTCAATCTTTTTAGTATCAGTAGAGTCCTTTTGTGTCTCCTTTCTTGCTCACATATTATCAATTTGATTTTGTGCTTCATTGTATCCAATATAGCTATTGTCTCCTTTGACTCTTCTTGAATACAACTGAGATTCTATCAAATTAGAACTGGTGTGAAATTTGTCAATATGATTATTTGCTTCTTTCAATTTAGACTCCAATCATTCTTTGCAATTCCTTAGTGTGTGCTAAAATGTTGTCACACTTCTATGAATCTTTGCATGCAAGAAAACTCAAGAATGAGCCCTCACAAATTGATCCATAGCTCCCTAGGCATGGAGTGCAAGGGTTTTTAAGAATGCTCTCTGCTAGAGCTATTAAGCCTATAACCTTGCTAGTAAACCATGCAATGGGAGATTCAAGGAAGACAAGGGAAAGAATGCCAATATCTCCAATGAAGCCAAATGTATGCAATGCAAAGAAAATCTATATGACAATGCAAGTTAATCTATTGCATAAAAGGAAATCTAAGCTAAGAATGAAGCTATGAAAATGCAAATACTATGCATGAAAATGAAATCTAACTATGAAGAAAGAAAGCCATGATGATGCAAGAATGAAGACAAGAAGATAGAGTGTTGATGAAGATCCAAGATGAATGCCAACAATGCTCCAAATCTTCAAACCCTAGATGCAAGAATATCTCCAAAAGCTCCAAGATGACCTAGAAAACCTGTAGCATAACAATAGCATAAAAATTTATGTGTGCAAATGAGAAAGAGAGCTCTTCTTTTATAGGAGAAGAAAAAATCAATGGACCATGGAGATTAAGAGGCAAAAGATTTAATCAACAGTGGAGAAAAAAAAAGAAGCTTGGTCCTTGTGCACAAATATCCTCCAATAGGAAAATTAGAAGCATTTACTTTATGTCCATGTGAGACAAAAAGTGCTTTTCTTTTATTTTTTATTTTATTTTTCTTTATAAATAAGAATTAAATGCTTTATTTGTGCAACTTAGGATAAGAAGAAAAGTGGGGCTTTTTATTTAATAAAAGGGGAGGAAATTCCTTTTAATTAAATAAAGAATTAGGATAAGATGGTTAGCCCATAGAAAATAATCAAATAAATGATAGGACTAGGATTTGATCAAGAACAAGCAATTGATGATTTTAGTGAAAGGGACTAATAGTCTAGATGACCATTTTTAGGTGTATACATTTTCCCCTCTTTGACTAATGTGTGATTGATTTGGGAATACATTACGTCAAAGAATAGATCAGCCAAGAAGGGAAGAGATAGCCATCAAGGCAAGCAGATAGCCAAGAAGGCAAGCAAATAGCAATCTGACTCCAAAGAATGAAGTGCAGAGAGATAGAAAATCCTGCATGGTCAGCCTAGTAGCGACAGTACTGAACACTTAGGAAAGAGATAACCAATAATATATGATGTGTCTACCCCCTTGGGATTGAAAGAAAAATCTAGGTGGAGGGAATGCAGAAGCAAGAGCAACATGATCAAATCACTAGAAATCATAATCGAAGAAAGAGAATAGAATAACCATCAAGTAGTGAGGGTATGCCCCACACATGAGACACGGGGCACGAACCTATCGGTCCCTCAACCCATAAACACCACGGAGGGGGATTTGAACTTGGGATTTGAAAGTGAATGAAAGACTAAAAGTTGAGAGAGATGGGGATGAAGAGGTGAAGAATGCCCCAGTGAAGATCGAAGGATCAAGCCTCAAAAGGTTAACCAACTGCATGGAAGAAGGAAAAAGATGAGTTGGGTGATCAAGGTGAACTCGGATTTCAGTTTGGATCCTGAAATGAAAGGAAAATGATGTGATATGAAAGACAAGAAGTGAAAGACATGATCGGGAAGAAGAAAAAGGTGAGCACAGTTGATTAACAAGTCCATGAAAGATAAAGGAGAGCTCTCTCCATATGCAAGATGCAAAACTAACTAACATGAACTTAAGAATGCAAGCTCCATGAAAAGTGGTTTACTTGCAAGGTCACAAAGCCAATAGACATCTAATATTCATTGTTGAGCATTATTGGTAGTGTCGCAAGATCATACAATACACATTGGCATAACTATGTGGATCTGAATATGATCTATATCAGATAGAAATTTGGGAATCCCACCTAAGCATCAAAGACATGCAGGTCAAGATGACTAGTGCAGTGAGATTACCTAAGTTTGATATAGCAAGATTATGCTCGCATTGAGACACAAGAAAGTCAAGATGACTATAAGCATGCACTTGTAAAATAGTCAAGGATAATACCTTGTAGGTCCATAGTGTCAAGTAAGACCAGCATAAATGCTCATGACAGTGAGGACCAAAAAAATATACCCACAAGTAGATAAAGAAATAAAACATGTTCTCATACCCTTAGTCTTCTAGCTATGCATCATCGAAAACTTCTCAGGGAGAGACCACTTAGCAAAGAAATCATCATAGACTGCATGCAAAGAAACAATGTCAAACAAATCTCAGTGAGTCAAGTGCGTGTGTGTAGGTCATAGAGTCAAACTTTGAGTATCACATCTACCAGTGAGAAATATTGCATCATCCAAGATGGCGGGAAGGATATCTGATAAGTGTTAAGAAACACTTGACGCTAGGGTAGTGTTGAAAAACATAGTTGAGGTGGTCTTAAAAAACACCGTTTACAAGGTACCTAAGAAACCTAGATGCACAAAGAGACCCAAGATAAGCTGAAAACAATGGATGCCCCCTAGACTAAGACAAGAGTCAATTCCAAGCTAAGAGAGGCAAAGAGAGAAGTGAAGTGAAGGGGCGCCACGCAAGACTAATAGACATAGGTGCAGAGGGTCTCAAGCAACGCTTGTTTCTAGGTTTCCACCACTTGATAGATTTTTTTGCAATTTTTGAAGGACTTTTTAGAATTTTTTTTGTATTTTTGCTACCAAGGAGCCTGTTTCCAGGTTTTCACCAAGGTACTTTTTCAAATTTTTTTTGATTTTTTGAATTTTTTGGATTTTTTTGGATTTTTTCCGCATCATATATGAATTTTTTTGTAATTTTTTTAGGATCATAAAATATGTACAAAGGATGCCCTAGACAGAAATGGGCATCAAGAATCTACTTCCTCTGATGTAGAGAACTGATAGGCCCCAGGCCCAAATGCTACAACTATGACGATAGGAGCTCTCAACCAGTTTGACCAATAATAACCAGCCCTAAGCAATGTCTGAGCTAGCGAAGGATCATTAGAATGTGATCCACATATGCCATCGTGGATTTTAGCTAGTACTTTTTCTGACTCCTATTTCTAGACACTTAAGGAGAGTTCCATCTAGACCCTTCCTATACAAGTCACCAGAGATAAAGGCAAAGTGTAAGGGATGGTGAGAAGAATGGAGTGGTTTATTTGCAAGAGGAATATGAGGTGGAAGATATGAAAAGATGGTAGGATTGTAAGATTTGTGAGCAGGATAGCATAATTCATCCACCAGGAACTTGAAGTGAAATTTATGCTTTTTCATTTGTAAGATGGATGTTGAAGTAACCAAGGCATTACCAACTTTGTTCTTAGCTCTAGGAATGGGTTGAAGTGTAACAGATATGAGATCATGCTTAAAGTAGTGCATCATTTTTTTTTAGAGAATCAGCTTGTCATCTTTTATTTGATAATCAATATTTTTTAGCAGATTTTTATTTTTACTTTTCTTAGGTTCAGATACCGCTACAATATGGTTTTTGCCATCCGACCATTGCTCTTTTCTTTTGACTTGATGACTGTGATTGTTGATTGTTGATTCAATCCTTTTTGTGGCTAGTTCATTGGTGGAAGAAGTAACAAGTGTTGATGCAAGATGAAATGAAGTGACCAGTTCAATAGCATTTACGCGAGGGGTGTCATCTCTGGTAACAAGAGAGGTTGAGCCTATAGGGTAAGCTCCAAAAGTAGCTAGATCTAGACTTGTCATAGAAGAACTAGTGTGGTCCACTAAGGCAATACGAGGAACAAACTCATCAGACCCCACACAAGATCCATCAACCACCTCAGGATGGTTAATACAAGAATGAACCATATCAACATCCATATCATCGGTAGATATACATTTTTCTCCCCAAAGAAGTGAAGTAGAGGGAAGATCATCTCCCATGTGAGCCATAGTGTGTATTGGTGACTCATCTGTATCTGTGTCTAAATTACTAAGCATGGGAGTATTTCAGGCATCTTCTCTATAGATCCACTCGTGAACAACTTGTTCTTCTCTTTTGGCCTCAAGGATCACCATAGCAGAAGTGGAAGGTTTCCCATATGACCTAGGAGAAATAGGTATAGAAGCAAAGGAATCTAGTTTATATTCACCCATACCAAGGCTCATCATCTTAAATGATTTCTCAGCAACAACTAGAGACGTACTAGGATCATTAGTAGGTTCATTGTGAGGAACAAATTTTTTAGTAGCAACAAGAGCATTAATAGGAATAGTATGGTCTCAAGGAATCACAATTTCAGTGCCATTGTATGGAAATTTGACGCACTGATGATAAGTGGAAGGAATAGCCTGCATGTCATGGATCCAAGGATGACCCAAAAGAATGTTATATGTGAGTGGAACGTCCAATACTTGGAAGTTAATATCTTTTGTGACAGGGCCCACTCGGACAGGCAACGTGACAAGACCTTTGGAAGATCTTTCCACTTCATCATAAGCTTTTATAGTAATCTTCTTCTTAGAATCCATAGCAAATTCTGACAAACCCAATTGTTGTATGACATTGAAATAAATAATATTTAACCCTGCACCATTGTCTATCAGGACTCGGTGGACTTGGGTATTATAGACTAGAATGTCAATGTGTAAAGCTAGATTATGTGGGTGAGCAATAGATATGTCATCTTCTACAGAAAAGGAGAGAGATAGTGGAGATGAAATGTGGTTGACCATAGCTTGAAATTGATCTAGATCAATGTTATTAGGAACACATGTTGTACGTAGAGCCTTATCAAGAATCTCTCTATGTGAAGGGGATAACCAAAGCAACTCAAGGATTGATATCTTAGCTGGTGTCTTGTGCAAATTTTGGACAAGATCATAGCTAGGGGTGGCTGAAGGAGCCACTTGTTTGGAAGGTAAAGCTTGTTTGGGATTTTGCATAATTTTAAGGACAATCTTGGCTTTCCCCCTAGTAACAGCATTTAGTGTCTCACTTTGGGAAGATGAACTATCACATGTTTGCAAGATCAACTTTGGCTTACCATGATTGGCTTTATTATCATCTTGAGACCTCATCATTAGAATGCTCTCAATAGGCTCTACCATGTTGATCACAGGTGTATTAGAAGGATACATGTAATTGATCTTAGCATCATGATTCTTCTTATGTGCTTGAGAGGTTTCCCCCTTATCATGCTTAGGTAGAGGATCTTTGAAAGCTGTGTGATTAGAATTTTTAGTTAAGCCATGAGTGGAGATTGTGTCATTCTCAATAAGATCCTGAATATCATCCTTAAGCCTAAAACAATTGTTGTTGGATGTCCCTTGTTTCTGTGATAATGGCAGTAATGATCCTCTCTCCACCAATCAAGCTTATTTATTGGATCCCAGTTACCAGGTTTATCAGGAAGCGTAAGATATCCATTGTCAACCAAAGTCTTGAGGATTACATCGTAAGGTTCTGCCAACTTGGTATAGACTCGCTTTCAAAATGACTTCTTAGGCTTATTTTCATATTGAGGTTTAGGAGCACTGTGAGCGCTGGCAGCTTCTTGTTGTTTTGCGGCATAGATAGCATTGGAAAGATTGAAAGTAGGCTCTTTAACTTTAGGAGCGTCAACAACCCCACCATTAAAAACATACTTGTTCTTATTCCAAGGTTTGTTCTTGTCTTTACCATTGCCTTTAGCATCTTTATTAATAACAATATCCCCTTTTCTTATAGCTACATCCTCAATCTGATATGCACTTTCAACCATGTCATGGAAGGAGGAGAACAGTTGCTTCCTTAGATCATAAAATAGCTCAGGCACAAGTGTGTTGACAAAAATGACAATCTTTTCTCTTTCGGGTAGCTGACAAGGATATCGAGAATACAATGACCTCCAACATTGTAAGTAAGTTGAAAATGGCTCACCTTGATGTTGTCTTAGATTATCGAGATCTATCATAGTGACAAGTTGTTGGATGTTGTAAGAGTACTGCTGGGTAAATCGCTGAGCCCACTCATCAAAAGTCTTAAGAGGTGGTGTCAATTTCACAAACCATTCTAAAGCTTGGCCTCTTAAGCTTCGAGGGAATAAGCGTAGAAGATATGTGTCTTCATGAAGAAAGTCCATCCTAAGAGCATAAAAATGACACACATGGTCATGAGGGTCACCATTTCCATCATACTTGTCATATTTAGGAACCTCAATATCCTTAGGAAATGGGACCATGTATAGATCTTTATCAAAAGGAAGAGCACAAATTGATTCTACGAAAGAGACCTTTGGAGGCTCTCTTTCTAATGCCATTTGGGTAAGGTGTTGATTTGTCTGACGTAATTCTTCTTGAAGAACTTCCAACTTAGTTGGTACTCTTTGTTGGACAATTTGTCTGACATCATAGCTGGGAGGAAGCTTGTATCCTCTAGAAGTCATATATTGAAAGTACTGATCACCGTTACGCTCTAAAAGCTTATGCATCATTCGTTGAGAGACCACATCTTGTTCAAATCTCATAAGATCCTCACTAGAAATCTCATCATCAACCTCTACCTCATGTTGAGAGGGAGGAGGTCTAGGAGGTGAAGAAGGCATACCAAAAGTGGGTCTTGGAGGAGATCTTGGTGGCATGTTGTTGCCATTGTTTCCATTGAAAAGAGATCTATGCTCATGATTACTAGTCTCAGGTTGCTCATGAAATGTCCCTCTATAAGCCATGCACCTAGCAGCATCCATCCTTTGTTGATTGTGTTCTTTTTCTAAGCGTGCTTGGTTATCCTTATGCTCAAAGTGTTCTTGCAAGAGTTGAAATTTTTCTTGTTCCGTCAAAGTGAGTGAGACACTATCTGTGTTTTTGGGGTCCTTGAATGTGGAAAAGAGGAAACCTCCTTTGTACCACGGGGTAGCCTTAGAATCCTCAAATTTGTCAGAACTAGAACTATTGTTGATAATAGGCACTTGTGAGCATCTAGTTGGAGAAGGTAACTGTGTATAATTGAACGGAGGATGACTCTCCTGCTTAAATTGAGACCGAGTTGTAACCGGCATGAAAAGAGATGTTGGTTGACTAATAGAATGAGACAAAGTTTCTTAGATTTGAGATAAGAAAAGCTAATAAAGATCACTTGTCAAAGTAGAATAATAGAGAGATGGCTCATCAAAAGTGCTCAAGCACTTACAACAATCAATTGACTAAAGCTGAGCAGCGAGCAAGAAGCTCAATAAGCAAGTAGCTAGAGAGGTAACCGTGATGTGACAAGTGATCAAGAGTAGCATTCGTTAAGCTCAAATCCAATAGTTTTAGCTCATTTGTTTTAGTCTAGAACAAGTCTAAGCATGTAGATAACAGACCAGCTTTAGGTAAGAATAGAAAAAGACACTCTACGACTGGTTAAAATGCAAGTTTAGCAGCTCTAGATTGCAACAGCAACAAGACAGCAAAAACGTTTTGGGTGACACTGTTGCAGAGTCATACGACTCTGTGACCAATGAACATAAAAATCTTAGTTTTGAAGAATTTTAAAAGATCAAGTATATCAATAGATTTTTATCATAGATTAAGCACATAAGACATCAATCAAGTAGTTTTCTTCAAACAATGAGCAAGGGGCATAGCAACCTTGCACATGAACAAGAATTGTGACTTAGTATATCTACTCCTTAAAGATTCTACTTGTGTATGTTATTGAAAATATTTTAGTAGGCACTTAGAACACAACAACACCTTATCAAGCTGTCTACAAGGATATACATAGCTTTGCTAAAGAGAGTTCTCGATATACATAAGGTACATGAGGCCCAAATCCGTAGATGGGAAGAATCCAAAATCACACAGTCGGGGGGAGACGGTAACCCAAATCTCCTCCTTCACTTCTCAAAGGTATAAAGTTCTTTGAGACTTAGCCAAGAGTGATATCAAACTCAATTCCCAAGAGAGGTGTCTTTCGATTCACCACCCGCTAATTATACTCCCCCGGAACATAGGAGTTAAGGTCATCCCTTGAGGTGGTGTGTCCCCAAGCAGGCCTTCTAAAATAAAAGCTAAGTAATTCACTATCAAAAGTATTTAGAGCATGAAAGGTGGAACACTTAACTCTTCAAGTAAATGCAAAGTGAGTCCAAAAGTGGGACACTTAACCCTTCAAGTAAATGTGAAGCGAGTCCAAAAGTGGAACATTTAACCCTTCAAGAGACTGTGAAGTGAGTCCAAAAGTGGAACATTTAACTCTTCACACCAACTCAAAGTGAGTCCAAAAGTGGAACATTTAACTCCTCATATCAACTCAAAGTGAGCCCAAAAGTGGAACATTTAACTTCTCACATCAACTCAAAGTGAGTCCACACCTTAGAAAACAAGTGAGTTCCAAAAAACACAAAAGGGTTGCCTAGTGGAGCAATTAACGCTTCTTTCCTGTAGACCCCTCCCCTTTAATGTAGCTCTGATCTTGCAACTACAGGGTAGAAATGAGGGGCCGGTGGATTAGCAAGTCCAATAACCCAAGATAGCAATCTAGATCAATCACAAGTAATCTAAAGTTGCTTATCAATACTACTCACAAATGACAAAGGGTTGAATCAATGGAATATTTAACTTTCCAAGCAAACATAGAGTGAGTCCACAAAGTGGTGCATTTAACTCCCTATGTAAACAAAGAATGAATCCATGCCCTCAATCACTCAATGAGATATTTGATATTGAAACCAAGAATTATTTAAGGTTTAAACACAAACATTCACTTACACAAACTTGTATGAAAGCAAATCCATGTTCATTCATTTCTCATTAAGAGCATCAATTGAAATATGCTCTATGAAAGCATGTAAACACTCAAGCCAAACATATGAGAGATTCAATTTTAATCCCAAGATCCAAATGTTGTAGATTTGTAAAAAAATACCTCAAGTAATGCAATGCGCTTAGTAGATTTAACCCTTTTTTTGTTTGTTTTAAGCATTTTTCATGAAAGCAAGTCATGCACCTTCAAATGAACAAGACAAGAAAATAAGAAAACAACATATGCAATGTATATCCAACTTATGCAAACCCTAGGGTTAGATCTGAAAATAAATTATTAGGAGCAATAATAACCAGCAAATAATCCAAATGATAACTCATATCATGCATTGAACAATGAAAAATAAGTGCATACCCATCACAAAATTTTATTCTTTTTGCATTTGACCTAGTCAACAAGATCTAATTTTAACCCCATGAATTCGGACCCTAAACCCAAAATGCAAAAAAAAGACCTCTATCAAAAAATAGAAATCTTTCCAAAAATGTAAAAATTTTAGAAAAATTTCTTCATTTCTGCCCTAGAGAACCATTTTACCAAAATAGACTAGTTTTAATAAATTGACCAAATGAGCTATGATATGATTTCTAAATTAAAAACATAGTGAATGGACCCCATATATAATTCTAAGACCTTTCTAGAAATATAAAAATTTCCAAAAAATATGCTGATTTGCGCCAAAAATTGATTTTTTATGAAAAATCAAGAAAAAATTATAAAAAATGTAAATCACCTCCAAAAATTTTGAAATTTTTTTTGGAGCTTCTCTAATATGTCGCCAACCTAAAAAAACATTTTCAGACCAAAATAAAAAGCCTTTTTGGAGATAAGATCAAATCTTTCAAATCTAGGGTTTTTCCATCTCCAAACAAATCTGCACAAGGGTTAGCTTCAAAAATAATAAAAAACCAGCATGTAAAAGTGGATTGCCCCATAGTGGGTGCCAAAAATATGTGCTAAAATGTTGTCACACTTCTATGAATCCTTACATGCAAGAAAACTCAAGAATGAGCCCTCACAAATCGATCCATAGCTCCCTAGGCATGGAGTGCAAGGGTTTTTAAGAATGCTCTCAGCTAGAGCTATTAAGCCTATAACCTTGCTAGTAAACCATGCAATGGGAGATTCAAGGAAGATAAGGGAAAGAATGCCAATATCTTCAATGAAGCCAAATGTATGCAATGCAAAGAAAATCTATATGACAATTCAAGTTAATCTATTGCATAAAAAGAAATCTAACCTAAGAATGAAGCTATGAAAATGCAAATACTATGCATGAAAATAAAATCTAACTATGAAGCAAGAAAGCCATGATGATGCAAGAATGAAGACAAGAAGATAGAGTGTTGATGAAGATCCAAGATGAATGCCAACAATGCTCCAAATCTTCAAACCCTAAATGTAAGAATATCTCCAAAAGCTCCAAGATGACCTAGAAAACCTGTAGCATAACAATAGCATAAAAATTTGTGTGTGCAAATGAGGAAGAGAGCTCTTCTTTTATAGGAGGTGAAAAAATTAATGGACCATGGAGATTTAGAGGCAAAAGATTTAATCAACGGTGGAGAAAAAATAAGAAGCTTGATCCTTGTGCACAAATATCCTCCAATAGGAAAATTAGAAGCATTTACTTTATGTTGAGCATTTACTTTATGTCCATGTGAGACAAAAAGTGCTTTTCTTTTATTTTTCTTTATAAATAAGAATTAAATACTTTATTTGTGCAACTTAGGATAAGAAGAAAAGTGGGGCTTTTATTTAATAAAAGGGGAAGAAATTCCTTTTAATTAAATAAAGACTTAGGATAAGATGGTTAGCCCATAGAAAATAATCAAATAAATGATAGGACTAGGATTTGATCAAGAACAAGCAATTGATGATTTTAGCAAAAGGGACTAATAGTCTAGATGACCATTTTTAGGTGTATACACTTAGATCCAAGATTTCCAAATTCACTTCCCTTAATTCCTCATTGAGTTGAAGGTTCTCCTAACTTGTTCAATGTAGACTTCTTGATTGTTGATAAATTTATCATCAAATTCTTCAAGTAGTTCTTGTTATACACTAGATTTACGCCTCTGATCTCAAGCTCTCATAGTCTTGGTAATCCAGTATAACATGGGACTCATCTCAAGGTTGTGCGACCTTTTGCTAATCGAGATGAGACCTCCAAATTCTAGGCTAGTTCCTCTTGGATAATCACCCTGATTTGCTCTTAGACATGAAATGTAAACTTTGAGGGAAAGGGATAGGAGCACATGGAAAGGGAAATAATTGAAAGCAAATCTACCTACTAGGTGATGCACCAAAACTAGGGTTTGGATCTCAGTATAGAGGGATGAGATCAATGGAGGAATCAGGTCTAACAAGTCACCGCTCACTGGATAGGTTTGCATAAGTAATTCATAGGAAGGCTTGAACAAAGGACTCAACCTATGACCTGTAAACAAACATCTTTTTCTACAACTAGGTGTAGGAATGAGACAAGGCTGCTAGGGGCTGTAGTATACCCACAAAACACCTAAATTAGATCAAACATAGGAAACACACAAAATTGCAGAAAGCAAGAGGAACTAGGAACCCCAATTTCTATTGACAACATTCATAAACTTCAATCCAATAAGAGACAAACTTAGACAAGAAGGCATGAGGACAACAAGAGTGCCACAGAATGCTTTGCAATATTTGAATTCATCAATGAAAACTTACAAGATGTGGGAAACCAGAGAGCAGGAAGGAATGCTACAGATAGTTTTCCAAGAAAAGAGCCTTTTCCTTTTTACAAAATGTCAATTCTGAGCACTACAGGCTCCCAAAAGAGAATATATACATCCTCTGCATGTAGGCAGGAATCAAAATATCTCCTTAGGGTTACATAAATCTGCAATAGAATAATCAACCCTAAAACAAGTCACTTCTGATCATAATTAAACTCTGCAAAAATCATAGCCGATCAGATATTTCTCCCTTTATGTGTCCATCTCTAAATTGATCAACCTACAGACACAAAAGCCTGGATTCAACAACCTCCCTGCAAGCCCATACTGCAATGAATGTGCAAAATCTAATTTTTAGATCTTGGAAAGGACCCAAAAAGGCAGCCTAAATCCTCTACAAATTCTATCCAACTGCAACTGCACTTGAAAATATCATAAATTTTTAGCTACCGCACTTGCAAACATTTCCCTTTGGAAGAAAATCCACCCAAAATAGACTACACTACTTTGACAAAGCATGGTCACATGATCGCATGAGCTAAAATGCCTTCATGCGATCATGCGACAAGGTTTTTTGAAATTCTGCCTCTACTTGACAAGACAATTAGCTCCGTAAAACATCACACCTATCAAACTTGCCCCGTGGCCCAACCAGAACTGACCACGTACTATCGGGCCCGCAACAACCTCCATCGACTGCTTTGAAAAAAAAAAATCGGTCGCATGATCGCATGAGCCCGAAAAGCTTCATGTGATCATGTGACTCCCCTTTGAATCTTTCTCCATTTGCCACACTGATGCCTCAGGCCCACAAGATCTACCATGTTTCACTCCCCTATTCATCCTGGCTGCTACATCAGCAAACACCTCGGCACCCCGACACAGACCCACAACACCGCCTGAAAGCATGCTAACCACTGACGGTTTGTCGCATGGTCGCATGGGCTTGGAAGAGCCCATGTGATCATGTGACCAACCGCATGATGCTACCTGATAACCACTGATGGCACTATCCACTGAACCCCTGCTAATCGTCACCTTGCTAAGAAAACCAGAACCATTGACAGTTTGTCGCATGGTCGCATGGGCTCGGAAGAGCCCATGCGATCATGTGACCAATCGTAAAGTGTTAGTCACCGACCACTGGCGGCACTGTGGTTTCATCACTTACCACTTGCCGCATGATTTCATGCAGCCAGGAAGGCCCATGCGATGATCCGACCAACTGCATGAGGTTAACCACTGACCGCCATCAAAGATTGACCATCGATCATCGATACTGCATCAACAGTTGTCACATGATCTCATGGGATCAGAAGATCCCATGTGATCATGTGATAGCTATCAAATCTTCCACACTGGCACAGCCTTAGGTACTGGGACCCACCTATCAGAGTTGCATGCTTAGGGTCAAAAATATAGAAGGGTGTAAAAAACATAGAGGGTTTTCAAGTGAAGGTAAAAAACACACCGAATTTTTAGAGTAGAGAGGTTGAAAACACACGAAACTTTCAGACCAAAAGGCAGAAACATCCTGAGCCTGTAGAGAGGCGGTCGAAAACACACTGGGTTTTCAACACTTGAGCAGAAAATACACTAGACTCTCGACACCTAAGCATTTCACTTGAAAAATAGGGTTGTGGCCGAAAATGAACAAGAGGGAAATTTTGGGCAACATTTTGGTGACCTCTGTGGGATGTCAACCTGCTAGACATAGACTAGTTGCCTTGACTCAATCCATTGGGCATGGGGTCATTTCTCGAGCACAAAAAACCTTCTGATAGGGAGAGGGGCAAAACTGAACCAGTAAGACAAAATGTGCACGGGCACTTCTTGGAAAGCAGGAAACTACTCTAGAAAATAGGGGAAAGAAAAATAGGGAAACCTATCCTAACCTAAACTAACCAGTGCAAAGACCTGGTTAAACAAAGCCATTCACTGGCATGTTGAAGTAGCTACCTTTCCTTCTTAGGATGTTTTGCATTGGACTCATGAGGGTAGCTACAAAGATAAGAGGCATACAAAGATTTGGCAAATGAGGATGCACTGCCTCTACAAAAATAAGATCAAGTTCACTCACCTCAAATGGATCAAATGGAGGTGTCCCAGTGAACTCCTTCTGGGCCAAGTATCTGATGGGGTAGCCTCTTGAAAGTCTGAAGGTAGGACTTTCATTGCTGGTTTCTCCTTTATCTTCATGGTTGCCCTCCATCATAGATAGCCATAACAACTCCTCATCCATAGTCAGGGGACTATCATCTTCCTCTTTTAAACTAGCCAAGAGCTCATTACAATCAGGCTCCACACACAAGCCATCAATGATGCTTCCCAGATAATCTTTGTCAAGGCTTTGGTTATCTTCTGTACATTGGGAAGCCTCCTCCTTAAAAATGAGATCAAGCTCATGAATTAACATATCATCAGGATCAACCTCTTCTAGCTGCTACAATTTTACAGAGGTGGCTATGATCACATCTTCCTCATCCTACTCAACAAAACTAGGTAGCTCATCTAACAAGTACAAGGCATCCATTATAGAATCAACCTCCTGTTGATGATAGCCCTTTTGTTCTAATTGACCTTCAGCCATAGGCAATGGCATGATCTCTTTTGCATCATCAAAAAAAGGAGGGAGTTCAAAATACAAATCAGCCAAGAGCTTAGGCTGAGCATCAATGTCCACCTCCACACCTTGCTACTCATTTTCACCACAGTCATCACTCTGCACTGATACCTCAAATTTTTTCTCCTCCTTATCACATGAAAGCTCATTCACTAGTCCTTGCTCAGACACTAGACTAGTGTCCTTACAAAGGCTTGGCATATAATAGCCAGGAGGAAGAGTCCATTGGGGTATCCATATTACTTCATCATCCTGATAAACCAGAGGGGCCTCTTGGGATGAAAATATTTCTTGAATGGGCTGCTCTTGCAAGGTGGACTGAACCTCAAGCACAGGCTCTTGAACATAATTTTTTGCCTTAAAACTTGGGATGTGAAACTGAGGGGAAGAGGGGGAAGACAAAGAAGGCATAGTAGCTTTAAAGCTTGGAAATGAATGCTTAGCAGGCTTCTCATGTGTAGGTTCTTGAGACAAATGGGCCCTCCAGCTTGGAATTTTGGGCCTAGGAGCCTCTTGTTGAGCAATTAGTGATCTCAACCTTGCTGTCTCCATGTCAGCTTGGTACCTAATCTCTTCTTGAAATTATCTTGCCTGCTGCCCATGAATAAGAACCTTTGTCATTTGGTAAGGAGCTACCCCTTGCTCATAATTTTGAGCCTCCTGCTCTCTCTGCTCCCTGAGCTCAGATACTTGTTTGACCAAATCAAGCAACAAATTCTTTGCCTCCTGCATCTCCTTGAAGTCTAAGCTCAGAGTCTGCATCTACTACTGAATAGGCTAAGAAGGGGATGGTGGATGGTAAGCATGATGGGGAAGCTAGCCTTGCATCTACTATTGTGCCTCTTATGCCCATGATCCATCTTTCCCGAGAGCTCTCTCATAACTTTGCACAAGGGAAAACTCATTTGGGGCATATTGGATATATTGATACCCTTGAGAAGTATAATAGTTTGGGGTAAAAGGAGGCTTTGGGTGACTTTGGTAAGGTTGAAAACAAGCTGGTTGAGCATTATTCTCATGATAGGATGGTGAGTAACCTGACTGTCCATAGTAACTTGACATGCCTACTCATGTAATCAGCTGGAACTTGAATATGAAGATTGAAAAACATACCAGCACTTGACTTCTTTGAAACTAGTAGATCTTCCAAAGTCACCAGATATGCAGCAAAATGACCTTTTCTAGGCCTATAGCATGCTACCAGTATATCAGAGATAGCATACCTTGAACATGAATCTGAACTTCAGTCCCACCGAGTGTGCCATAAATGTTATACACTAGATCTGTGCCTCTGATCTCAAGCTCTCATAGTCTTGATAATCCAGTATAACATGGGACTCTTCTCAAGGTTGTGGGACCTTTTGCTAACCAAGTTGAGACCTCCAGATTCTAGGCTGGTTCCTCTTGGATAATCACCCTGATTTTCTCTTAGATAGGAAATGTAAACTTTGAGGGAAAGGGATAGAAGGAGTGCATGGAAAGGGAAATAACTGAAAGCAAATCTACCTACTAGGTGATGCACCGAAACTAGGGTTTGGATCTTAGTATATAGGGATGAGATCAATGGAGGAATCAGGTCTAACAAGTCACCACTCACTGGATAGGTTTGCATAAGTAATTCATAGGAAGGCTTGAACAGAGGACTCAACCTATGACCTACAAACAAACATCCTTTTCTGCAACTAGGTGTAGGAATGAGACAAGGCTACTAGGGGCTATAGTATACCCACAAAACACCTAAATCAGATTAGACATAGGAAACACACAAAATTGCAGAAAGCAAGAGGAACTAGGAACCCCAATTTCTATTAACAACATTCATAAACTTCTATCCAATAAGAGACAAACTTAGACAAGAAGGCATGAGGACAACAAGAGTGCCACAAAATGCTTTGAAATATTTGAATTCATCAATGAAAACTTACAAGATGTGGGAAACTAGAGAGCAGGAAGGAATGCTACAGATAGTTTTCCAAGAAAAGAGCCTTTTCCTTTTTACAAAATGTCAATTCTGAGCACTACAAGCTCCCAAAAAAGAATATATACATCCCCTACACGTAGGTAGGAATCAAAATATCTCCATAGGGTTACATAAATCTGCAATAGAATAATCAACCCTAAAACAAGTCACTTCTTATCATAATTAAACTCTGCAAAAATCATAGCCGATCAGATATTTCTCCCTTTGTATGTCCATCTTTGAATTGATCAACCTACAGACACAAAAGCATGGATTCAACAACCTCCCTACAAGCCCATACTTCCATGAATGCACAAAATTTGATTTTCAGATCCTGAAAAGGACCCAAAAAGGTAGCCTAAATCCTCTGCAAATTCTATCCAACCGCAACCACCCTTAAAAATATCATAAATTTTTAGCTGCCGCAATTGCAAACATTTCCCTTTGGAAGAAATTCCACCAAAAATAGGCTACACCACTTTGACAACGCATGGTCACATGATCACATGAGCTGAAAGGCCTTCATGTGATCATGCGACAAGGTTTTTTGAAATTCTACCTTTGCTTGAAAAGACAATTGGCTCCGTAAAATATCACGCCTATCAAACTTGCCATGTGGCCCAACCAAAACTGACCACGTGCTACCGGGCCCACAACAACCTCTGCCAATCGGCCGCTACATCAGCAAACACCTTAACACCCTGACATGAACCCACAACAACACCACCTAAAAGCATGCTAACCACTGATAGTTTGTTGCATGGTTGCATGGGCTCGGAAGAGCCCATGCGATCATGTGACCAACTGCATGATGCTACCTGATAACCACTGGCGGCACTATCCACCAAACCCCTGCTGACCGTCACCTTGCTAAGATAACTGGAACCATTGACAATTTGTTGCATGGTCACATGAGCTCGGAAGATCCCATGCATTCATGCGACCAACCATAAAGTGTTAGTCACCAACTGTTGGCAGCACTATGGTTTGATTTCTTACCGCTTGTCACATGATCACATGCTGCCAGGAAGGCCCATGTGATCATTCAACCAATTGCATGAGGTTAGCCACTGACCGCCACTGAAGATTGACCGCCGATCACTGATACCGCATCAGTGGTTGTCACATAATCTCATGGGATTGGAAGATCCCATCCGATCATGCGACAGCCATTAGATCTTTCACACTGGCACGACCTTAGGCACTAGGACCCACCTATCGGAGTTGTGTGCTTAGGGTCGAAAACACAGAGGGTTTTTGAGCAAAGTTTGAAAACACACTAAATTTTCAGAGTGGAGAGGTCAAAAACACACCAAACTTTCAGACCAAAAGGTAGAAACATCCTGAGCTTACAGAGAGGCGATCAAAAACACACTGGGTTTTCAACACTTGAGCAGAAAACACACTGGACTCTTGACGCCTGAGCATTTCACTTGGAAAATAGGGTTGTGGCCAAAAATGAATGAGAGGGAAATTTTGGGCAACAGTTCTTTCATAGATGCATTTTCTTCATTCAACTTCTTAACCTTTGCTCCTAGATCATTGTTAGAGCATTCTTTCAGATCCCTTCTTAGCATTTTGATAACTAATTGAGCATCACTGACTTTATCTTTTAGTTCTTCAATTTCTCTTTCAGGTTTGTCCAGGTCTTCAAGAGCGGCTTCAAGATTTTTCTTTAGATGTTTCATTTCTACTTTTTCCATGATCTCCTCAAGTGGTTAAACTTCTGTGATGAGGACCAGAGCTTTGATATCAATTGTTGGGAATGGGAACACTGAGAGGGGGGGGGTTGAATCTGTGTTCACTGAACTTTAACTTTTCTCTTTTAATCTTTTATATGGAACTTTTTAATGCTTAAGTACTGAATTAAACATTCACATAAACATGAATCATTAAATCAACACATGACACAAATATGGTTACGAGGAAACCCAAATAGGTAAAAACCCCAGTGGGAATTGACACCCACTAATATTCTGCACTAGTGTTTTGTGATCCTTGTTAGAAGATCCTTTACCCTGTTAGGAGTATCTTTACAATTCTTTAAGTATAGTAGACCTTGTTAAGGGTTGGACCCTATTAGGAGTCTTTTACAATGATCCCTTTTAGGGGAGTGGACTCACTGTCCTAGAGCTCACTACTCAAATGGTGAAGGCTACAACCTTTTGATTTCAGATACACACTATATCTGCAGGTGAACTATCACTGTGACACTGCTTGTCTGATCAATTCCTTTGATGCGCTAGTGCTTTGACCTCTTACAAAGATTTAATACATCTCATAGTGTCTTCGCGCACTTCTTCTCTGCTTAACACATCTATCTTTCAACTTCCATACTGAATACAATGGGCACATCTTATATTTATATGCTCATACAAAATAAATAATTAGGTCGGCCCTATAACTAAGTACAAACAATGCTTCCAAATGAATTGGCTTAAGCATGCTTACAATTATACATATAAACATGTCAAAAACCTAAATATAATGGGTGCATAGCCTTTACAACATTACATTATAATCGCAAACCAAAATGCTAGCTATCGGCTCCATACTCTATTCTTTGCTGACACACATTGGCTGTGTAACTTCAACTGACTATAACTTTCTCATCTTTGTGTGCATCTGATAATGCACTCATAGAATAAGCATGAGTATAGTCTAACAAACTTAACTTACAGGGTGCATACCATAATTAGTCTGTACACACATGCACTAATGCTCTGAGCTGTAGGGACTCTGTACACTATCCAGTCTTCAACACTTAGCTTATTTCTGATCTTCTCATCAGGTGCACTGACTCCAAACTGCTATATGACTTTGTTGCCAAAATGACAACATTAGATCAAGTCATATATCTTAGTATAGACAAATTTCCAACAATATTTATCTTCAATGTTGTAAATATCGAGCCTTCTTGATGACACAATTAGTGTCTTTCAAAGTAAGTGAATATGTGAAGGTGGGCATGAGAGTGGTTTGATTTCTACTTTCATATGAAGGTTTTAGATTTGTTTGTAAGTGAGATGAGAAAATCATATTTGAATATCGACTCTTAGAGGTGTAAAATAGTCATTCATGTTATCTCTATTTGAGGATTAATGGATTGTCATTAGTATCAATCATTTATTAAGTCAGTAAAAGTTACAAATAGGATAGTCAGTCAAGCTTACAAAGCCTTCACACTAAGAAGAGACAAGGAAAAACTTAAAGATCACCAAATACAATTTTGACTAAGCATACTTATTGAATGATAAGAAATTATCAAGTACTGAGCTAGTGATCACTGAGCACTCACATGAACCGAAGATCAGTAATTTTACCAAATGGTGAATGTAGTGATTACCGAGTAATGTAGGAAATGGCATAGTAATTAGGAATGCCATATATATCTATTTTAACTATTTTAACTGACCAGTAAATGGTTTACCAAGATCGAGACATATTTAATGTGGATGTAATCATTGATTTTGTGATGATTCCTATGTATGTTAGATCTAGGTTATTTTAATACATCATTGATCTTAGGTTTTCTAATATAATGTAAACCCTAATTAGGTCAAGTTAGTTTAATGTATATTTGTGAAAATTTCATTATAATCATGTATCATGAATGAGTAGCCACACTAAGGATATCAGGAGATCAGACAAAGGGTTTATAACAGAAGGTTTATGAAATAAGCAATCAGTTTTTAGAACACATACAAGGCTACTGAGAAGAAGAGAACAACACATACATCACACTGACGTTATATCTATTTGTTACTTCATAGATCTGAATATAGACAAGTATAAGTTGTCATTTTACAAATACTTTACTATTATTAATTTAACCATTGTAGCAGATCAAAATCTCTTAATAGAGTGGACTTAAGAGTTCTTGTTTAAATATCTTAACCAAGTACACACATACATTGTGTTGTTTAAATAATTTAACCAGGTAGATCTAGTCAATCTTTTGTTACTCCTAACAGAGTAAGATCATGAGAAGTGATCAACAATTGTAGCCTTAACCAATATACTTTATTTACTATAGTAGTGAAGATTTGTGGGTGTCATCCCCACTATAGTTTTTACCTTCTAACAAGGGTTTATGTGTAACCAAAATATCTGTTTCATGTGTACTTATTTTCATGGATGATTTATTATATTGTTTACATGCACTTTACATTTTCAATTATATGAATATATGTTTCAAACAAGGAATTAGTTAGTTAGTTAATAACTACTATTGCAAAGTGTTAAGTGTTAAAAAAAATTGAGGGCACTGATACACCCCTCCCCTCTTAGTACTTTATCTTTCCAATCCCAACAATATGTATCAGAGCTAGATCTCTTGTTAAGGAAGTTTAACCACTAAAGAGAAAAGATCTAAGGATGGAAAGATATAGGTTGGATAAGACTATTGAAAATCAAAGGATACAGATGCAAATCTTCATTGAATAATTCAAGCAAGCCAAAGTGGAACTGAAGAAGTTACTAATTCAAAGGAAGGATATGGCAATTTGGTATAGTGAGAATGGTTACCATGAAGAGGAGATAGATGACCCATTTGAGAACATTGAATCTAGATCTGGTAGCATATCTGATGCATCTAAAGGAACAATATTAGATCTATCTAAAAAGAACCTACATCTTACTGAACAAGTTAAAGCTCTGTAGATCAATGAAGAGACACAAATGGTTAGAATGATTGATGTCATGGATAATGCTAGGAAAAAAGATCAAGAAAGAAACTTGGCTATTGAAGATAGGAGACAAATGACTGACAAGCTATAAGAAAAGGAATATGAGATATTGAGAATCACTAACACTACTAAATTTGGGGCCAAATTTCGATAGAAACTTCCGACGGGTAATTTTTTTTAATGATTTTTTTTAAAAATAGGCCCTGATGGTGTTGGTATTTTGATGGGTTTTAAATTGACCATCAGAATTCTAACAGTTTCGGGGTATAGATTAAAAAACAAAAGTGAAGTGCCAAATCATTTTTATTTCAATTGAGTGGAAGAAAACAAGCAAAAGCTGAGCGTGGGAGAAGGTATGTGATTTCTTCATCTTTCGAGCCTCTCACATCATATTTGACTACAAATTTCAAATGCATTTCATTTTATTTGATCATGAATACTCTTTTAAATGACCTCATTCTACTGGTGTCGTGCCCTAGCTAGTGCTTTATCTCTATTATTTGATGTTATTGGTGCTTGTGCTCAAGGATATTGATTCACTATTTTGAAATGTTTGGATTCAGGTTTGTTGATATTACTAGCATGTTTAATGATGCCATTGTATATTGCTGAGATGCTCATTGAAATGACCACATTGTACTAGTTTCATGCCCTAGCTCATGCTTTAACTCTATTATTTGATGTTATTGGTGCTTGTACTCAAGGATATCCATTTTTTGAAATGTTGACTGTGGTTATCAAATGGATAGCCCGTGAGCTTCTAGCTAGGTGCCATTTGTATTGATAGATTAGGGAATCAAATGTATTATATCATTCATAGTTGAGACTTTGTTAAAAGGAAATAGGACAAAGAATGATTTTGATTTATTTTCTCTATTTTCATCCCTAAGTGGCTTCTGACCCTAGAGAAGTATATGCCAATTTACGGAGGTAGTTGCAAGATACATAGCATCTGATAATTCACAATAAATCCATGCATCCAATTTGAATAGCAATTAATACAAATAAATATGGTGCTCAAATGGCCCAATCATCTGGACCTTGGTTGTCCCCTCAACTAGTGACCCTTCAAAAATGGGTTATCATGCAATCAGTGAGTGATCCTTCATTCTCCTAGTTTTCCCCACATCCAAACATATTGGAAATGCACAATACAATGATAAAAAGTCTTTCACAATCCCCCATCCTTCAAGGAACACTATCAACATCCAAACCTTGACTATCCCCTCAACCAGTGACCCTTCAAAACTGGGTTATCATGCATGCAGTGAGTGATCCTTCATTCTCCCAGTCTGTCCTGCATCCAAACATATTGGAAATATACAATACAATGATAACAAGTCTTTCACAATCCCCCTTCCCTCAAGGAACACTATCAACATCTAGACCTTGACTATCCCCTCAACCAGTAACCCTTCAAAATTAGGTTATCATGCAATCAGTGAGTGATCCTTCATTCTCCTAGTCTTCCCTACATCCAAACATATTGGAAATACATAATACAATGATAACAAGTCTTTCATAATCCCCCTTTCCTCAAGGAACACTATCAACATTCATACCTTGACTATCCCCTTAACTAGTGACCCTTTAAAATTGGGTTATCATGCAATTAGTCAGTGATCCTTCATTCTCCTAGTCTGCCCTACATCCAAACATATTGGAAATACAAAATCCAATGATAACAAGGCTTTCACAATCCCCTTCCCTCAAGGAACACTATCAACATCCAGACCTTGAATGTCCCCTCAACCAGTGACCCTTGAAAACCTGGTTCTCATGTAATCAGTGAGTGATCTTTCATTCTCCTGGTCTACCCTACATCCAAACATATTGTACATACACAATACAATGATAACAAGTCTTTCACAATCCCCCTTCCCTCAAGGAACACTATCAACATCCAGACCTTGACTATCCCCTCAACCAGTGACCCTTCAAAACTAGGTTATCATGAAATTAATGAGTTATCAAGCATCCCTATATAGCTCTCTACTATATATCACTCCATCCTATGATGACCATAGTGATGAGTAAAATTATACCAAATCCTTCTACAAAACTAAAGCATCTAGAAAGTGATTTGACCTAGTCATAGGAAGTATTTTTGTCTCAAAGATCAAGGGGAGGGATCCCCATTCTCTTTCTAGAAAAAATGGTACAATCTCTCTATGATGTGTGAGAATCCATGTCTCCTATTCATCCATGTAAACACCACATTCTTGGTTTTAACTTCCCACAATCCATTTTTGGTGACAAAGATCTGAAAATCAAATTGGATCCTTCTCATAGTCCCCTTGCTCCCTTTCTTATCAACCATATCCAATGTTTCATTGAAGTCATGACCAAGAATGAAGGTTACCTTACCCATACCATTCATGGATTCTGAAATTTTGTTCCAAACTCTAGAAAACTTTTTTGTTTCTTCTTGTTCTAGTTTAGTTTCTTTTTGGACTTAGATTTATTTTTCTTGATTGTTCTATTTTCCAAAATTCCTTCCCCATCTTTCAAGACAAATTCATCTTATGCCCCTCCCTGATTAAGACCACCTCATCCTCAACATGGTCTTCATCACCTATAGTCTCAATTTCATAGATAGGGGACATGTCAATATCTTTAGATACTTCTTCTACCACAATGTCCTCCTGCCCCATCTTCTTGATCTTCATTGCTAAAGTAGATGAATCCGCACACAATAACCCAAAATTAAGGGTTTTGTATCCTTTAATGAATCTCAATCACTCATAACACATGGATAGTTAAACCAATAGTCTCCAAAGCATTAAATAAGTGAATATGAATGTTTGAAAACTTTCCTCTCAACTTCCCCAACCACTCTTAATCAGTTAGAGGGATATTTCTAGAATCTCCACTATTCCTATCCTTACCAACAATTCGTAAACATACTTTATCTAATATGATAATAACATGCTAAACTGAACCAATGAAATGTTCTTCGTGTGGTACAAGGAAGATTTGGCTATCAAATCTTCCTTCTTGAAAGCTGAGCATGAAAGAAGGTATGTGATTTCTTCATCTTTGATTGGTATCTTTGACAGGCAATGTCTTTCGAGCCTCTGGCATTATATTCAACCGCAAATTTCAAATACATTGCATTTTATTTGATCATGAATTCTCATTGAAATGACCACATTCTACTAGTGTCATGCCCTAGCCCATGCTTTATCTCCATTATTTGATGTTATTGGTGCTTGTGCTCAAGCATATCGATTCACTATTTTGAAATGTTTGGATTCACATTTTTTGATATTACTAGCATGACCATTGTATATTAGACCTTTATTAACAATTCATCATATCAGATAAAGTATGTTTAAGAAGTTTTAGTGTCTAGACACTCAACTAATCCCTCTAACTGATTAGGAGTGGTTGGGGAAGTTGAGAGGAAAGTTTTCAAACATTCATATTCACTTATTGAATGCTTTGGAGACTACTCATTTGACTGTCCATGCGTTACCAGTGACTGAGATTCATTAAAGGATACAAAACCCTTCATTTTGGGTTATTGTATGTGGATTCAAATGTAGGTTTAATTTGGTTAATGTTTAGAAGAGATCAGTAAATTATTTAAAGACATTCTTACATGTTTGGAGAGGTTTGAGAGGCACTTATCATGACTGTACCCTCACAAACAACGGCATAGACTAGTTTTACTAAGTTTCCTTTCTCTATTTTGAGCTTTCCTTTCTCTGCCACAGGGGTACAATCAGAGGGTTCATTGACAAAATGATCCTTTGAATGGTTACTATGAACATGAATGATTTGATATAGCATATTTCTCATTTTAATTGAAGTTTGGAATAGCTTGTGCAAGGGTGAAAGTACTTTTGATCATTTTGGTCATGATTGTTCCTCTACACAGTTAGGAAATGTAACTGTCTAATGATTATATATAATGTTGAATGGATTAAATGCTTTATTTCTAGTAAAAGTGAATGGAAGGAATAGTGTTGGTGTTAGGTTTAATTTATTATTGAATTCAATGGTTTCCAAGATGTGTTGAGGAGTTTGCTCCTTGTTTAATGTTAACTATTCCTACACAATCCACTCATACAACAATGAAATGCTATGTGATTGACAATTTCATACAAATGGTCCTTTAGTGTGTATTAAATACAATCCACTCATACAAATGGTCCTTTGGCATGTATTAAACAGAATAGAATTTTCAGCATATTATTATCATTCTATTTCTTTGTTGTAAACATGCCATTCATTCAGTTTTGTAAATTTATTTTTGTGTTAAATTCTTTTTTCTAGTTTTTCCATTTGATAACCATAGTCAACATTTCAAAACAATTAATAACATCAAATACTAGAGATAAAGAATGGGCTAGGGCACGACACTAGTAGATTAAAACTGAACCAATGGCATGTTTACAACAAAGAAATAGAATGATAATTATATGTTGAAAATTATATTCTATTTAATGCACGCCAAATGACCAGTCCCAACAATTCTTAAACAATAAAGTATGTTTAAGAATTGTTGGGAGTAGTTTTCAAACATTCATATTCACTTATTGAATGCTTTGGAGACTAGTGGTTTGACTGTCCATGCGTTACTAGTGACTGAGATTCATTAAAGGATACAAAACCCTTCATTTTGGGTTATTGTGTGTGGATTCAAATGTAGGTTTGATTTGGTTAATGTTTAGAAGAGATCAATAAAGTACTTAAAGATAATCTTACATGTTTGGAGTGGTTTGAGAGGCACTTATCATGACTATAGCCTCACAAATAGTGGCATAGACTGGTTTTACTAACTTTCTTTTCTCTATTTTGAGGTTCTCATTGCCAAAGTGGCCAAAGACTATGTTAGGATGATAAAATATGGGGATTCTCTTTACCGTTGAAAATATTTGAAGGTTGTTTCACTTGGATAGATATGTACCATTGTTAAGAGAATTGGATCAAGTTTGGCTTACCTCAAATAGGTGAGGCAACATATGGAAAGGTTGTCATCTATTGACCCAACTACCAGGACTATTTTGATTCATGGGTACCCTAATGTTGGCAAGATTTCTTTTATTTATTACGATGAGTTGTATCATTCCCATCATGTCCCATAATTGCACCATGTTTACCCTCAAATATAGGATGTAAATCATTGTTCTCTTCTTGACCAAAGGCTGCCATATCTTGAGGTAGTGGAGTTATGTCACTGTTATGAACTCAGAATTAGGGTCATACCCTGGTGACAAATTTTAAATGGATACAAGGACCTTTTTTGTGCAATGGTTAGGCCCAACCTTTATATCTTGAATGCCAATGTTAGATGCTTCTTCTTTACTGATTAATCCATGTGACAAATCTACAGACTTGTGAGAATGAGGAAAGGAACCTCTATTGTCTAAATTCAAAACTTGGGACTTTTCTTTCCTTCCAACTTCAGATTCACCACACACCACTAAATTTAGATTTTCCTCATCTTTAGATTCACCACACACCACTTCCTGTTCTTCACCAATTTCTTATTCAAAATCAATCTTTGAGCAATCTGAATACTCATCAAACCTCTCTTGAATTTCCTCACTACAAGGCACATGTCATCTTCATTGCATCTTCTTTTTATTTCATGTTTTAATCTTTAAGAACTTGATCAAGAACATATGTTTTAATGAAATATCAATTTGATTTGCAAAGTTTGTGTTCTTTACAAATTTGAAAGGCTCTAATACTTACTAGGGCGGATGTGGATGTGCAACCTTATGCTTTTACTACTAAGTCTCTATTTGTTGGGCATACTTATTATAAGTACTTGACATATATTAGAAATGTTGCTAATTGAGGTTGGCGGGATGATTAGGACTATCCTGAAAAAGACTGTCAAATCATTATGGTTTCAAATCAATTACCTATCGATGTATCCCTTGCGAGGGAGAGAAGCCAAACACATAAAGAACATGCACACAAACACGACAGCTAAAAAACTTAAATGGAATACACCAAGAAGTACCAAATGATGAATGCTCAATTGTTGTAATGGAAAAGCATCAGAACTGTCCATTTCTAGAACTTGATTTTCTAGTCTAAATGATTTTTCTATAGTCGTAATGATTTTTCTAGAACTTGATTTTCTACTCTTAATGATTTTTCTATAGTCATAATGATTTTTTTATAGTCTTAATGATTTTTCTTTCATCCTAATGTTTGTTGCTCTTGATAAATTAAGCTGTGTATTTGAATTTTTGTTCAGTGTTTTATTTCAGCTTGATATTTCATTCATTTTTCATATACACATAGACTACACATGCTGATAAAAAAATGAGCTATTTGATTTAGGTTAAGTATTCATGATTGTAAATGGTCAATATTTTTTATGGTACTTCTTGGTGTATTTCATTTTAAAATAATCATGTTTCTATGGCTATGATAAATGTGCCTTTGTGTTGAGAAAATTAGAGTTGAAAAAATGGTTGCAAACAAATCATCCTTCTTCCACCAACATTCTATTCAATGTACAAGTAACGATTCATTCCATTCAAGAAAGACCATGTCTGACAATATCAACCTAGAAAAAAATGAGTATACATAATTTAGTGATTGTATCTTCCATTAGAGCCACTTCATATGCACAGGTGATGAACATGCATATTTTCCTGAGCACTATTGGGAGCTTACCCAGCAACACATGTACTATTGCGAAAATCAGCACAAATCTATTTGTTGTTGGGTCTAGCTCCCAGTATTGCTTGGTCAAATATGCATGTTTTTCACCTGTGCATATACCTCCTATGATCAACACTTATATGCATAGGTGATGAACATTCAAATTTTCCTAATCCTTGATGAACATTTAGAGTCATGAGTCTTAAGATTGTACTTAATATAGCCAATCTTCATTCAATGGTACATTCAAACATGAAACAAACCATTCTTAAACTAGATTAAACTAGTAAACCAAAGGACATACTAATTATAAGTAAGATAGTAAACCAAAGGACATGCTTTTACTACTATGTCTCTATTTTTTGGGCATACTGATTATAATTACTTGACATATATCACAAATATTGATAATTAAGGTTGGTGGGATGATTACGCCTATCCTGAAGAAAGATTGTCAAATCATTATGCTTTCAAATCAATTACCTATCGACGTATCCCTTGTGAGGGAGAGAAGCCAAACACATAAAGAACATGCACATAAACATGAAAGCTGAAAAACTTAAATGGAATACACCAAGAAGTACCAAATGATGAATGCTCAATTGTTGTAATGGCAAAGCATCAAAACTGTTCATTTCTAGAACTTGATTTTCTAGTCTAAATGATTTTTCTATAGTCGTGATGATTTTTCTAGAACTTGATTTTCTAGTCTTAATGATTTTTCTATAGTCCTAATTATTTTGTTATAGTATTAATGATTTGTCTATTGTCCTAATGTTTGTTTCTCTTGATAAATTAGGCCTTGAATTTGAATTTTTGTTCACTATTTTATTTCAGCTTGATATTTCATTCATTTTTCATATACACAGAGACTAAAAATGTTGATTAAAAAATGAGCTATCTCATTATTCACTATTCATGATTGTAAATGGTCAATATTTTTGATGGTACTCCTTGGTGTATTCCATTTAAAAATAATCATATTTCTATGACTATGATAAACATCCCTCTGTGGGCCTATGAACTGTGGGCTTAGTTCCATGTTTCTTTCACTCTTGCATTTGAAATGTTAAATATGGGCTGCATACAGAGGTTAAATATGACCACTGTACTTTATGTTGTGGGCTACAAGACAGAGCCATTAGGCCTCCATGACAGTCTGAAGCTATTTAGCCTATTGATACCCTTGGTATTTTGGACCACCCCTTGGAGGACATGAACACCATAGAGATCCTCAATATTATTACCTTGGCTCATTTGAAGGTGGTTGTTTTGTTTTTCCTTGATGTTTCAGGGTCTTGTGGTTATAGTATTACACAATAGGAAGCTCTTTTTCACAGCATAAAACCCTTTTTTTCCAATAAGCCTCTTATTGTAGTTTGTAATAAGATTGATTTGCAACCACTATAGACTACAAGCTTGAAGAAGTAGTATATTTTGGAAAATGAAGAGTGAAAAGAAGATGATATTCTTGAGATCATGGATGGACACAATGTTGTAGACTTTATTGATCTAGATATCTTGCTGAGGCTTGAAGAACTAGAGAGGGAAGAAGGGCTTAGGATGGCAGCCGAGGGTGACAAGGATGATGAGATGGGAGAAGTGGAGTTGAATCCTAATGAAATGGAAGCTCTGGTTGCAATTAGGAAGAAGAAGAAGATGCTTATCATTGAACACAAATTGAAGAAGATTACTATAGAGAACACACCTACCATACCAAGGAATTTTGACAAGAACAAGGAATATGGCTTAAAAAGAATGGGAAGACATCTTTCTAGCCTAGGCTTCGATCCTTCGACAATTAGCTTGATAATAAATGAAGTAGATGAGAGCTAAGAAATTAGCTTCCAAGAAAAATATCATAAATGAACTATGTGTACCCCCAATTCATGTTCCCTTTACGTGTACCCAAAGGATATATTTGAAACAACAAGGGTAAGGCTTAAAGAATTTAATTTTGCATCACTAAATAGATCTTTAAGCCTTACCCTTGTGTTTCAAATTTATCCTTTGGGTACACATAGAGGCCACAGGAATTAGGGTATGCATAGTTCATTTATGGAATTTTTCTTGGGAAGCTAATTGCTCATATGTCATCTACTTCATTTTTATGAAGCTAATTGTCATAGGATCCAGGCCCAGGCTAGAAATATGTCTTCCAAAACACATAAAAAACATGTACAACAACTGAGAAACACACATGTAGATATCCCAACAACTGAGAAACATAAATGTAGGCATCATGGTCATAATTTTTTGGAGACAGCATAATTGATTTGTATACTCAGACGATGCAAAGCAACTACTACTCCTCTGGTTCTAGAAGAGTAGTGGTTTCTTTGCATCATTTAGGTATACCACTCAATTATGTTGTCTCCAAAGACTTGTGACCATGATGCCTACATTTATGTTTCTTAGCTGTTGTGTCCTAGGACCCCTTATGACCCTTTACAACCCTTTACAACCCCTAATAATACACATCTTAGAGGTCTTAAAATGTCATAAAGGGTCATAAGAGGCTCCTAGGAGGGGCCAAATGAGCTTCCACCTTCACGTGGTTTCCCCTGTTAAGTAGAGAATGTTAAACTATTCTCAAAACAAAGAGAAGCTCAATAATTTAAGGTCTCAGTCCACAAAGATGGTGAAAAATGATGGGAATCAATGATGGAGAGTTTTTAGATACTGAGAAGACATATATGTTGTGGAGGCTAGAAGGGATTTTTGTGGAGATTTGCTAAAGAGGGTTTCTAGATTGAGTACCAGTGTAGAGATGATGATTCAATACTATGTCTATAAAACCTTCACAAATATCCCTTTTTTGGTCTCCACTCACACCTCTTCTCAGAATCTAGAAACTTTGGATATTGTTTCTCATCCACGTATGAAATGTGCTAGCGATCATATAAAATTACTTTTATGAGACTGGGATCAATTATGAGAAGGTAAACAACAAGATAATTTTATTATATCTTTCATTTCTTTTATCCATTCATATTTTTTGCCTTCTCTTATATTGGATACTGTGTAGTGTACATAAAGGTAAGGTGGTGATTATTCTCAACAATCAACAGGTATAAGTCTTCCAGCCCTTACCCAGTAGCTAGGACTAAAGATAGCAGAGCCCAAGAGACCATCATAGTTGGTCTCTGTCCTTGGTCCATATACTAAAAAAATATTTTACATTTCGTTAGTTCATCAAATGCGGTGATTTGAAAGAATTTAATGGATGATATTTTTATGTATAACATATATTATTTTAGTTTGATGGTGAACGAATTTATCTACTTCATGCACTTATATACATCAAGCGTAGCCATAAAGAAGCATCCCCTCCCGTGGCTTCAGTAATGTAGGCCATGAGAGGACATGCTTCTTTATGGTTGTGCTTGTAGTATACAAGTACGTGGAGTCGATAAATTCGTGCAATGTCAACTTAAATAATATATGTTATCATGAAAATATTCTATTAAATTCTTTCAAATCCCCTCATTTGATGAGTTAACAAAATGTAAAATGTTTTTTCAGTATATGGACCGAAGACAGAGACCAACTATGATGGTCTCTTGAGCTTTGTTATTTTTACTATCCTAATCCATCAGTTTTTCGACTGGTAGTAATCCTTTTCCGACAGAAGAGCTATTCCTCCGACGACTACTCATGTCAGAACTTGGTTACCTCTCATCGGATATCTAACAAGTAATCATTGGTGGGACCCCAATCTGATAGATTGGTGTGACATGACTGCTATACCTCTGATAGGTACTCCTGTCGAACATCTACTGAATATCCATCACCTTTCTTACTGACGAAACATCATAAGAAGCATTTTTTGACAGATCGGTCCCATAGTAAAATTTCTATTTATGTGGCCAATTCTGATGGGTAGTGATGTTGGAATACTGACGGTTGTCACTTTCATTTCCATTTCTAATGCAAAAATGCTGACGGATAGATGTTTTGAAGTTTCGACAAATTTCCATTGACAATCTGACAAATGGCCATCAAAATTTGGCCTCAAATGTACTAGTGTGTGCATCACTTTGAAATCTCCAATCAGATGGTTATCATAAGTTAGGAAGTCAACTAAGTAAATAGTAAGCTTACAAGGAAACTAGATGACATTGATGAACTAAGAGAAGAAAATGAAATATTGAAAAATGAATTCAAAATTTAACAACATAATGAAATGATCAAGAAATCTAAAGACAGTTCTAAGAAAATAGATGAATTTCTGATTAGTTAAAGATGACTTGGCTGCACTACTGGTTTAGGCTACACCAAATAGAGAGAATCTTCAAGACAAGCTAAAAATAACAATGCCTACACTAACCAAAGGCCAAAGAAGATATCATGTTACCATTGTGGAAAACCAGGCCACATAGAAAATGTTTAGAGGAGAAAAGAAAAATGTATTCCTGAATCCACTCCTAAGTTTAATGATTATTGCTATAACTATAACAAGTATGGAGATTAGGCACATATAAGTGTAGATATAAGTTGAATAGGACTCCTAAGTTACCCTACATAGAGAAACATTATCGCACTTGCAACATGCATGGACACATTGCACAAGAATGCAGGACAAAGATGAAGCAAGTCTGGACATCAAAAGAACATTAAAAAACCTATCAACTAGAAATGCAAGGTAATGCATATACTTGGGATTATAATACATGGGTGAATTGCACATCATGTGGAAGGTATGGACATATTGTAGAAAATTGCATGAGAAAGAACTAGAGAGGTAGATCTCGCAATTAGATAGGCACTGGTATGGAATGTTTACATTGTCATAGGGTCAGTCACTTAAGTAAGGATTGTAGCCTAATCAAGCACTAGAGACACAAACATATGAAAATGGAAATACAATTGAGGAAATCATGAGGATAAGAAACACAATGTGGAGAAAAGCATTGAGTGATAATGTAGGATCAAGCAATGTAGTCGATGACACATCATCCATTGGACTAGGTGACATCACCACTTCCACCTAAGTCATAAAAGGTATGTATGGAACTGAATTTCAAATCAATTATATCTAACAAATAGTTCCTTGTATCTAGTGATTGAATACCAAATCTGAATGAAACAAGATGGACTATGGTTTTATATGTTTTGAGCTTTAAATGTATACAGTCGGTATAAGAAAGACCGAGTATGTAATTTCTAGTCAGTAACTATTGGAAAGGTTAACCAAGTTGTGGTATTAATAGAGTGATATCTTAGTGTTAATTGAGCATATGATCTTTTACAGTATAAACCAAGAGCAACTATTCTTACCAAGTTGTGGTAGGTCGAGCATTTAATGCAGAAAGTTTGAGTGGGAATTTGAATTTTGGGTATAAATACACCATGGACTTAATCATTTTTCACATTGCAAACAAGAAGAACATGCGATTTTGAATGAGAACTAAGCAGAGAGATTCAAGAGAGATTTGAGCATAGATTTAAAGGATTTGTGAGCTGAGAATTCATGATTGAAGTAAGTTTCATTTTCACCAAGCTATATAGTTGATTTCTTTCGAAGCCCTAATTTTAATAACAATGATGTCCTCATCTAAAGATGATAAGTCTATATCTAGAATTGAGAATAATTTTAACTTAATAAAGTTTGCAACCTATAAAGAGCGGAAGTATAAACTATATCCTGATGTTTCAAAGTATAAAACTGGAGTATTTTCCAGCATACCACATAGGGTTTTGTTGGTCGAAGACATTCACATGTAGATTCAGTCAAAGATTAGAGAGATGAGTGATTTTGATTTCCAATCTACCTTCCAAGAGCTAAGTGTCAACGGAAAACTAAAAGATGAGCACACACATTTGGAGGTTAACGGTTTGGTTAATGCCCTATATTTTATGAGGTTTTTTAAGAATGAATGGATAAATATTATTTTCAGCTGAGTGCACGAGGGATCATTATGATTGGATGAACCTGTGAAGATTACCAGTGATATAATACATGTAGTCACCAATTATCCCATAATTGAAAAAGTCAAAGAAATGAGAAATGCACCGAGGACCAAGATTGAAAATGCAACTGGAGCTGAATGGGATGGTAGAGGCATGAGAATCAACACCAATGTTGATCCTGAGACTAGATTCAAATCATACACCATTGGGTAAAAAATGTTTCAATCTAGTAGACCTAACAATGTGCCATGTGGAGTTGTAGACATTTTATAGAAAATTGTGAAGAGAGGATCTCAACTGGACCTCGTCAAGTTATTCTTGGAGCAGTTAGAAGAAAACATGTAAACCATTAGGTCAGTGAAGTCTAACACATGTTAGTTTTGATCACTATTGTTATGCATATGTTTCTATCTTTAGAACTTTTTCCCCTCGGTCGATAATGTTGACTAGAATACTGACCGACTGGTCACTTTGCAAATAAATGATTTTATTCAAAGTTTGGGACAAGATTTTGTTATCATTATGGATGTATATTTTGAGTAGTTTAAGGACTGAATGCATCAAAGAAGTAGAATACCAGGATAGCTGGTTGAGGAATATAAGGATGATATTTGTTTCTTAGTGGACACTGACACCGCTCCAATCAAAGCAGTTGAACTGAGAAGAGTATGGTTGGCAACAATGGGCTATGAACTTGACATTGACCAAGCTTCTAGGTCAATAAAGGCTTTACTAGTCAAACCCAAATATCCTCAAGTAACTAGGTTTGGAACCTATGACAAGGCCAAACAAAGAATTAAAATGGATATAATCAAAGTCAAGGTGACTAAGAAGTCAAATAAAATTATGGACACATTATTGAAACAATTCAAAGATGATGCAGAAGAGGATGAGGCATCTAAGGTTAATATGGTTGAAAAGGAAACTAAAGAGCAATTATTGGTAGGTTATGGTGAACAGGATGAGGAGGTGACAAAGTCTTATAAAGATATATAGTCTACACCAGTCAAGGCCACAGGAAAGAGAAAGAAAGAATAAGTACATACAAGAGCAAGGACAAGGTCTACAATAGCTTCTTCTCTGCCTCTTAAGAAAGGAGTTGTGAAAATTTCTAGGCCCACTCCTACAAAGACATATCAAAAGAAAAAGAGAGGTGTACAAGCTACGTTTGAGCTACCAAAGAAGAGGAGAAAATTGATAAGGAAAAAGGATGACATTGATGAAGAAGATGAAGAAGAAGACCAAGATAACTTTAAAGTAGTTGTAAATAAAAATCAATCTATTGATGAATTAGCTCATGCAATAAAGGAAATTGGTGGTCTTAGCAACCCCAAAATGAGTCGGTATTTACATATGTCCACCAAGGATCAGAAAAAGATTGAAGAGGTTATCATACAAATGATGATCAAGTTAAAAAAGGTACCAATTGAATTTTCAAAATATGTACCTAAGAGTTTGTATAAGAAAGTGTATGCAAGATGGACTTATGCCTTGCACACTAAGAAAAGGATGATGGAACATTCACTGATATTGGCTATCCCTAAATTATCGGTTCCCAAAATTGAAGAAATGATGACACAATATTCAAAGAGATTTCTAGTGAAAAGTAGAGAACTGAACATTCTGGAAAGTAAACTTAAGGATGTTGATGATAATAGTTAACTCTTATGGACTACGATTCTTATTGCCTGAGCTGAAGCTAAAAAGTTGGCATTGGTAGTAGTACCTAAGAATAAAAGAAAAAAGAAAGGTAAAGGTATACACTTAGATGATGCAGATCTAGCTACCAAGGAACCCATAGATTTATCAGATACTGAGGAACTAGACACTACCATTGCTATTGAATTTTATTCGGCAGGCTATAGAGAAGAGTACATAGATCCTCCCGAGAAATTGGTAATAACAGGGATAGATGATTACAAATTATTAATGACATCACAAATGGAGATCCTGATGATATTAAGGATGATGAATATGTTAATATTGTTGTAGATGCAAATGAAGAAACTATACTTACTGAGGCAACAACTAGTGAGATACTATGTGATTTACCAATCTTAGTGCAAGTTGTTAACATTGTCACATAGAAAGAACCCAAAGGCTTGACCATGAGAAAGTAAAGCATACCACCAAGGACCAAGGAACAATAGAGAAGGATACTTCTAATCCACCTAAAAAAATAGAGGAAGTATCACAAGCACCAGAGGAAAGTAAACCTGTAGAATCTTCAACAAACACAACCAATGATGCCCAACGACAAAATACTTAGACACCAGTTATTGGGAAACTTAAAGAGGAGAGTGTGTCTACCAAGCCTGAAAAGTCAAATGTGGAGAAAAAAGCTCTAGTTCCATTTAATAAATCATCACCACCGGAGAAGAAGAAGAAAAAGAAGCATGGAAAAGGACCAGTTACACTGGATGAAATTTTATGAGATGTCAGAATGTGACCCTAGAATATTAGACCTTGAGGAACTTAGAAAATGTGGGCAATTGTGCACAAGAAAAGATAAATAAAGGGATAAGAAGTAAACAAATTATAGAGGATGTTAGAGATATCTTGATGCAAGTAGTCCCGAAGATTAATCTAGATGAGGATACTCCTATCCTTGATCAACTTGCAACTCTAATAGGTCACATAAATACCCTAGACATTGATGCTGAAAAGAGAATAGAGGAAAGGGTAGAGCCAAAAATACAAGTAAAAATAACAGAGAGAATAAGCAAAAATGATGAAGGGTGCTCCCCTTAATACCACAAACACATAATAGAAATAGAGAAACAACAACGGTAATATGCAAGAACAGAAAATTGGCTTCTTATTATCTCCACAAATGTGGAATTACAAACTTTTAGAATTACAATATGCAAAGCCACATGGGCATTCCCTTACAATATTTTGTAGGACAAAGCCTCGAATCAATACCCAGATCTACTACCCAGAACTATTCCAAACTGCCTAAGACAATAATACAGCCTTCCTTATATAGGCAACTTTCCACCGCCTGGGAAGGTTCCAGAATTTTAGCCAATAAGGCCGACCAAACTTAGAATTATTTTATTTTACATTTTATTACATCATAGTCGGCTCAAGATAACCTTTGAAACCCGAACATAAATTTTGAAGAAAATTATTTTCCGCCATTTCAGGTGGCCCAACTTTCGAAGACCATAAGTCATCACCAGTTGACCCGATCGGCTATTATAACCCCATTTCGGAAATGCCACGAAGCGCTCTACAGGCTTGACCTATGCAAGTGCCCGTCATCCAAATTTTTGACCTCATCCAGGGCCTCTAAATCCTTCAAAATTGAGTTCAAAGTTTCTGTACCCTACTGCCAATACCGAAAATCTTCAATATCTTCCAATATACACTTGATCTGGCAATGAAACTTCAGAAATGCCACGAAGCACTCTACAGGCTTGACCAACGCAAGTGCCTGTCACCCAATTTTTTGACCTCATCCGGGGCCTCTAAAGCCTTCAAAACTGAGTTCAAAGTTTCTGTACCCTACTGCCAATACCGAAAATCTTCAATATCTTCCAATATACACTTGATCTGGCAATGAAACTTTACTGGCAGACTTATATGACCAACATGAACCTCCAAGAAAGAAATCAGATCATTCTGAGCACATACAAAAATTACCAAAAATAGTAACTTTCCATAAATAGCAGCTCTGCACAAAATAGCCCTTATTGAATATAAAAATAGAAATATTTTTGGGTGATGCAAGATTGCTCTTACACCCAGGATGCTCCTGCATTAGACACCCAGGGTAATTTGAGAAGTGACCCTGTCACGACTCAGGTGTGTAGAGAAAAACCAAGACGGTTAACCTCTACCCTTGTTAACCATGATGAATCTTCAATAGGTCATCCTTTCCACTTGACCAGATATTCTTCATATGTCCTGTTCCTTGTGTTTCTGCTAACACGACTGTCCAGTATATCCTCGATCTCCTTAGTGTCTGAACTAGTTACTGGAATACTCCACTGTGCTGCTATGATCTCATCTTGCTGCTGTGATCTCATCTTCAACACCTCCTTCATGATACTCTGTCAGATCTGAAATGTTAAAAACTGGTGAAATATTTAGCTCGGTAGGCAATTCTACCTCATATGCATTTCTTGAATCATGTTTCTTCAGTATCTTACATGGTCCAAACTTCTTCATTTTCAGCTTGTTATATGTACCAACTAGAAACTGCTCCTTCCGCAAATGAACCATGACTTCATCACCAACCTGAAATTCTTTATACCTCCTTTTCTCATCTGCCTTAGCCTTATACTGTGCATTCATCTTGGTAATATGCTTCCTCACCTCCCCATGGATGTTCTTCAAGTGTTCTACAAAATCCTTAGCTTCAGCACTACTTATTTCTCCTTTATCTATCTTCCTCAATTCAGATGCATTTCTCAGACTACTTCCATATACAATCTGGAATGGTGATTTATCAGTGCTCCTATTGACAGAATTATTGTATGCAAATTCTGCCTGTGGTAAAATCAAATCCCATCTTGTTGGCTTATCTCTAACCAAACATCTCAGCAAATTTTTCAAACTTCTATTCACCACCTCTGTTTGTCCATCAGTCTGTGGATGATGTGATGCACTGAACTTCAAATCTATCTTCAACTTCTTCCACAATGTACACGAGAAATATCTAACAAACTTAGTATCTTGATCTGAAACTATGGTCTTTGGCAAACCATGTAGTCTCACCACTTCTCTGAAAAACAATCCTGCTACATGAACAGCATCATTAGTCTTCTTGCAGGGAATGAAATGTGCCATCTTTGAAAATCTGTCAACTACCACAAAAATTGAATCATGTCCCCGCTGAGTCCTCTGTAAACCAAGAACAAAGTCCATATTGATATCCTCCCAAAGCTTCTCTGGTATAGGTAATGGATGATACAACCCTGTATTCTACTTCACTCCTTTCGCCATCTGACATAATCTGCAACTCTGTACAAACTTCTTTACATCTTGCTGCAATTGTGGCCAATAATAATTCTCACCAACCAAAGCAAGGGTTTTATCATGACCAAAATGTCCAGCCAATCCTCCACTATACTTCTCCTTGATGAGATTCTCCCTCATAGAACTTCGTGGAATGCACAACTGACTCCCTCTGAATAGCATATCATCCTGGATGATGAAATCCAACCATTTCATCCTGTCTAGAGTAACAGGTTCTGTACAAGCTTTCCAAGCTTCACCAAAATCAGGATCCTCTGGATATAAATTCTTGAGTTCCTTGAACCCAACCACTTCAATCTACATTTCTGTCAGCAATAGTTGCCTTCTGCTAAGAGCATCTGCAACCCTATTAGACTTTCCACTCCTATGTTTCAAAACAAATGTATAACTCTGCAAAAACTCAACCCATTTCAAATGCCTTTGATTCAATTTTCCTTGACTATTCAAATATTACAAAGCTTGATGATCAGTATAAAAAACAAACTCCTTAGGAAGCAGATAATGTCTCCACTTCTTTAATGCCTGAACTATAGCATAAAATTCCTGATCATAAATAGAATATTTCCTCTTGGCATCATTTAACTTCTCACTAAAATAAGCAACAGATTTACCTTCTTGGCTCATAACAGCTCCTATTGTAGTACCACTAGCATCACAATCTACTTGAAACACCTTATTAAAATTTGGAAGTGCTAAAACAGGTTGTTCTGTAACTTTTTGTTTCAATAATTGAAAACTCTTTTCTGCTCTTTTAGTCCACTTAAACTCTTTTCTATCCCCTCTCATTGTTTCAGTCAAGGGTCCACAAATACTGCTAAAATTTCTGATAAAATTTCTGTAAAAGCTAGCTAGACCATGAAAAGATCTTACCTCAGTAGCACTCCTTGGAGTAGGCCATTCAAGGATAGCCTGTACCTTCTCTGGGTCCATTTTCAAACCTTCTGCTAAAACTACAAATCCCAAATACACTAACTCTTTCTTCACAAAACTGCACTTCTTCAAATTAATCAACAATTTCTCTTCTCTCAACTTCTCAAATACCATACGAATATGCATCATATGCTCATCCAATGTCTTAATAAAGATCAAAATATCATCTAGGTAAACAATGACAAACTTACCTAGAAATTCTTTCAGAACCTCGTTCATGAGCCGCATGAAAGTGCTCGGTGCATTGGTTAGCCCAAAAGGCATGACTAACCACTCATACAGTCCTTCCTTTGTCTTGAAGGTAGTCTTCCATTCATCTCCTTCTCTAATCCAAATCTGATGATATCCACTCTTCAGATCTATCTTTAAGAAATACACAGCTCCACTCAAACAGTCCATAATATCATCCATTCGTGGCAATGGAAACTTGTACTTGATTGTGATCTTGTTTATTGCTCTAGAATCTGTACACATCCTCCACTCTCCATTCTTCTTTGGTGCTAATACCGTTGGTACAGCACAGGGACTCAGACTCTCTCGAATCAATCCTTTCTGTAACAACTCATGTACTTGTCTGTTCAACTCCTCACTTTCTGCAGGTGTCATTCTGTGTGCTACCTTATTCGGCAAACTCGCTCCTGGGATCAAGTCCATCTGATGACTGATCTTCTTGACTGGTGGTAATCCATCAGGCATGTTATCGGATACAATATCCTGAAACTCATTCAACAAATCTGCAACTTCTACAGGAACATCTTCTACTTCCTCTTTACCAGCTTTCAGAATTAAAGCAAAACATACATGCTCATGCCTCATACCATCTAAGAAATTTCTTCCATCAACAAAAGTTATCCTTGCATTACCACATACCTTTTCTTTAGTCTCCTTCAATGGTTTTAGCCTATGTCACACTCCATCCTTTGTCAAGGAATAGGTATTCGCACGACCATCATGTACAGCACATCTGTCAAACTACCACAGTCTACCCAACAACATATGACATGCATCCATAGAGATGATATCACATAGTACCTCATCTTGGTACCCGCTGATCTTGAACTTTACCAGGCATTGTTCACTGACCATGACCTTGTGGTCATCCTACACCCAGGCAATCCGATATGGATGTGGGTGTTTCTGTCTCTTGAGCTTCAACTTTGTCACCATCTCTTCTGACACCAAATTGTCAGTGCTTCCACTATTGATAATCACATCACAGCATTTACCCTCACACTTGCATCTAGTGTGAAACAGGCTCTTCCTTTGCTCAGGTTCATTCTCACCACTCAACAGGACTCTTCTGTTAATCAACGTTTCTCCTCTTTCAGCATCTTTAGAATTTGATGATCTGGCATCTTCATCTATATGTGCAACTCTGGCCTGGCCTTCATTTCTCCTGTTTGTTCTGCCTTGGTGCTGAGGACATTTAAATGCCCTATGACCTTCTTCTCCATAGTGAAAACATGTTCCACGAAAGCCACCTCTTCCAGATCCTTGTCCTCTTCCTCTTCCTCTCTGATCTCTATTATTCTGATCCTGGAATCGATTGGAATTATTTTCTCACTGATTCTGACTGCTACTGGCCTCATCCTTCCTTTTCAGATCTTCATTTTGGCCACCATATGACCGTCCACCAGATCGTCCACTGTGACCTCTTCCATTTTGTCTGCTCTCAAACTTCTTGTTCAGCTTTTCCTCTACTTTTAGGGCAAACTGGTATGCCTCTTCAATACTGTTCATTCGAACTAGATTCAGCTCCTCCTGAATGCTTGGCCTTAACCCATTAAGGTATCGGGCAACTTTCTCTTTATTAGCTTCTGCATGGCCTGTTCTGATGAGAAGTTGATAGAACTCCTTTGTATACTCCTAAACAGATCTTCCTGCTTGCTTCAAACTTTGCATTTTCTTTAGTAGGTCAAGCTCATAATCAACAAGAATGAACTGTCGCTTCAATTTATCCACCATCCGATCCCATCTCATGATTTTCTCCTTTCCCCTTCTATTTCGCTCCAACTGAATCTCTTGCCACCATATCTTTGCATGACCTTTTAGTCTAGCCTTCGCAAATTTGACCCTATCAGGATCCTCAACATCTTCATACTCAAAATATTCTTCACATTCATTGATCCAGTCGATCAATTCCTTTGGGTTAAGATTTTTAGAAAATGTAGGAACCTCAATCTTAGGTCTTTTCTCAATCTTGGAAATCGCCCGAAAAAATCTTTCTTCCTCCTGGTTCACAATTTCAACTTCTCCTTCTTGATATTCTTCTTCGGCTTCATCCTCACTTTCATCTCTGACATTAAGATTCATTCCTCTGTGAATCTCTTCTTGCAATGGTCGCACTTGTCTCTGCAGCTCTCTAACCTCAGGTGTCACAGCACCAGCTCTTCCGCCATGTTCTCTTCGTGGAGGCATTTTCGCGATGCGCGCTAAAACCCTAACCACGGTCCTGGTGCAAACTGCCTCACAGTCAGCGATCTGTTTACACACTCAAGAAAACCTGCTCTGATACCACTTGATGAAGGGTGCTCCCCTTAATACCACAAACACATAACAAAAATAGAGAAACAACAATGGTAATATGCAAGAACAGAAAATTGGCTTCTTATTATCTCCACAAATGTGGAATTACAAACTTTTAGAATTACAATATGCAAAGCCACATGGGCATTCCCTTACAATATTCTGTAGGACAAAGCCTCGAATCAATACCCAGATCTACTACCCAGAACTATTCCGAACTGCCTAAGACAATAATACAACCTTCCTTATATAGGCAACTTTCCACCACCTGGGAAGGTTCCAGAATTTTAGCCAATAAGGCCGACCAAACTTAGAATTATTTTATTTTACATTTTATTACATCATAGTCGGCTCAAGATAACCTTTGAAACCTGAATAGAAATTTTGAAGAAAATTATTTTCTGCCATTTCAGGTGGCCCAACTTCCGAAGACCATAAGTCATCACCAGTTGACCTGATCGGCTATTATAACCCCATTTCGAAAATGCCATGAAGCGCTCTACAGGCTTGATCCATGAAAGCGCCCGTCACCCAAATTTTTGACCTCATTCGGGGCCTCTAAAGCCTTCAAAATTGAGTTCAAAGTTTCTGTACCCTGCTACCAATACCGAAAATCTTCAATATCTTCCAATATACACTTGATCTGGCAATGAAACTTTACTGGCAGACTTATATGACCAACATGAACCTCCAAGAAAGAAATCAGATCATTCTGAGCACATACAAAAATTACCAAAAATAGTAACTTTCCATAAATAGTAGCTCTGCACAAAATAGCCCTTATTGAATATAAAAACAAAAATATTTTTGGGTGATGCAAGATTGCTCTTACACCCAGGATGCTCCTGTATCAAAAAATAAAAGTAAAACTAGTAGAGAGAATCAGGCAAAAATTCTCTATCAATAAGGTGAATCTATCTGAGGTAATTACTGAGCTAGAAAATATTATTCAAAAGATAGTTCAAATTTTGTTTAAGTTATGCATTGTTGACCAGTTCACTACCGAGGTTAGTGAAAAGATTAAAAAGTTGGATGAAGAAATCAAGATCAGTGCTAAAAACTCTCTAACTAAGCCTACTTCTTTTCATAAGCATATATCCAAACTTCAAGAACTTAGGCAGTTGAGATCAGATTTGAGGAAGCAAGAAGATACTATAAGTGACTAGGTCATCGAGCTACAAGTTGAGCTACTTCCCCATCTAAAAATAATGGAAAGGGATGTAGAAAGGGAAAAAGCTTTAGTTTCCACCTCTGAGATCTTTGTGCTGGAGAATATTTTTGATATGCATGCACAAGTTGGTCTTGAGCGTATTGCTCATGACAAATTGAAAAAGGAAAGGGAGAACCTCTTAGCATCTTTATAGAAAACCCACAAGCACTCTTTTGACAAGTTGTAAGTACATTTTTCATTTTGGCATTAATTTCAAAAAGGGGGAAAGTCTATGTATATAGCTTTTATATATATGTCATTTTGTACTTCACACCAGGAGCATGCACAAAGGGGGAGTCGGTATATATATATTTATATAGTCAATGTATATATGGAGTTAGCATATTTTTGATAGTTGGTACATGTACATAATCTTTTGATACTAATGCCAAAGAGGGAAATTATTATCTCTATTTGAGAATTAATGGATTTTCATTAGTATCAATTAGTTCTTGAGTCAGTAAAATTTACAAACATGACAGTCAGTCAAGCTTACAAAGCCTTCACACTGAGCAGAGACAAGGAAAAACTTCAAGATCATCGAATACAGTTTTGACCAAGCATACTTACCGAACGATAGGAAATTACCAAGTACAAAGCTAGCAATCACCAAGCATTCACATGAACCGAGCATGAGTAATTTACTGAATGGTGAATGTAGCGATTATTGAGTAATGAAAAAAATGACATAGTAATCAATAATGGCACATATATCTATGTAAACCATTTTCACCGGTTAGTAAACCATTTACCAAGATCGAGACATATTTAATGTGGATGTAATTATTGATTTTTGTGATGATTCCTATGTAATGTTAGATCTAGGTTATATTTGTACACCATTGATCTTAGGTTTTCTAAGATGATGTAAACCCTAATTAGGTCAAGTCAGTTTTATATATATTTGGAAAAATATCATTATGATCATGTATCATGAAGGAGTAGCTGCACTAAGGATATCAGGAGATTAGACAAAGGGTTTATAATAGAAGGTTTATGAAAGAAGAAATCAGTTTTCAGAACACATACAAGATTACCGAGCATAACAAAAGAGCACATACATCACACAGAGGTGATATCTATTTGGTACTTCATAGATCTGAATTAGACAAGTATAAGTTTTCATTTTATAGATACTTTACTATTATCAATTTAACCATTGTAGCAGATCAAAATCTCTTAACAGAGTGGACTTAATAGCTCTTTTTTAAAACCCTTTAGCGAGTACACAGATACTTTGTGTTGTTTAAATCCTTTAACCAGGTAGATCTAGTCAATCTTGTTTTACTCCTAATAGGGTGAGATCATGATAAGTGATCAACAATTGTAGCCTTAACTGACACACTTTATTTACTGTAGTAGTGAATATTTGTGGGTGTCATCTCCACCGCAGTTTTTACCTTCTAACAAGGGTTTCTATGTAACCAAAATATATGTGTCATGAGTACTTATTTTCATGGATGATTTATTGTATTTTTTACATGCACTTTACATTTTCAATTATATGAATGCATATTTCAAATAAGGAATCAATCAGTTAGTTAATAACTACTATTGCAAAGTGTTGAGTTTTAAAAAAAAATTATGGTACTGATTCACCCCTCCCCTCTCAGTAGTTTATTTTTTCAATCCCAACATATCCCTTTATAGGGTGGTATAAAAAATCCTTTGATGTAGCTTCATTTTTTAGTAATAAACATAATGGACAGAATATATACGATTGTCAAATTTGAAGGGTTTGAATTTCACACGTGGATAATTAAAATACAATTGCTTCTGATTGAAAAAGATCTACGAGATATTGTTAGTGGAATTGTTAGGATACCCCAAGATGAAGAAACAAAGTGGATGGCTAAATATTGTAGGGCCACAACATTGATTGATCTTGGTTTATCAGATGCATATTTGCATCACATAATTTTATCAAATACATCAAAATAAAAATGTGAAACAAGCCTCTAGTGCCAAAATGTCCATAAAGTAGAAATTGTTTGGGTTGAAGATGAATGAGGGAGATAGTATTCTTCATCATATAAGTACATTTCACACTATCCTTAATCAACATGTAGCTGTAAACTCCATAGTTGGTGATGATGATACCAAGGCGATCTTACTAAGTATTATGCCATCATCTTTTGATCCTATTATTTTTATATTGAACAAAATGAATCCTAGCTTTGAAACTATAATTTATTCTCTAATCGATGAAAGAAGTAGAGATAATAAGAGTTATCAAAATGTTTATGAATGTGCTTTGGTTGCTAAAAAAAATCTAACATTTCTACTAGAAGATAATTCAAATGTTATTATTGTCATAAAAATGGACATGTACAGGTGAATTGCATTCAACGGACCAAAGATCTCATTGATGGGAAGTTGAAGAAATATATATCTTTTACTACAACTAAATGTAAAACACTCTTTTATGGATTTGCAGTACACACAAATGACTCATCTGATGATGAAAAACCATCTCACGATGGAAGGGTTCATGAAAGATTTGTGCTTTATAAAATAATGACTTTATAGGAGGATGGAAGCAATGAAGGCAGGAGATTTTCTATTATCCCAAGCTAGCTTCTCGCTTAAGGATGATTCATTGCATGAGAAGAAATATATTTGTGTCTCTGAAAAGTAAGGCCTTACAAATTCATCCCTGAAGAGAAGAGGAGTCTTGACTTATTTGTGTCCCTAAAGAGAAAAGGTGGCTTGGTAACATGATTTTCCTTCCAAGAAGTGGGGTGGGGGAGAGATTTGAATATGATTTGTTGAGAAATTGAGGAGGCATTAAGCACACTCATAAGAAATGTGGACTTTCATAGTCCAAAGGTGCCTCATGTGCAAGAATATTAGTGGTGATTATTTCCACAACATTTGAGGAAATGTTAAACACACTTGGAGGAAATGTGGAATTTCAGAGGAAACACATCTCATGTGCAGCACTAGAGGAGGCATTAGACTCACTCAAAGGAGATGTGAAATCTTAGAGGAAATGTATCTCATTGTGCAAGGGATGTGGAAACACTCATGTTGTGGGAATAGTTTCATGTTTTATGGTTAGGAGATCTGCTGATTTAGATAGTTTGGTGTTTCTTAAGCTAGTGTGGTCAGGAGATCCATTGATGTGGTCAGTTCAGTATTTATTGAGCGAGAGAGGAGGATTGGTGAAGGTGCTTCATCAAAGTCTCAAGAAGGTTGGGTTTAAAACCCTTTCAACTTTCACTCTTGTTCAGATTAATGTAATAAGTGGAGGAATGTTGGCATTATTACATTTGTAGGTTTAAAGTTGTTATCGTTACTAGTTGTATGTACCATTTATAATTGCATGTACAACCTATTTAAAGGCATCATGTTTTATTGAATAAGAAAAACAATTGCATTCCATTCTAATCTTATATCCTCTTCCTTAAACATAGTATCAAAATATTCAAAATAATGACAATTAGGATACTAGAATTCCTATTGTTTAGGTAAAAAATGCTTGCATCCCAGTGTGTAGACAATAGATTATGGAAACAATAGATTATGGAAACAATAAGCTCAACAGAGATTGAGATAACCATAATGGTAAGGACCCTCTTTGATCTACAAGTCTTAAGAGCTTGGTGTTTAATTTCTTTATTTCCTATTTTCATAACATAATGACATTATGATACATAATTTTCTTTAAGAAGGACAAAATTGATTTTTTTAATTTTTTCTAGATATATAGAATTATATTATTAGTTAGAAATAACATACACTTCTATCTATTCCTATAAACTATTTTATTTAGTTAAAAAAATAGTAAATCATATACATTCATTATTATAAAACCAAACTCCATATATTTTCTCTACCCTTTAGTTAATTACACACACTATGTAAACATACACTTATACTAGAAACTCTTAATCTATAAGATTTTCTTTTGTTTCCATCACGTAAAACTATTTAGATAATGGTTATATTGCTATCAAGATTCAACTATGTAGTTTTTTGACTCAAACTCATTGACTCATGTTTCATGAGTAGTGGTTCATACTTAGCACTCATTGCATCTAGGTGATGCTCACAGAGGTGAAGCACAAAGATAATTGTGATTATTTTGATAATTAAAACTTTATAATGCTTAACAAATGATAAAATTGATAATTGATAAATAAACTCAATAATCATATTTTATATTTTAAAATTATTGTCTTGAAAATGAGTTTAATCTCATATGTTGTATAAAAGATTTAATTAAGTAGTTTTACCCAATATTTATCAACCCATAATTGATTGTATAGTTTTTAATAACCAATATTTTATGGGCATAAATATGAAAATAGGATGAACAATGACTAAAATAATGGGAAATTTACACCATTGTATTCGAATTGTCTTATTAGAAATCAGGGATGACTCAATAAGCTGAATAAATACTTTTAAAGAGACTGCATGTTCATGGGTTGATGGCACATTCAGGCGGAACACTAGAAAACCTTCCTGATTTATCCTTGCAGTAGTCATAGAACATATAATTTCTCTGAACCCATCGAAGTCTTTTGAGTTGGTTTTCACTTAGGCCTTGAAATTCAGGCTGCTGCCACCAAAGGCCACTACATGACTGAACAGATGATACACACCCATCCACTTCGAAGGCTTGATAAGATGCAATGAATGGAGCTTTATCCCAATCTATTTTCACCTTTCCTCCATCTGTGGCCCAGTCCTCTCCATTCCAAAGGGTTGAGATGATTTTCATGGGTTGATTTTTCAAATATGGAACACCCACTCCTTCACTGTTCTTGAAAACCCTAATGGGTATTGAATCCACACCAAATCTGCTCAGAGATCAGCATTAGAATATTACACACAAATGTTTTTAATTTCACAAATCTGTCATTCAAACACAGTGGATCAAAACTTAGAGAAACTGTACACTTTTCTTAACATCAAATGAAATAGAAGAAAAATGTTAACCAACTATTGAATTATTTAGATTAATGGGACAGAAGATGGCTTACACTATTTGCTTCTGGTTCCAAAGAATTGAATAATTATGGAAATCTGCAGATGGGTCAAACCAGAGTTTTATCCTTTGCTCTCTGTTTCCAACCCCACCTGCAAAAACGTTGGTTTGTAGAATGTAATCCTTTCCTTGCAGGTTTCCCAGGAATTCAAAGTCCACTTCATCATGGGACGATGAGTCTGAAGACATCTGATGCAAAATACATGTACAAACATTTGACGATGAGATGCACTAAAACATATCTGTGAGTAAAAACTGGCGTATTTATAATTATATTGGGACTAGGTTAAAAGATAACAGAGAATTAAAAAATGGGAAGCAATTTATATGGTGGTGTATATTTCTTTTCCATTTTTATGTTTGGACTCCCAAATCGGTATGGATGGGTTGTAGCTAATATACATAATATGCAGTTACTGTTCCTGCAGAGTTTCCAGGGACCAGCTTAATTTTCATGTTAAAGCTCCCAAACAAGTATTGTTTTTTCGAGGCGAAACCAGAACCTGAAACAAGCATTGAAAAACAATATTGTTATCATTTTACTCCTGAAAAAAATTGACCAATACAATATACAGTATGCTTTGTTGATATATACACCTGAAACTCTGTCCATAAGGAGCTGTGTTGTCTGTCCATCGTTCGACAATTTGACATGGTCACCACCCCACGAAATTGCATAGTTTTCATTGAATGTAGACGATTCTCCCTTTGAGAAATGCATGAACAGAAGCAAGAATGAAGATATATAACCTGCCATTATCCCTCTTTCTAAACTTAGAAACTTCAGGAAATTCTTCATTGCCTGCTATTACTTGACATACGATGCCCAACAGTTTCTGACTGAGTACCCAAATGCTTCTCTCATATATTTACACCTATTTAAGATGCCAAATTATTGATGAAGTTTGTACAAATGAAGAGTGATAACTTAAAGAGAACAATCCAAAGCAGATGGAATCTGTGCAATGAGTCATCATCTTCTCCATGCTGGAATCTTTTCCACGTTGATATTATCCACACGGCATCAATACCTACAACGTATATATTTGTTCAAGTAGGTTAAGATATTCTTCTGGTGGTTGTTGGTCGTTTTCTTGAGTATGGACTCTTGGAAAATACTGTAGTGGAGAATATAGGTTCCAAAAGGTTTATGGGGTCAGTAAACCCACTTGCCAGCTATGTAAGTATAGAATAATTTCCCGTTCTTTTTAAGCTTGCTTAAATTTTTGAATTATGTATAAAAGATTGAAAGGTTCCCTTCCACTAATTTTGTGGAGAACTCAAACCTAACATCATTTTTAAAAGCTCGAAACAGGTAACAAAATTAAAAAATAATTTCAAAGGAACAAAAAGTTTGATGTATAGAATCTGAATGTTTTAAAATGTAATTTGAAAAGAACAAAATGATTGATATATAGAATCTGGATGTAAAAATAAATGATAAGTGTCATCAAATGAGCGTAGCTTGTTGTTTGATATTTAAAAGGATTCCAGGAAGGATTAATTAGTGTTGTATTCTTCTCAATTTCTCTCAATTGTTCAAAGCCGTGTTGAACTTCTTACAATCTAGAACTTCAAGATCTTCAGTTTAGGCCACCAATTCTTTTTTGCGTGGAGAATTCTGTAACCACTTACAGAAGATACTTACGTGATTTTGTTTTTGTTTTGTGCAAATTGTAGTTGTGTGAACAACTTAATAATAAGTTGGAGAAGACTGATGTGAAGTCTGCAGTGATAAACAGTTTTTTCTTGTCTCATTGGGTGGGCGTCATATGATTTTAGAAGAAACACAATCTACGAAGTGAGAAAGAATCGTTACAAGTCCTTCCAATTCCCAATGATCTGATAGTTCCTCGGTATGTTTGGGGAGGGCAATTCTATTTAAGATAATAATATGAAATTAATGAGCACTGGAAATCATGAATGCATGAACCGACTTTCTTTATAAGATCAATTATAGATAGTTCGAAACTCTAATCCAAAATCACCATCACGATTGAATTGAGATTCAGTTGTACGGTCAGTTAAAACTGAAGACGATGATAGATGGGCTTAGGCAGGCCTGGATTTTCAGGTTAATTATTCTTCTGAATTTTCATTTTAAGTTTATATTTTTTTTTAAAAAGAAAGAAAAGGTTAGCAATAAATAATATCTATTAAGAATGTGAACAAGGAGGATGCATAAGTCTACAAGAAGGCCTATTATTCATCCTTAAATTCTTGAAAGACTTATCTATCATTATATAGTCAATAGTGGATTTCCCTCTACTATCTCCCTTTTACACATCTTCAATGGTAATGCACTCTTAAATTTCAATATGTGTATGTTCTTATTTCGCCTAAATAAAATGGTATTTCTTGTTTCTTAGAAAACTATGAGTAATATTACCTTGTTTAGAAAAGTAATGTCAAACAAAAAAAGAGCCTTGAAATTTAATCTGTTGTAATCACCATATTTAGAAGATTGGGCAATATAAGTTGCAAGAACCTTTCTTCTCCATAATCACATCAAATAGAAAATGCGTGTTGTACTATCTGACTAAATTAGCACCAATGCGCTAGCAAAAGATTTCTTCTATAAGTGTAAAAACTTCCTCGTCTTATAGGTTTCTAATTGAAGGCCTAAGAATATAACCTACACAAGTGCATAGGTGTAAGAAGGGGTAATCTAAACTAGTATTCTAAGCTAGGATCAAATCCTCTTTCACTAAACATTGAAATATGAACCACAAAAGGGGAAGGTATGCCTAACTTGTTCTTACTTCAAGAGAGTAAAGAAATTTCTTTTTCTTCTTTGGTTTCTATTTATTTGTCACAAAAAGATCTTGAAGATGTGAAATGAAAGTTAACTAGATCCTAAGGCATATAAACTAAAACATGCAGCTAAGAAAACAAGTTGATAACAATAAATTACCAAATAATATTTCTAAAAATGATACATAGAGGTGCACATGATTTCAAGTTAATCCAATTGCCACAATACCATCAATACATGCCCTAGTCATATCAAACTCCAACTTAAGCACATAGATTGGATCTAAAATCAGAAGCATTTGAATTTCCTTCCTTATCAACTATTTTTTTAGGCATCCTAGTCTAGGAGGAGTACAATGCTAGCTTGACACATGTCCTTGGGCCACTGGCGTCAACCTACATTGTCCTTGCGGCTGCAATGAAATCTTTTGAAATATTTAGTAGGATGACCCTATACACTCAAAAATATGCAATATTCACTAGTAATATGTTCCTAAACTTGTACACAACATAAGGAAGAGTTGTTGGGCTATATATGGTTTTTCCTTAGTCAATCTCCTTTTTTGGTGACCTCCATCTCTGTGAATAGCCAAGTATAAATCTAAAAACAATTGTGTTTCCTCTTAATCTTAAGTGTGTCTAAGATTGTGACATGCTAAAGAACATAAAAATAAAGAAGAGTCCTACTAAAGTGTGTGAGAGTGAAGCCTAGATGAGATGGACAAAGATGATACAAACATTAACTCAAGAATGTCATACGAATCACTTAGATGTAGAATGAAACTCAAATCTAACACTTACTAATGGAGCATAAGAATGACATGAAATCATAAGCAATCCCTTAAGGAAAGGTACAAGCCAGTCATTAGTCAATGATTCCCTCCATGATGAAAAATGATTGTTGAATACTTGATAAATTGATCTAAATTCTCGGATATATAGACTACTTATTTTAGGGCTTCTAGTCTTTATGTAGCATGCACTTGAGTTGCATAAATGAATAGTTCATGTAAAATAAGTAAAGATAACAATAATTTAAATGAGATTTTAACTTAAATTAATTAAAAAGGTAGCCTACAATGGTCATACTCCCATGCCAATTCTAGATCTAGAGCAATATAAAGTCCTATAACTTATCCTCTTAGAATTTGAGCCAAATGAAAGGTCATTGAATGATGTTAGTTATATTAAAATAGCTCTTGGTAATTGAGGCATAAGATGATCATGTTGTTAGATCTAAAACTAATAGTAGTGTTGAAGAAATCAAAATGAGGCTTCAGTTGGATTGTGTTGGTGTAATTAAATATTACTAATTACACTTTACTTAAGTTTACTTAGGATAATGTATTTTCATATTAGTTGTCATTGTGACACTTAGGATTTTTCATTTCATTTTAGCACATGGTTAGGAGAATTTCCACTTTAGGTGTGATAGTTGTCATCACATACCTCTTTGTGTGTGAGATCCACTTTTAGTGCTCTTATCACATTATCATCCTCTCATTGTTGCACATGTTTCACATGCTTTGATGTATAATGGAGGATGATCCACCTTTTGTGGACATGTGATTCCACCTTGTGTGGGTGATATCTTATCATCTCCTTATCATATAGTCTTATTGTATTGCCTATATATTTAGGCACTCCTACTTTGTAATCAATCAAGAATTATCATTTGATCATTATTGAATCTATTCATTTGATCATCTTGTCTCTCTTGTGCTATCTCTTGAGCTTCTAGATCTTGGCATTTTATTCTTTGTCTTAGGCAAATTCTTACATGGTATCAGAGCCATAGGAGTTTCATTGTATAGCCTATTTTGAGAGATTTTTTATTGCAGGTCAAAATTGGAGCTTGCTGGTGCAAATCAGAGGTTGACATAACATTAAGGAGGTCCAAAAACCCCTAAATAAAATTTTGTTTCATCCAAATCGGACATCTGAAGCCAAATCTAGAGCCATTTGAATTTTCAAGGTTCGGCAGTGGCGATTCAGAAAAAATAATTTTAGAGGCGATTTTCAATCAACAATATCTCAGTCATCTGGACTGCTTTTTTCAAGAATTTTTTTTTGTTTTGGGGTAGAATTTCACTATCTACATAATGGTATAGGTGGTTTCTAATCTTTGCTTGTGATATTTTATGAAAATTGCAAATCCTAATTTTTACAACTTTAGAGGCTTCGTTCAGACTCATATGGACACATTTTCAGGTGCTATTTTTTTTTTCAAGTTCATGATTTTTTGTCTACTTTCCAGATCTAGTATCAATTTGGAAAAACTCTGAGTGGACATAGTACTTTGAGAATTTGGTCTATTTTGGCCTATTTTTGGCACTTGTAATTTGTTGGATCCTTGAGGGATCTTGTGTCTTAATTGTATGAATCTACCATAGCTTCATATTTTCTGTTGTAATCATCAAAATCAGAAGTCCACTTTGGTTCATTTTGGCAAGTGGTAATTGTACACGCACTATATATAAAGTGCCAAAATCATCTATTTTGGGGGGGTTCTTTGGTTCATTGCATTTTGGGGGGTGCATTGATTTTTTGATCTCATTGTTTCATGTGAGAAGTACATCATGGATGGTTTAATTAAGTTGACAAGAGGAAACTATAAGAAATGGAATGAATTGGTTCTTTCACATCTTACTAAGCATAACCTATTGCCCGATTTGTATGAGCTTGGACCTAAAAATCCTTCTTTCAATTGGGACTCTTACTCAGAAGTTATTAAGGTTATCTATTGGAATATGGATATGGATGTTATGGATTCCCTTGTTGACTATAATGATGAGACAGAAAATATTCCTAATCTTTGGACTTTTCTTTGGGAAATGTATGGAGATCCACATATTCCTCCACTTCCAAAAGGTCCAGAACCTCCACTTGCAGCTCCTTCTCCTCCTATTGAGATCACATCTCTTGATGATGCTTGTCTTCCTATAGACATTGAATCTTGTGATTCAGTGCATCAAGATATTCCTTGTCTTCCAGTTATAGTTCCATGGGATGACTACTTTATAGACATTGCATGTTTGTTTATAGAGTCCTACATTTTAGATTTGGGAGACTTCATTGATGACATTCATCTTCTCTTTGTTGAGGATGATCCTTCTTTAGTTGTTGTGAGGGAGCATGTTGACCCTCATCTTCATTCTCCACTTGATCCTTCTTTCAAGATTGACATGATTTTGGATCCTTTGATACAACATTTGGAGGAGGTCTCTTTAACTTCAGAGAAGACATTTGACTCTTTCGAGATTGGTTTTCATGAGTCTCAAACTTCACTTGGGATGTCACATTGCATGGTTTAGTTTGATCATACTCATGTGTTGGAGATTCCTATTCAATTTCCTGAGACATCATATATTTTGAGTATTCTTCCTAGAGATTGGGGAGGATTCATTGATCCAAAAATGGACTTGTTTCTTGCTAAGGGCAGGAACATCATTCAGTTTTCTTGGTCCAGTTTCTACATTGATCCAGGCATGCCTATAATGGGTGTACATTCCACATCGAGGGGGAAATTTCTTGATTCTCTTCCATCTTCTTAATTTGAGGAGCTATCTTTTTCTTTGGAGTTTGATCAAAACTCTTACATGGATCAGTTACCTTTGGTTCCTTGTTTGTCACCTTCTATTGGGCTTATTCCTGATTGGTTCGTGGCATCTTCATCAACCAAGGACATGGCGACACTTGAGCATACTTCAGAGACATCATACTTCATTTGGATTCCCCTTCCTACATCCTATCCACAATGGGAAGCCTTCTTACATCTATACTTGGTGTATCTTCTTCCTAAGAGGAGAAATGTTGTTTGTAGGCATTGGACTATGTTTTGTCTTCAAGCACTTACCATCCTTCGAGGAGATTACTCATTATGAGGGGGATACCATGTCTCCTTGTTTCCTTCCTTTGGGAGAATTTTTTATTTTATATGCATGATGTATGTCATAATTAGGGGGTCTTGATTACTCCATCCATGCATGCATCTTTTATTCATCTCTCTTTTGGGGGGAGGGTTTTTCCCATGAGTTTTTCCCTCTTTCTTCACTATATGAGAGATTGCATTATTCTTGCATTTTGTACATGGGTACCTAACATGGCCTAGTAGCCAGGACCCATCTTGCATTGTGATCTTAAGTGCATTCCCCTAAGTTTCACTTAAGGGGGGGTGTTGGTGTAATTAAATATTAGTAATTAAACTTTACTTAAGTTTACTTAGGATAATGTATTTGCATATTAGTTGTCATTGTGACACTTAGGAGTTTGCATTTCATTTTAGCACATGGTTAGGAGAATTTTCACTTTAGGTGTGATAGTTGTCATCACATACCTTTTGTGTATAAAATCCACCTTTAGTTCTCTTATCACATTATCATCCTCTCATTGTTGCACATGTTGCACATACTTTGATGTATAATGGAGGATGATCCACCTTTGGTGGACATGTGATTCCACCTTGTGTGGGTGATATCTTATCATCTCCTTATCATGTAGTCTTATTGCATTGCCTATATATTTAGGCACTCCTACTTTGTAATCAATCAAGCATTATCATTTGATCATTATTGAATCTATTCATTTGATCATCTTGTCTCTCTTGTGCTATCTCTTGAGCTTCTAGATCTTAGCGTTTTATTCTTTGCCTTCGGCAAATTCTTACAGATTGAAATTTAAAATAGGATAAGACCCAATTTGATTTTAAGGATTAAAATATAATAAAGGGCATCATAAACTAGTAGGGATCACATTCTTGAATCAAGTGTTAATTATGCAAAAAATAGAACTAAATAATGTATAGAGGAATAAGAAAGCTAAAATGAGTGTTAAATCAAACTCACCTATTTAGAGAGTATAATTTATGACACTAAATTTATCCCTCAGTTTAATAGTTGTATGACACTTTGTACATATACAAGCTAAAGTACAAGAGAGTAAACATTGATAAAAAGGATATACTAAAATTCATTGAACAAAGCCCTCCGTATAGAAAGAACCCATAATATAATGTTAGAAACAAGATTCTACAAAGCCACATTTTTAGTATAAATTCAAATCCCCCATAATGTTTATTAAGAGTGGTGAAATTTGAGGGAAGCTACATGCCCCCTATTTTTGTTTGATAATTTAGCTAGGATAAATAGGGTGTTATCTTTACCATATTGAATGGTGAAAACAAGTGATGATAAAATAACTATGGTAGGGTCATTTATCAAAATGATTCCATGCCAAAGAATGTCTAGTAAGAAGGTGATTTGAATCATACGATTCTAATGCAACAAAAATAATTTTAATTATAATTCTCTAGCTCATGTTATTATAAATATATTAAATCATCCTAAGAAAGGGTTTAAAGATAAATTTCCTTTATAAGGGGTTTGGTAAATTATTCACCTTGTCTTATCACATTTTCCTCTACTCCATAGGGGTCAACATCATATGAGATGTCATAGAACTAAGATACATAACCCATCAAGATGGAGATTCTATGGCTATCTTTCATTGACAGTCACTAGAATGATGAGGTGGACCATCTTTACTTTTCTTAATTGGTTATTTTTGTGATTTTTGTTAAATTTTCCTTGCACTAGACTAGGTCAATATGTGGATCATTGTGTTTGGGTGTCATGCCTTAAGAGGTTGTGGTTCCAAATGAGTGTTGGGTCCCAAATAGGTACTATTGTCCCAAATTCAACCATTGTGTGGATCCTTTTAACAAATTATATTATGTGGATCCTTAATCATTATAAACCATAAAATCTTATTTCTATTTAGGGATTTGGTCAAGAAGTTCATGTGCTTGGTTTATGTTCCCATATTTTGTTCCATTTATTTTATTTCCCTATAGGAAGCAAAGGAGATGTTGGCAAAGGTTGTGAATATGATCTTGCATCTACTACCATGGTTTCCATAAAATAAAAACCCTAGAGTTTACTTTCTACTAATAAGAATTACGGTAGAGATCTGTGTTCATTTAATGGCGCATTAGGATACCTTAAATATTTCAATGAGACATTGAGAAAGCCACAAAAAATATTCACACTTGTTGACTTGGCATCCACCAATTTTTGGAGCTTGGTAGCTTGTTGGGGATATATCACACCTCTAGTGAGAATCTGAGTAAACTTTAAATAATTAAAGACATTCCTTGTGAAAGAAAATAGGCCCCCACATGAAACATTGGCAAAAACTGTGTAAATGTGCACTAGAAAATACTTTAAAACATTTAAATAAACTTCTATTTATTTTTTCTCTCTTCTTCATTTGCATTCTAGTAAGCTCGTTCAAGCATAACCTTAATTTCATTGGTGTGCCAATGGGTATTTCAAATGTCACTTGAACTATACTGTCTGAAAGACATTATAATATGATTGTTTACCATTCAAATCCTTTAAAGAAATTCCAAAGTTCTTTAAAACTTATGCAAAATATATAATAAAAATCATTCCTTTTAAATGATATAAATAATATCACCCCTCAAAGAAAGGAAATCAATTAATACAATTTTAAAAAATGAAGTACATTACCCATGCTTACATGCCAAATAATAATCAAACACATTATTATTTAAATTGAAATGATTCAAACAATAAAATGTTAGAATTGAAATCAGTGGTGCCTCTTGATTGGCATGACATATGTTGTGTCCCTTGTGGGCCCAACATAAAAAATAAATGAGCCAACTAGATATAAAAAATTGTCTGGTGACCACACTCCAATATGCTTCTAGATAAAAATAACTTTTTTAAAAGAAAAAAACAAACATGAGAGAACTGGAGTTCAATCTTTTACCTTTTTTCATACTACTCAAAACTAGCATGGAGCCCCTGGGATCACCTTTAAAAACTTATCAACACATGCCATGGGAACTTGGAAATTGGATAACACATAGATTTCTATTCTTAGAGTCACTTTGAAAAATAGTCTTACATGAAATTTCTTGGAATGTAAAATATTAATCATTAAAGTGACATGTTTCATTGTTTTGTCAATTGTGCACACCAAAACCCTTTCAAACCTTGCTTCAAATACATCCTATACAAATAGAAAATAATGGTCTCAGAGGCTGCCACAAGGGGAATTAGATTCAAAGGTGGATTAGGATGCTCTTATCGACACAATAAAACTCTTATATTAGGATTTGGCTATGGGGCATTGCTAGTTCCTCAAAAATTAGGCCGATATCCTAGAAGCCCTCCAAATAGTCTTTTATAGGAATAAATTCTCGTGCAAACCTCTTGGGTTTAAAAAAAAATAATTTTTGAGATACTCTTTTAGGAATTTAACTTAACATATATAAAACTTCTATAGTTTTACTCTGTAGCAAAGACCTTATTAATTGACTGGTAATCAACAAGTAGGTCTAAAGGGAGCAACAACTTGGGTTTATTTGTGCATAACATTTATATGAAAACTCAATCACACAATATAAAACCAATTTAGGATACCCATTATGGAGTTATACAACATATTTTTAAATGGTTATATCTTACTTTGGAAAGTATACTTCCATTTAAATGGACTACGACATTGGGAATTAGGCCTAATTATGCAAATATGCATGCAAATGAAAGGAAAAATTGACTATAACTTCCACAAAAAAAATTATTTGGTCAATCTCTCTGGTGAGACTATAGAGAACCTTGTTAGAGATATTTTTCCCAATTTTTTTAGCAAGATCCAACAGTGGAAATGAGAGTTATGCCATTTTCCCCAAAACAAGTAACCCTAGGGAAAACTCAGACAAGTTTTTATAAATTTGTAATATATTCCTCCAAACTCAATGAAAATACACAAAATCAAATTTGAATGAAAGATGATTCAATATTATATTACCTCCAATCAATTTCATATCATTATAGATAAATTAAAATTTGTACAAAACCAAATAATAGTCATATTTCTTGGAAAAATAATGTTTTGGACATGTAGACTTTCTATTTCCTTCATTCTATTCCTCTCCAAGACCCTCTGAACACTAGGATTTATGTTAAAAAAAATTATTTATTATTTTCCAAGAATTTTAACTCCTAATACAACCGATCCTAACTATGTTTTAAAATCCTTGACTGTTTAACTTCCCTTAAAGCCAAAATTGTAAAATCATCTTGACAACTTTTTTCCAATTACAACATTTTACAAAAATGACTCAACCACCCTCCTAGAAACCTAACATTAACTCAAAACACATTAAATATATTAGAAATGGTCCTCAAGACCTTATTATAACAAAAAAACATGACTAAACAAAAAATGTTAACCCGGGACCTTGGTTACATCAAGTACACTAGGTGCCCCTACACCATACTGCCTAGACAAAATGTGCTCAAGTCCCCTTGATTACAGGTCTTCTTCCTCTTCCTATTCCTCCAATTACTTTATACTATTTCATTGATGCCTTATTTTATTTATCTTTGTGTCTACAACTTGTTGCCATTAATTTTCCTTCTCAAGTCCTCTTCATTCATCCTTGTAAGGTTGTCTTTCTTTGGCATCCTTCCCTAAACCTGATCTCTTTCAAGAGCCTTCTTCTCAATGATTTTAATATCCTTGTCTCCTTGCACCATAAATCCCACATAAAATTTTTATTTTAAGGTTCTCCTTTGATGAAAAACATCTTGCAAATCTTCCATCACCATAACAACATGCCTTTTAAACCAACCTTGAGCCTGTAAAATCAGTTAATCCTTAACCTTCGACAACTCATATTTTTACACCAAATCAACATCATTTGCACTAAAATTATATCATTCTTCATTTTTTTTGGTGCCTTGAAGTTATTATATGTCTACAACCTCCATGTGCTTTTCTTCTTCTACTTTAAAAAACTCTTCCATACCAACCATCATCACCTTAGCTCACTTATTTTTTTCATTATCTTCCTCCATCAACAAGTATATTTTTGATGATTGGTTCTATTTTTTCCTCTTTCATTATTCCCTAAGTAACCTTCTTAATAGGCCATGTAACCTTCATTTCTATTGGTAAATGCCAACTTCTCTCTTGGTTTTCACTCTCAATCAACTACAACATCTCAAATTCTATTTTTTTTCTATTTTTTCTCACTTTTTTGTTCTCCAAGGATTTCCTCAATTCTCTTATCTCTTGTTCAACATCTATTAGTTTTCCTTCTCACTTTTCTTCTTTACTAATCTTTCATCTTATTTCTATCTTGTTTCTTATTTTGTAAACTCTCACTCTGAAATATATATTTTTCACACATTCATTCTTCACACGCGCAACTATCCTCTACCCAATATGATTATGGAAGATGAATTCTCCAAGACCTCTTCTATCCACTTCCTCACAATGGAAGAAATTTGCACACCTTCTAACCAACTTAATCACCATTGGTTTTGATAATGGGCCTCTTTAGTGTACACTTGGGTAGATTTGGTATGATCTTCTTTAGGTTCTTCAATAATGTTATCCTCATTATCTCTCTCTCACAACTGCCTCTCAAGGTCTTCTAGATCTAATACCAATATATGTAGAGGAGGATTAAGACACTCTTTTTGACACAATCCAAATCTTATATTAATATTTTTCCATGGGTCATTGCTAGTTCCTTCACAATTAGGCCTATATCCTAGTAGCACCCCAAATAGGCTTTTTATGGGAATATCGTCTTCTATAGACCTCTTGGGTTTAAACAAAGGTAATTTAAAGATAATATTTTTTGTATTTAACAAAATATATAAAACTTAGAGAGGGTTAATTTGGAGAAAATACCTTATTATTTGACTGGTAATCAACAATTAAGCCTAAAGGGAGCAACAACTTAGGTTATTTGTGCATAAATGTCATAGGAAAAATCATGCTCACAATATAAAAACTATTTTAGATACCCATTATGGATTTATGAAATGTATGGAGAAATAGGTATAGGTTACTTTGGAAAGTATTCTTAAAAAATGGACTTCTACGTTAGGAATTAGGCCTAATTATACAAATATACATGCAAATGAAAGGAACGGTTACCTATAACTTCCACAAATCGCATAATTTGGCTAATAAATGTAGTGAAACTATATAGAACCTTGTTACATACATTTTCTCCAATTTTTAGCAAGATCCAACATCTGAAATGAGAGTTATGCCATTTTTCAAAAAACTAGTAACCCTAGGGAAAATTTAGATGAGTTTTTTGTAAATCTACAATATGGGTATGTGCAAGACCATGAGGAGCCAAAAAGTGGTGATGTGAAAAATATTCACTTTTCACTCGTCCAAAAGTGCATGAAAGCTCTTGTTGACTTTTTAGTAGGCCTGGGTGTTAGTACACCTGGGCAAACCTACCACCAAAGCATAGGCCTAATCGGGTACCCGATATCATATCGGATACCCAATAACTGTGACATAAATCTGAAACCTGCGAGCCCTTTTCCTCATTTCCTTCCACTATTTTCTTCACTTATTTTCGCAATTTTCATATACCCGATATATTTTCGGGTACCTGATATTGGAAACAACAAATTTGACTCCAAGCATATTCGGTAAGTAATTATTTGTATATTTTTATTAATTTATTTCATTTTCATGCTAAATGTAGCATTTTTTTTTAAAATAGGGTTTTGTATTTATATTTGTAATAATATATGAAATTAGATTGAAATTTAGATTTTTTTTTAATTTAATCAGACATGGCTGACAACAATGAAGAAAATGACCCTCCCGCACCAAATAACAATCCCCCATATCTAAACCCTAAATCTTTACAAGATTTGATAGAAGAAAATTTGAACATAATACATGTTTTCCAAAACACGTATCAAAATATACCTACATTAGGTCCTATGCTTGCCACACTAAATACAATTGTTGGAAATATTGACACACTCACATAGCAACATAATGCTTCTCTTCATTGGCGTGATGATATGCACGCCCAATTTGATGATGGGCTTGACCATGATGGGATTGCGGCCCTTAATATAAGTAAGGAAGATATAGCCGCCCTCTTTGTCGATCCTAAAACTGCAATACCAATTGACCCCAAAAAGGCCAAATTATCAATAAAATGGTGGACAAATGATGCAATGCACACAAACTTTTGGGATTTCTGGTGGATGGTTTTTGATAAACCACCCCATAGCAATTTGGAGGTCCCATTTTATTTCATTAAAAAATTGTATGCTGAGTTTGTGCTTGGTCACCATGATGTTTATTACAGTATGAGGCCCAACATGGGCATAGGTAGAGGAGCTCCTCAAACTAGGCCATCTTCCCAGTGCCAAAAGGCCACTACCTTTGTCCCCCCCACTGATGTCGCAAACCCCCACTGATGTCACACCCCCTCCTCCAATGCAGCATCCCGATATCATTGCAGAGGTTGCTGAATAGACTATTAGGGTCATTCATTTACTGAGTGATCAGTTGATCACATAGACCAGATCAGTGTTGCCTTCTGGTGTGGATGATGTTGGCACATCAACATCTTGTCAGAGTTCGCATGTATGTGAGCCCCATATGTGCATTATGTGCAAGCATATGTGCCTCGGACCACTTACTGATTCTGATACATATCAGTTTCATGTTATTGATGAGGAGGATACAGGAGACGTAGCTGCAGAGGCTGCAACACCTCATGGAGCATTTACATCTCATGAGAGTGCTCAGGGGGTGCACACAAAGCCATTGACTCCTATTGATACGGTAAGAGTAAACATTATAAATAAATTTGTCACATGACTTATTTAATTTAAAAATAATTTATTTATTTAGATTACTTTTAATGATTGCATGCAATTATGTATATATATTTTTTCCATTTATGTTCAGTTGATGACATAGGAGGAGGTGAGATAGGTGGATGAGTCCACACTTTTGGCCATTTTGTCATGCCCCGCAAGGGAACCAGGGAAGAGAACAAAGATTCTCTTTGTTAAAGAAAACCTAAGTAATAATTTATGAAAAATTTTGAACTTTTAAAAGAATTATGTGAACCAAACTTAAACTTAGATTCCTCCCAAGGTTCCCTTTTCATTTAAATGCATGATTCATTCAAATCCATTAAGTAAACTAACAACAAGATTTATTTCTCAAAGCAAACTGCATCATATCTTTAAGAAATAAAAAATATTTTCATTTCAACTTTCCATTTAAAAATCATCTATATTCCTAAGTATCCTCTATGAACAATATAACTTTTAAAATTTATCCAACTCATTTGATACATTACAAATATACTACATTTGATTTTTCAATAGCTCCACTTAAACTACAATGAAAGCTTGTTACATAATTTGGAATGTTAAAAAATCCTTTTCTTTTCCAATATACATCTTAAACATAAAGTTCACATCTCCCTTTCCCTTTTTCCTAAATCTACCCATTCCAAATACATCATTTTGAATTAGATCAAGGATTACATTTAACTCCTCATGGGAGGTAACAATAATTTTACATCAAGAGATATAATTACAAAGCCTTCATCCTTCAAACTGGTACATAAGCAAACATGAATCTTCAAACACTGCATCTGCAAGAGATACCTCAATAAAATATTTACCACCCAACCACATGGATACCTAAAAGGCCCACTCCCCCATGCTAGGAGATAAACACCAAGGTCCACAAAGAAGGAATAGCTAGGCCAAACCTAGGGTTGGGTAACCTTTCCCAAATAGAAAATAAAAAATGACCAAAGTATAAATCTTTCCCCAAAAGACTCTAAGGCTTGGTAGAAACTCTAAGAAACAACCTAAGTGAGTTTCATCACATAGCCCTCACTCCTTGGGTTGTCCTGGTACTAGCCACATTGGACCCTGGCCCCCAAGTAGGCACATGCAGGATCGAATGCCTTTCGTACAGACAAGCACCATTCGATTATACCTACACATAGGTACCTTCTCCCACTCCCATCCATAGCCTTTACTAGCACTAATGGCATGGGCGAGGCAAATTTAATCTTTTTAATGTTTTAACCCATTCCCATAAGTTTAATTTAAGTTTTCACTTGTTAAATAACTCTTCATCCAGTTATCCTGGTTCTAGCCACTTAGGGCCCCAGCCCCGCACTGAGAGCCACTCACTAGGTGTCATTAGGTTTTCTACCCTTAGCCCACATATCATAATTACATCATACATGTAGTAAAAACACTTCATATAATTCCAACACAACAAGAAATGAACATATTTATAGTTTACACAAAGTTTCATATGCCAAAACACAATATAAAACTTCCCACATGCATTGAAACAACATTCCATAGCTTATTCCAAAAATCTAGGAAAACATCTCCTATGCCTAAAATTTGGCTAAGTCTAAATTTTAAGAAATCTCAAAATTATAATTTGCATCTTAACTCCTATGAATTTGAAACCTATCCCAAACATCTCAGAAGGTACCTAAACTCTTTATACAAGTATAACTTAAAGTATAAGAAATTAAAGTTATACTTAAATGTTATAATTGTATAAAGTCTGAATCCTATTTTCCTCAGTTTATACTAGCTCTATCAGTTTATACTGGACTGGTCGGTTGACACAGTATTGCTTGGTTGACACACTACTGACCTAGCTCGGTTAACACTAAACTAACCTGGCTCAGTTAGCACACTATCGACCTAGCTCAGTTAACACACTACCGACCTAGCTCGGTTAACACACTACCGACCTAGCTCAGTTGACACATTACCCACCTAGCTCGGTTGACACATTACCGACCTAGCTTGGTTAACACACTACCGACCTAGCTTAGTTAACACACTGAACCGACAGGAACTGCAGAGAACGACTGTCAACTTTGTCTTGTGGGTAAAAATGGGCATTATGGGGACTAAGGTTGCCTAATATGAGCACGACCCATTTGAGATCTCCCAATTTCCCTTCAGAAATAGCCCATCAATCCTCCCTATCTATCTAACAAATATATTCTAGATCTGGGAAAAGAAAGGTGGCACATAAGTAGACATGAAATAGTAAGGTTGCAACAGAAGTTCTAAAATCTGGAAGCATTCATAATACATCCAATGACAGTAAAATACACTATCCTACAAGATCAAAACCACTTCTACCCTCCCAAGGAGGTTTTAGCACAGTGAACATACAAACATTCGTAAAATAACTTTCCACAAACACATTTCAAATACACAGAAAATAAAACATATATATATAGTTCCTGATTCTAAACAAAAAGGTAAACAATCATAATCTCATCAAGTAATAGATCATTCATATACATAATCATAGTCATGGGAAGAATGGAGATTCTTCCCAGGTTAGACCCTACCTGGGGTCTTGGGGAGAATCGTCTATCCCTTGGTTGGAGACTCTCAGCAAAATTTCCAGCAAATATCCTCCTAGAAAATACTCCTCTAGCAATCAACTCTAGGCTCTTCTTCAAATTCCTCCTGTAGGTAAGCTCCAAATCCTTCACCTCCTCTCAGAGAAATCAATAGTCTCTCTTCTCTAAACTATAGAAATATCCTATTAATATTTAAGCCTCTCCTCAAAGAAAATTTCCTCTCCAAAAACCCCCCAACTCCCTTCACACAGGAAATCTTTCCTGTATATAGAATGGAGGAGGTGGTTGCACGGGTAATCCAACTAGTGCAACCATCTCAACCATCCATCTGTTAATTGTTAAGCTTAAATAATATTATTAAAGCCTTTTCTGGAAAAGATATAACTATACCTATCTATTACTGTAATCAAATTTATGTTTCCTTTACTTTAGGGAAGGTAATAGTAATTATTATTTATAACACATTTACCGTACCATTAACTTTATCTAATTATTTATTAATGTAACACCATAATTACTTACCAATTATATAAATATATGTGTGCATATGCATATGTGTGCACCCATATGCCTATGTGTACATATATTATTTTTATTACAAATATTACTGCAAACATAATATTATTATTATAAAATGTATTGTTTTCTAATCCATATTCTTTACAAAATATAATAGCGATATATAATATGAAACATACCATTATTATTAAAACTTTTATTACTATAGACCTTTTGTCATTATGAGTATTATAAAATAATACCATAAAATTATTCATTATTATAGATATTAGAATCACATGATTTAATCGCATGCCAACTCCATCCTAACTAGATATGCTAATACATAAGTAGCTAATAATAAAGATTACTAAATCATATCCTCAAATGAACAATAATTCACTTCCATAATCTACTAATAAAATTGAACGTACTATAAAGACAACTAGAACTACTATACTCAAAAATTCATTCTCAATGAATACAAAAGACAAGAAGCTAACTACAAGATCCACAAAACCAATAAATTGAGAGATCACCTAATACATTCACACAAGGGACTGACTCGGTACTTCCCACCTAAGGATAAAAGGATCAAAGGTGAAGTTTCTTCCTATGGAACCTGGTGATATCTTTATACAACAACAACGATCGAGGATTTTGAGGGATCGCTTAGACCTGTGAAGCCAGGTGGAGATGATACCCAGTACTTGCAATCCTGCATCACCAAGAAGAGATACCTATACATATGGATATACAAATCAGATATATGCAAGCAGATGACCAGGATCGATACATCGTGTGGACCTCAACTAAGTGAGTAACTACGACTTCATCCTGAGTCATGAAAACACATCAGACACATGTCCATGAAACATAAAACATCATGATAATGGTTACATTCAAATCCTTGGGTTAGATCCATGAAACATATATAAAATAGATGGTTTTCTAATCTCATAAGAATATAAATAATAACCATAAATGAGCATATCCATCATATCATCATCCACAAAATATAAATGCAAATGTATAGTCCTGACCATAATAAAATGTCCAAATCAGAAAAGTCCAAGTATCACCATAGGAGAGGTATTACACATTTCATTTGGCCTTGATGACTATACAGTATATTATAAATTATGTACCCATTACTTTTTTTTATATCATTTGGTGTACATGCTTAAATCTCTATCAATTAGAGAAATAAAATTCATACATTTACTAATATATATATTGTCATCTTATTGTGTTCTTCCAAGCTACAGCCAATGTCAATGGGGGGCATGAGGGGGCTCCTTCATCAAGTGTCGACAAAGGAAAGGTAGTTAATTGTTTAAGATTAATTATGCATGCATATGTATGCCACTTGTGTGTAGTAATAAATATTTTACTTTCACTTTATTGTATAGGGTGTGGCTATTGATGATGTCCCAACACCAGTTCGGCAGCGTAGGGTTATAGGCATCTCGATTCGGAGTGATATCCCGATTGTACGTAGACTTTTACATATTTTTATTTGCATTTTGTAACTAGGGTTTCTATGATGAAGTACATTGATATATAATTGACAATCTTTTTACTCTCATAGGTTACTCCAACAGCGAGGGAGGGCCCACGAGAATCTTTCATATCTTTGTTGACCCAGACCACTATTCTAGAGGAGGGATCACCAGATGTAAGTTTTAATTTCAGTTCAATCAATTTCTAATTTTATTATGCTATCATCCTATTTTGTAGATTTATTACTCTGTGTTGCACCACTCTACTAATCTCATTATTGCAAATATATATTTATAGGTCAGAGTTGGTATTGCTAGCATGGTCCCTTCACTACCTAGGACTTATGCTAGGACACCTGATCATGGTAGGCAATCGAGAGACTAGGTACAAATATTTGTATTTAGTTATAATTTTAATTAAATTCATGTTTGAATTATGAATTTTATATATATATATGTGTGTGTGTGTGTGTGTGTGTTTATATATATATATATATATATATATATATATATATACACACACACATACACACACACATGTATGTATGTATGTATGTATGTATGTATGTATGTATGTATGTATGTATGTATGTATGTATATATATATATATATATATATATATATATATATATATATATATATATATATATATACATACATACATACATACATACATACATACATACATACATACATACATACATACATACATACATAGATATATATATATATATATATATATATATATATATATATATATATATATATATATATATATATATATATATATATATATGTATGTATGTATGTATGTATGTATGTACAAATCATATAAAGTAAGCAATCTAACTTTGGTTTGAACTCATTTTTTATGCAGGATCAATCAGAGCCCAACACTTCTTCAAAAAGGCTACATTTTGATGATCCCCCTACAGCATAGGATGCAGTTTTAGTTTTGTGGTCATTTAGAGATGCCACTTGGCACATTTTGAGGTGGCATATATGCCACATTGTACACCTTAAAACATTGATTTTTTAGACATTTTGAAATGGCATGTGCCATATTTGTATATGGACATACTTTTGATACATTTGATACATATATAGAACATGTTCATTTATATGTTATATTTGCGTCATCTTTTGTATATACATATTTATTATTCATGTTTATGGAATTGAATGGGGAAGGTATATCTTGACTATGATTATCATTATGATTTAAATTATATCTTGTTGAAGTTAAATTTATTTTTCTTTACTCTGGAATACCCTGTTCATGGAGCTTATTATGTTTGAGGTTTAACTTCTATAGATTTCCTAGATTTCTGGTGCTTAACTTTCCTTGTGCCTAAGACGATGATGAGGCCATCAATACCAATACTAAAGATCATTTCTCTACAAAACAAAAACCATGCCATCTTCTCTTCATCACAAAATTAAAACTTCAATCACTGCTAATATGAGAGTTTCATTTACCACTTCTATGAATTTTCATATACAAATTCTATACCATCAATTATGTCACTATTTTTCATTGTGTGTGCATTTAGTCTCATACTTGCATTGCTAATTTCATATATTATTATTTTCAATTCTTTTTGTTCGCACTTATAATAATTTTAACTACCGGCAATAATGTTTCAATATCATCGTGTATGCATGAGCCTTCATTTCATGCTATAAAAAATTTCCATTATCGTATAAGCTTATGGTCTTCATTTCCAATCTTAGATATTACCATTGATAGATATGACATGTGACTATTGACTTTTCCATTATGTATAATATACGATTGCTTGTGCAACATGATATCCCTCAGACTTACAAAAACACATCTCTTGAATATATCATCTCTCAAATGTTCATTGAATGATTTTAATACTGCCTTCAAACTATGCTCAGCACTGTGTATATTTATTTTTTATTACTGCATGGCTCCTTCAAATGTCTTCATATGCATATGTTTAATCAATCTTTAACTCATGTTGTGTTCACTTCATTTGATGAAGTTGTTGCTTCATGGGTTGATTATTGCTGACTGGACATTCACGATGAGTTTTACTTTACCACCTCTTGTAATATTCTTCCAAATAATATGTTTATTGTCATCTTTGTAATATGCTGTAATTGTTAACATCTATGAGGAAATGAAATTTATTTGGGTTGACTTTGATCATTAATTGCTGGTGTGTATACTTCACTCCATTCAAATGCTGATATGATGCTTAATGTTCCAACGTTGCCAAGTTGCATAGTTGTCGACGCTATTTATTCAATAATCTTTGCTATTTGTCTTAGTTTTTATCTCCACTTAATAGTATGTGTTCATATATCTTGTGAGAAACCAAAAAACCTTCAATGACATCAATGACAACCTTATCAAATCTCCAACATTATTTCTCAAATGGAGGCCCTAATTTTTGTAAAAAGTTAAGGCTCCATCAGGTGGAACGGGGTTGTCATTGGCATTTACCTAGCCAACTGGAGCTGATGGAGCAAATGGTTTGATGCCAGGTCAAACGGTTTGAAAGATACGCTGCTGAGCCACTTTCAACTGACCCTCGCTGCAAGTTTTGGCATCGACTAAGATCGCATTGCCAAATGTAAACAAAGTCAAATCACCCAAAACCAAGAGAGGTTATTGTACACATCAAAAAAATGATCCCATAGCACCTAACAGTTTGTCAATACCTCTCACAAGGTCCAAGATATGAGCCCTAGAAGATCACTGCCCAATCATGCTTAGTGCACCTTGGGGTCACTTGGGTCGAGCATTCCAACGACACTGTGGGCAGAATGGGGTTGTTACTAGTGTTTACCCAGCCAACCAAAGCCAATGAAGAAAATGGTTTGATGCCAAGTTAGACGGTTTGAAAGATATGCTATTTAGCCACGTTCAACTGACTCTCACTACAAATTTTGGCATCGAATGAGATCGCCTTGCCAAATACAAATGAAGTCGAATTTCCCAAAACTGAGAAAGGTTATTGTATACCTTGAAAACACAATCCTGTAGCACTTGATGGTTTTTTGATACCTCTCATGAGGTCCAAGATATGAGCCCTAGAAGATCACTGCCCAATCATGCTTAGTGCACCTTGGGGTCACTTGGGTCGAGCGTGGTCACGAGCGTTCCAGTGACTCTGTGGGAAGAACAGGGTTGTCACTAGCATTTACCCAGCCAACCAAAGCTGATGGAGTAGATGGTTCAATGCCAGGTAAGATGATTTGAAAGATATGATGCTGAGCCACTTTCAACTGACCCTCACTGCAAGTTTTGGCATCGACTGAGATCGCCTTGCCAAATGAAAATGAAGTTGAATCACCCAAAATTGAGAGAGGTTATTGTATACCTCAAAAACATGATATCATAGAACCTAACATTTTTTTGATACCTCTCACAAGGTCTGAGATACGATTCCTAGAAGATCGCTGCCCAATCGTGCTTAGTGCACCTTGGGGTCACTTGGGTCGAGCGTGGTCGTGAGCATTCAGGTGACTCTATGGGTAGAATAGGGTTGTCACTGGCATTTACCTAGCCAACTGAAGCTGATGCAGTAGACGGTTTGAATGATACATTGCTGAGCCACTTTCAACTAACCCTCACTGCAAGTTTTGGCATCGACTGAGATTGCCTTGTCAAATGCAAATGAAGTTGAATCACCCAAAACTGAGAGAGGTTATTGTAGATCTTGAAAAAATGATCCTATAGCACCTAATATTTTGTTGATACCTCACACAAGGTCTGAGATACAAGCCCTGAAAGATCACTTCCCAATCGTGCTTAGTGCACCTTGGGGTCACTTGGGTCGAGTGTGGTCGCAAGTGTTCTGGTGACTCTATGGGCAGAATGGGATTGTAACTAGTGTTTACCTAACCAACTAGAGTTGATGGAGTAGATGGTTTGATGCTAGGTCAGATGGTTTGAAGGATATGCTGCTGAGCCACTTTCAACTGACCCTCACTGCAAGTTTTGGCATCGACTGAGATCGCCTTGCCAAATGCAAATGAAGTTGAATCACCCAAAACTGAGAGAGGTTATTCTAGACCTCAAAAACATGATCCTTTAGCACCTAACATTTTGTCAATACCTCTCACGAGGTCTGAGATATGAGCCCTGAAAGATCGCTGCCTAATCATCCTTAGTGCACCTTGGCGTCACTTGGGTCGAGCATGGTCGCAAGCGTTCCGGTGACTCTATGAGTAGAATGGGGAGGTCACTTCTATTTACCCAACCAACTAGAGCTAATGGAGTAGATGGTTCAATGCCAGGTCAGATGGTTTGAAAGACACACTATTGAGCCACTTTCAACTGACCCTCACTACAAGTTTTGGCATCGACTGAGATCACCTTGCCAAATGCAAATGAAGTCGAATCATCCAAAACTGAGAGATGTTATTGTAGACCTTAGAAACAAAATCCTATAGCACCTAATGGTTTGTCAATACCTATCATGAGGCCTGAGATACGATCCCCGAAAGCTCGCTTCCCAATTATGCTTAGTGCACCTTGGGGTCACTTGGGTCGAGCGTGGTCGCGAGCGTTCCGGTGACTTTATGGGTAGAATGGGGTTGTCACTTGCATTTACTCAGCCAACCAAAGCCAATGGAGCAAATGGTTGGATGCCAGGTCAAATGGTTTAAAAGATACATTGCTGAGCCACTTTCAACTGACCCTCACTGCAAGTTTTGGCATCGACTAAGATCGCCTTGCCAAATGCAAATGAATTTGAATCACCTAAAATTGAGAGAGGTTATTGTAGACATCAAAAACATGATCCCATAGCACCTAAAGGTTTTTCGATACCTCTCACAAGGTCTAAGATATGAGCCCTGAAAGATCACTGCCTAATCATGCTTAGTGCACCTTGGGGTCACTTGGGTCGAGCGTGGTCGCAAGCGTTCCGGTGACTCTATGGGCAGAACGAGGTTGTCACTGGTGTTTACCCAGCCAACTGGAGTTGATGGAGTAGATGGTTCAATGCCAGGTTAGACTGTTTGAAAGATATGTTGCTGGGCCACTTTCAACTAACCCTCACTGTAATTTTTGGCATCGACTGAGATCGCCTTGGCAAATGCAAATGAAGTCAAATTGCCCAAAATTGAGACAGTTTATTGTATACCTTGAAAACACAATCTCATAGCATGTAATGGTTTTTTGATACCTCTCATGAGGTTCGAGATACGAGCCCCGAAAGATCGCTACCCAATCATGCTTAGTGCACCTTGGGGTCACTTGGGTTCGAGCATGGTCACGAGCGTTTCGGTGACTCTATGAGTAGAACGGGGAGGTCACTTCCATTTACCCAGCCAACTAGATCTGATGGAGTAGATGGTTCAATGCTAGGTCAGATGGTTTGAAAGACACACTATTGAGCCACTTTCAATTGACCCTCACTACAAGTTTTGGCATCGACTGAGATCACCTTGCCAAATGCAAATGAAGTCGAATCATTAAAAACTAAGAGAGGTTATTGTAGACCTCAGAAACACAATCCTGTAGCACTTGACAGTTTGTCAATACCTATCACGAGGTCTGAGATACAAGCCATGAAAGATCACTGCTAGTTTGAAAGATACGTTGCTGAGCCGCTTTCAACTAACTATTAGTGGTATGTTTGAAATTTGAACTGTGAAATTAATCATGATTAAGCTTTTGAAATTTGAACTATGGAGCTTATTATGTTGGAGGTTTAACTTTTATAGATTGTTTGAAATGATAAAAAATAATATCCTTAAAGCATTAGAAACAACAATCAAACATGTAAGAATTCAAACCATGAAAATGACATAAGTATATGACATGTAAGATCCCTTCTTGGCACTATTGGCCACCCATACATGATTTTGGTCATAAGTCCTTATGAAGATTTTTAGGACATTTAACTTTTAAATCAAATTGATTGTTACAAATTGCCATTATAGGCTTCAAAAGATCTCAATTAACCATTAAGGATCCTTTTGTCCTTCTATCTCTGATTGGATCCATGGTGACCATAGGCATCTTCATAGGTGCTCCTGCACAAGTTATAATCCACATACAAAACCAAGTTTATTGACTCAAAATAAAATCTAAGAAAGGTCAAATTAATGTATCGAAATTAAGCTTAACGAACTTAGAAAATAATGCACTAAGTTAGCTTATTACCTAGTCAAGTGTTCCTAAAGGGTCATCTCTTTGCTTCAGGGTCTCCAATAGTGCTTCATGATCAGTAGTAGTAATAGTCCAAAGTTCTTTTGTCTTTGGTCTTCCTTGATGATTTGACAACTTGACATTTGTTGCTATAACAAGGTGTGAATACATGAGAATAGTTTTGTGCTTCTCATAGTCTTCAAATGTGGGAACTCCATTCTTTCTAATCATGTATGATCACAGCCATGTTCCTGCAACAACAACTGAACTAGTAGGCTATGTGAACTCATCACCATCTATCATTGGTTGTACAAGCTTTTGTTTACCTTGTACACAATGTGCTAACCAATAATCTGACCTCTCATCATTCCCCTGTAGTGCAACCAATGCAAAAACATCTCCTAACTTTAGGAGATCTGAAAGATGGTCATAGTCAATTGAAGTGTCCATGTCATCATTTCTTATAGAGAGTTTCAAAGATAAAGGAGTCAGATACTGTGGAACCCATGTATCCACCCACTCACTTGAATCACAATGATCCCAATCATACTGAAAACACATGGGGCAAAAACAAGCCAACTCTCGTGTCCAAATGGTCCATGTACTACTATTGGAGCTTTGGAATGAATGCATTTTTTAAGAGTCTTTCACTGTTTGACAATCCAATCTATCTCCTATAGTTCCCTTCTCAACCAACCAAAAGAATCTACGCACTGTAGAATCAAAAGTCCCCCCCTTTGACAATGCTAAAGTACACCAATCAATAATAGAATGAGCATCAAGAAGTATAGCACTTGAAATCCTCAATTGCTCCTTAACTAGAGCTCTCTTCACACACGCACCTACTCCGTCATGCTCCCCTTTGCCATGCCCTGACTCAAAAAAACTCCAAATATGAGGTACACCTCTCTCCACATGCATTCTACACAACCAATAAAACATTCTGGCATTCTTAAATTGACCGGTGCAATTATCCGACCAAATGAGATGCCTATCCATAGCAATAGAATTTTCCTACAAGAAGTCAAAATAGTTCTAGAAATAATGTTGAACAAACTCATGAGAGTGAGACCTATCATCGCTCATATAAAAATGGTACTTTCTGATTATCTTTCACTCATCTTTTGTGCTATTAGGGGAATGTCTATATGTGATGTGTACAAAAATAGCAACCTGGATGGAATTGTAATATTGAGCTTGAGTCTCATTTTGGGGCTGCAATGTATAGTTCTCTGCAAAGTCTACAATGGAAATAATAGTTCCAATGGGGAAAGTGTCCTTACATGTCTTGAATTGTTGATCCAACCATTGAGACCTATGACTATGCCTTGCATACTTGTAAAAAATATTTGTCTTGAAATTTGAGATAAAATCAAAAACTTTGTATTCTTTTGCAACTAACTCACATCTAGAGCCTTCACCTCCACTCTTCAATGTATATTTCACTGTTTCATATACCTTTTTTTGGATGAGTGTATTTCCAAAATTATGTTCCAAACCCTCATGAAAACATGTTCTACACTTGGACAAGCCACCACATTCTGAGCACTTGGCATTTAAGTAATCTTTTTTATAAAATAAACAACCATCATTTCTATGACATAAAAATTGATCTAGCAAGTCTCTTGATGATTTGGGAAGACCACTTGCACCACAATCCTCTAGCATTTCATTAGTATTCAAAGTAGAACAAATGGACCGTAATAATTCATGATGCATTGAAAACTCAACATGATATTTGCAACAACATTTATTTCAAATCTTAAGGGGTACACAATAAAATGGCTTCACGGATTCAAAAGACCTTTGTGATATTTTCAATGTTGGATGTGTCTCACAAAAAATTTTATACAACATTGTTTGACTTACCTCCACATAATGTTTAGGATGTGGAGTGTGGTCTCAATTACCAACTCTCAACTTCAAGACATCCTTCACATTTGGTGACACTCTTGAGTTAGCATCCCAAAATTGTTGAATTTCATCCTTGACAACATCTATTAGCTTCTTATTGAAACGTGGAAGTCTCCCACCATAAGCCCATGTATCAATTTGAAGCAGATCATCAAGTCATAACAAGTTTGTCTCATCAAATGAGCCTTTCTCAACTGATGACTTACTAAGGAGGTTGTAATAACCCTGTGAGCAACTCTCTTGTCTTTTTCTCTGCTAGTCTTCCCAATGCTATTGAGAGCATTGAAAAGATTCTTCACAACAATGGCATTTCTCTCCATTTTCTTATTCACGCGAATCTTCAATTTCACAAGCACAAGTCTCATCTTTTGCATCTTTAACAACTACACAAAAATTTGACATTGCTCAACCAATGTCTTGTTTCGAAAAAATTTATCATAAAGTCTTGAAGCCCACAACCTAACAGTTCTATGTGACCTCTTTCCTTCCCAATTATTCATAATGTTCTCCTCAATTTCAATTAACCCTTTAGGTGTTCTTGAAAGCCTCAAATTTGAAGATTGATTATCTTTATTGCAAGGGACTTCATTTCGCATATAATTTGGAGATGTATAACGTTCATGTGGTTCTTGTGCAACATTTTTGTTCCCAAAGTCTACATTTTCAATCTCCATCTGTGCATTTTAAAATTGAACATCCTCTTGACTTACAACTACATTTATAGGGTCACCTTGATTAATGTTTAACATACCTTCTCTCCTTCTTCGGTGATTTTCCTTATCTTTTTCCCCATATGCTTGAATTTTGTCATCTGTCAACTTCCTCTTGTGTTTAGCCTTTCGACAACTGTTGCTTCCCATGGTGAGACCACAAGTCGACAAAAATCAAACAATGGGACCCAAATCACATTTTTCTTTTTGCAATGTGTAAAAAAGTTTAAAATCCCATGACTGTCTAGTCTGTGGGGTCAGGGAATATTTTGGTCAAATATTACCTGGCAAAAATCGGGTATCCGATTCCATATCGGGTACCCGATATTCCTAGGCTGATGTAAAAAGGGCGGGAGCAAGTGAAAAAAATTGAACTTTTACATATATTGATGTATATAATATATATATAGAAAAGAGGCATATGATATATATATAATTTATATTATATATATACTAATGTATTATAATATACTAATGTATTATATGTACTAATATATTCAATATACTAATATATATAATATATTATATATATACTAATGTCTAATGTATTATATATATATATATATATATATATATATATATATATATATATATATATATATATATATATATATATATATATATATATATATACACTAATGTATACTAATATATTATATATAATATTACAAATTTTGGACAATCTCTTGCATAAATATGGAAATTATAATCTTCCTCCTAGAGCATACATTAATGAAGTTCTTCATGCCTTAGCAGAGGAAGCCAGCTGGATTATTGAAGCTTACGGTACTACATACAAAAATACAATATGTATCTTTGGCCTAAATTTTTTCTCATTTCTTTTAGGTCTTTAAAGGTGGTCGGCTAAATCTTTGTATTAAATGTGCCTTTTACAGGTGTTGTAAACTCTAGCTACGCAAAAATGGAGGCTTTGAAGAATAGTTCACTAGAGGTAGAGAGAGAGAGACTTCATAGGGGTCATGGGGACTCATTACGGATCCTAGTATGGACCCCTTAAGACACACTTGAACATTCCAATGTGTCAAAAGGGGTCACAGGGAATCCTTAGGGGTCCTAACGCGTGATAAAACATACTAGGACCCCTAGGGAGTCCCCGTGACCCCTTTTGACACATTAGAATGCTCAACTAGGTCTTAAGAGGTCCTTGGACCCCTTAAGACCCACTTGAGTGTTCCAATGTGTCAAAAGGGTTCATGGGGAATCCCTATGGGTACTAACACGTGATAAGGAATAATTGAACCCCTAGGGAGTCCCCGTGACCCCTTGAGACATGTTGAAACCCTCAAGTGTGTCTTAAAGGGTCATAAGACCCCTTCAGACACACTTCAGCATTCTAATATGTAAAAAGGGGTCATGGGGACTCCCTTGGGGTCCTAAAATGTGACAAGGTGAACTAGGACCCCTAGGGAGTCCCCGTGACACCTTTTGAAATGTTGAAATGCTCAAGTGTGCTTAAGGGGTCCTAAGACACCCTAAGACACACTTCAGCATTCTAATGTGTCAAAAGGGGTCATGGGGACCCCCTAGGGGTCCTAAAGAGCTCCTAAAGAATGATAAGGTGTACTAGGACCCCTAGGGAGTCCCCATGGCCCCTTTTGAGACATTGGAACGCTCAAGTGTGTTCGAAGGGGTCCTAAGACCCCTTAAGACACACTTGAGTATTCTAATGTGTCAAAAGGAGTCATGAGGACTCATTAGCGGTCCTAACATGTGATAAGACATACTAGGACCATTAGCGAGTCCTCGTGACCCATTTTGACAAATTGGAATGCTTAAGTGTGTCTTAAGGGGTCCTAAGACTCCTTAAGACACACTTGAACATTCCAACATGTCAAAAGGGGTCAGAAGGACTCCCTAGGGGTCCTAACATGTGATAAGGTGTACTAGGATTCCTAGGGAGTCCCCATGACCCCTTTCGACATGTTTGAATGCTCAAGTGTGTCCGAAGGGGTCCTAAGACCACTTAAGACACAGTTGAGACCTTTTGACACATTAGAATGCTCAAGTGTGTCTTAAGGGGTCCTAAGACCCTTTAAGACACACTTGAGTGTTCTTATGTGTCAAAAGGGGTCATGAGGACTCCCTAGGGATCCTAATGCATGCTAAGGAGTACTAGGACCCCTACGGAGTCCCCGTGACACCTTTTAACACATTAGAACACTCAAGTGTCTCTTAAGGGGTCCTATGACCCATTAAGACACACTTGAGCACTCTAATGTGTCAAAAGAGGTCATGGGGACTCCCTACGGGTCCTAACACATGATAAGTGCTACTAGGACCCCTAGGGAGTCCCCATAATCCCTTTTGACACATTGGAATGCTCAAGTGTGTCTTAATAGGTCCTAAGGGGTCATGGCGACTCCCTAAGGGTCCTAATGCATGATAAGGGGTACTAAGACCCCTAGGGAGTCCCCATGACCCCTTTAGAAACATTAGAATGCTAAAGTATGTCTTAAGGGCTCTTAGGACCTCTTAAGACACACTTCAGCATTCCAATGTGTCAAAAGGGGTCATGCGTACTCGCTAGGGGTCCTAATAAGTGATAAGACATACTAGGACCCCTAATGAGTCCCCATGACACCTTTTGACACATTAGAGCTCTCAAATGTGTCCGAGGGGGTCCTAGGACCACTTAAGACACACTTGAGCATTCCAATGTGTCAAAAGGGGTCATGGCGACACCCTACGGGTCATAGCGCATGATAAGATGTACTATAATCCATAGAGAGTCCCCATGATACCTTTTGAAACATTGGAATGCTCAAGTGTGTCTTAAGAGGTCTTATGACCTCCTAAGACACACTTGAGCATTCCAATGTGTCAAAACGGGCCATGGGGACTCTCTAGGGGTCCTAACACATGATAAGGCATACTAGGACCCCTAGGGAGTCTCCATGACCCCTTTTGAAACATTGGAATGCTCAAGTGTGTCTTAAGGGGTCTTAGGGTTGCTTAAGACACACTTGAATGTTCCAACATGTCAAAAGGGGTCATCAAGACTCCCTAGGGGTCTTAACTCGTGATAAGGGGTAATAGGACACCTAGGGAGTCCCCATGACCCCTTTTGACAATTTGGAACACTCAAGTGTGTCCTAAGGGGTCCTAGGACCCCTTAAGACACACTTGAGTGTTCCAATGTGTCAAAAGGGGTCATGGGGACTCAGTAGGAGTCCTAATATGTGATAAGGCCTAGTAGGACCCCTAAGAAATCCCGATGACCCCTCTAAAAATATTGAAATGCTCAAGTGTGTCTTAAGGGGTCTTAGGACCTCTTAAGACACACTCGAGTGTTCCAATGTGTCAAAATGAGTCATGGGGACTCCCTAGGGGTCCTAACACATGATAGGGTGTACTAGGACACCTAGGGAGTCGCCTTGACCCCTTTTGACACATTGGAATGGTCAAGTGTGTCTGAAGGGGTCCTAAGACCCCTTAAGAAACACTTGATCCCTTTTGACACATTTGAATGCTCAAGTGTGTCTTCAGGGGTCCTACAACACCTAAAGACAAACTTGAGTGTTCCAATGTGTCAAAAGGGGTCACGGGGACTCTCTAGGTGTCCTAACAAGTGATAAGGTGTATTAGGAACCCTAGGGAGTCTCGATGACATCTTTTGACAAATTAGAACACTCAAGTGTGTCTTAAGGGGTCTTAGGACCCCTTAAGACACACTTGAGCATTCGAATGTGCCAAAAGGGGTCATGGGGACTCCCTAGGGGTCCTAACGCGTGATATGACATACTAGGACCCCTAGCGAGTCCCCATGACCCCTTTTGACACAATGGAACACTCAAGTATGTCCGAAGGGATCCTAAGACCCCTTAAGACACACTTGAGCCCTTTTGACACATTGGAACACTCAAGTGTGTCTTAAGGGGTCCTACGACCCCTTAAGATAGACTTGAGCATTCCAATGTGTCAAAAGGGGTCATGGGGACTCCCTATGGGTCCTAACACACGATAAGGTGTACTAGAACCCCTAGGGAGTCCTCATGACCCATTTCGACACATTGGAAAACTTGAGTGTATCTTAATGGGTCCTAAGACCCCTTAAGACACACTTGAGCATTCTAATGTGTCAAAAGGGGTGATGGGGAGTCTCTAGGGGTCCTAACGCATGATAAGCCATACCAGGACCCCTAGGGAGTCCCCATGACCCCTTTTGACACATTGAAATGCTCAAGCATCTCTTAAGGGGTCCTATAACCCCTAAGACACACTTGAGCATTTCAATGTGTCAAAAGGGGTCATGGGGACTTGCTAAGGGTCCTAATGCCTGATAAGGCATACTAGGACCCCTAGGGAGTCCCCATTACCCCTTTTGACACATTGGAATGCTCAAGTGTGTCTTAAGGGGTCTTAGCACCCCTTAAGACACACTTGAACATTCCAATGTGTCAAAAGGGGTCATGGGGACTCCCTAGGGGTCCTAATGCGTAATAAGGCATACTAGGACCCCTAGGAAGTCCTGATGACCCCATTTGACACATTGGAATCTTAAAGTGTGTCTTAAGAGGTCATAAGAACCCTTAAGACACACTTGAGCATTCTAATGTGTCAAAAAGGGTCATTGAGACTCCCTAGGGGTACTAACACATGATAAAGTGTACTAAGACTCCTAGGGAGTCTCTGTGACCCTTTTTGACACATTGGAATGCTCAAGTGTCTTAAAGGGTCATGGGGACTCCCTTGGGGTCCTCATGTGTTATAAGGCATACTACGACCTCTAGGGAGTCCCCATAACCCCTTTTAAAACATTGGACTCCTTAGGAGTCTTAACACATGATAAAGCTTGCTAGGACCCCTAGGCAGTCCCCATGACCCATTTTGACACATTGGAATGCTCAAGTGTGTCTGAAGGGGTCCTATGACCCTTTAAGAAAAAATTTAGCATTCTAATGTGTCAAAATGAATCATGGGGACTCCCTAGGGGTCTGCATGTGTGATAAGACATACTAGGACCCCTAGGGAGTCCCCATGACCCCTTTTGAAACATTGGAATGCTTAGGTGTGTCTTAAGGGGTCTTAGGACCTCTTATGACACACTTGAGCATTCCAATGTGTCAAAATAGGTCATGGGGACTCCCTAGAGGTCCTAACGTATGATAAGCTATAGTAGGATGTATAGGGAGTCCCCTTCACCCCTTTTTACACATCAAAATTGTCAAGTGTGTCCAAAGGGGTCCTAAGACCCCTTAAGAAACACTTGAGCCCTTTTGACACATTGGAATGCTCAAGTGTGTCTTAAGGGGTCCTACGACCCCTTAAAACACACTTGACCATTCTAATGTGTCAGAAGGGGCCATGAGGACTCCCAAGGGATCCTAACACATGATAACGCATACTAGGACCCCTCAGGATTCCCGATGACCCCTTTTGACACATTAGAATCATCAAGTGTATCTTAAAGGGTCTTATGACCCCTTGAGACACACTTGAGCATTTCAATGTGTCAAAAAGTGTCATGGGGACTTTGTAGGGGTCCCAATGAGTGATAAGGCATACTAGGACCCGTAGGGAGTCCTCATGACCCCTTTTGACACATTGGAATGCTCATGTGTGTCTGAAGGGATCCTAAGACCCCTTAAGACACACTTGAGCCATTTTGACACATTTGAATGCTCAAGTGTGTCTTTAGGGGTCCTACAACCCCTTAAGACACACTTGAGCATTCAAATGTGTTAATAGGGGTCATGGGGACAGGGGTCCTAACATGTGATAAGCCATAGTAGAACCCCTTGGGAGTCCCCGTGACCCCTTTTGACACATTGGAATGCTCAAGTGTCTATTAAGGGGTCCTACGACCCCTTAAGATAGACTTGAGCATTCCAATTTGTCAAAAGGGGTCATGGGGACTCCCTAGGGGTCCTAACACATGATAAGATTTACTATGACCTCTAGGGAGTCCCAATGACCCCTTTTGAAATATTAGAATGCTCAAGTGTGTCTTAAGGGTTCCTACTGTAATACCCCAAAAATGGGCTATAAGTTCATTAACCTCCTACATCGACAAATCAAACAAAATCGACATCAAAGTCCTAACCTAAGGCACATCTAACATCATCGAATCATAATTGATTATCTTAAATTCTGCATTGGGAAATATTCCTAGTAATATTCCTAATTATCTTAATTATCTTTAATTTAATGATTATTTGGCGATAAATCACATTTATCCTAAGTTTGAGTAATTGAATATTTTCATATTTAATTAATTAGATTTAATATTTGCCACTTAATTGTGTAATTAAATTTAATTTTATCTATTATTAATTGTATTATTTAATTTTGACAATAAATCAAAATTCCTATCTTTAATTGATTAAATTCTTATTTAATTAATTAAAGCATGTTGTCATTATTTAATAATATAATTTTTAATAAAAGTTTGGTAAAATAGTTAATTAACCCATAAATTAATTATTTTATTTCAAAAAGCAGTTAAGTTGGAAATAAATCACTTTATTATTAAATTAATTCATAAATAAAACATGCACAATCATAAAAGCAGACAACTATCAATTATCAATTAAAGCTAAACTCTATTTTGAGTTAAAGCTTAGCTTTTGCATGTTTTTGTGACTTAATTATCTGTTATTATCAGATAACTCAAAAATCAAGCTGAGTTAATCTGAGTGATTTATGGCTTTTATCCATGCACCTCCAAAGCCCTGGATTTCTATAAATTAAGGCTTTAGCTCTTCACAAATCATCTCATATTTTGCACAATCACGCTGGAGAATTGGAGGCTGAGGAAATCAACTTGCGAATTCAAAGCTTTGTGAGATCAATTTCAATTGCATAGTTTTTATATCTTAGCATAGAATTTCATAGTTTTTATATCATTGTTAGAATCTTCATTGTTAGATCATTTAGCATCCATAAGCATATCAGTTTATGATTCTTATTGCATAGAAAAATCCAAAAAAAAATAGAATAATTGCATTCAATCTCATATCTAGATCAATTGCATTCAAATCCTTCATTTAGGTGTCGTCTAGGTCACTGATCTCGATAATAATCTGAGAACATTAATCTTGCACCTACTAGAAGGCAGTAAATCGCTTGGTTAGATAGCTTTCAATTTTGCATGATTTTGATTATCACTAACCTCTAATGTTTTACTGAGTGTTGTGTCTACAGATCAGGTACAATTTTCACACACACATTTCTGGCACCCACCATGGGGCAACCCACTTTTGCATGCTGGTTTTGATTTTTTGACAGCTAAAACCTCAAAGTTTCAAAGATTTAATTTTATTTCCCAAACGGCTTGTGCTTTTAATCTGAAATTTTTTTTGCAAGTCGGTGACATATCAGAGAAGCTACAGTAAAAAATTTAGAATTTTCTAAGATGTTTTGAATTTTTAATAATTTTTTCTTCAAATTCAAGAAAAAATTAATATCTAACGCAAATCAGTATATTTTTTGGAAATGTTTATATTTTCAGAAATCTCTTTAAATTCTACAGGGGGTTCATTCTTTTTATTTTAAATTTGGATATGATATAATATCTCAAATAGTCAATTTACAAAAACTGGTCTATTTTGATAAAACGGGTCTCTAGGGCACAAATGAAGAGATTTTTGTAAAATTTTTGCATTTTTGGAAAGCTCTCTATTTTTTAGTAGGGGTATCTATTCTGAATTTCTATTTTTGTGACCAAAATCATATCAAAAAAATTAGATCTTGTTGACTAGGTCAAATGCAGCAAAAAAAATAAAGTTTTGTGATGGGTATGCACTTATTTTTTTACATGCTTCAATAAATGATATGAGTTGTCATTTGGGTTAATTGCTGGTTATTATTACTGATAATAATTGATTTTTAGAGCTAACCCTATGGTTTTCATAAGTTGAATATATTTTGCATATCTTGTTTGCTTGTTTGCTTGTTGGAGAGTTCGTCACTTGCTTGCATGGAAAAGCTCAACAAAAATTGCTAAAAATCAAGTAAAATCTACTAAGCGCATTGCGAGGATCCCAAGTATTCTCCTTCATCTAATAATATTTTGATTTGGGACTTAAAATAAATCTCTTATGTGTCAAGCTTGTGTGCATCTTTTCATGCTTTTGATCTATTTCTACACACTTGCATAATTGATACTAGGTTGTGAACCCTTAAGGATTCATTAAGTAGTCTTAGAATACTTGTGATTGATTTTGATTGCTATCTTGGGTTATTGGACTCGCTAATCCGTCGGCCCCTTATTTCCGCCCCGTGGTTGCAATCTCAGCGCCATAAAGGGGAGGGGTCAACAGGACAGAAGCATTAAGTGTTCCACTTGGCAACCCTTTTGTGCTTTTAGGAACTCACTTATTTTCTAAGTTGGGGACTCATTTTCAGCTTGTGTGAGGTGTTAAGTGTTCCACCTTGTGGACTCATCTCATATTCTCTTTAAGCGTTAAGTGTTCCTCTTTCTACTTTTTGGGTACTTTTGGTAGATTTACTTTCGGGAATATATTTGTGCTCACATAGTAATTAGGCCCTATGAACACTATTCATGATTCTTGAAAGATTGGATTCCCAGTGAAATCCTTCTTGATGACAGAATCCTTGTAGGTAGGGAGGATACTTAGTGCATTTCACATTCAACTTGGTTAGTGCATCTTCTCTTATTGATCGACACATTCTCTCTCCGGAGAGGTTGATAGATCATGTAGGGTTGATATCACGAGCTTTGGTGAATCAAAATTGGTTAGTGTGTCTTCTCTTATTGATTGATACATTCTCTCCCTGGAGAGGTTGATAGATCACGTGGATTTGATATCATAGACCTTGGTGGAACAAAACTTTGTCTTAGCGTGTCAGATTAATCTGCTTGTTTTGTTTGGGTTAAAAGTGAAGAGGTGTCAAAACCTTGAATCTGGAGCCAAGTCCCCTTGTGGTATAATTCTGTGAGTCATCTTTAGAGAGGGTTAACCGTAGCGGACAATCCCTTCACAGGGAAAACTGCGTTGACGGAACCTCAAGCGGTCATAGCCATTTTCATCGTGGTAGTGACAGCCGCTATATAAATATCCTTGTGGAAGAAATCTCCACGGGTATGGTTCATTGTTGGGTTGTCAGATCTCCCTAGCAGCTCTTGAAGATTAAGTTCTCAGACTATGTCAAAACCCTGGTGCGCCGGGATTGGAGTTCACCCCTTTGAATCATAAAAGTTGTAGAGTCAAACCATTACTAAAAACCCTAGAGAGGCCAATTTTTCACTTTCAGGTATATGTGCGTTATTGCAAAAATTTTTCAGAACATACACAATTAGTACTCTCAGGGATTAGCACAATTTGGTCACTTGATTGTTCATGCGCAAGGTTGCTTTTGCCCTTGTTCATTATTTTCAGACGTGCTTAGAATCACTTTCTTGTTGTTCTGTGTATCTACTTGGCTATTAAAAATGATCAAATCTGGTATAACCTTCAAAATTTGGACAGTACAATTTGTAAACAATCCAGAACTGAAAACCTTAAATTTTGCAAAAATTGACGTAAAGTTCTTTCTGGAGTCAAAAGTCATTTCAAGAAGTCAAAAGTCATATGACTTTTATCAAATGTCATTTCAGTAAAGCCCATATGTCGTATGATTGAGAACCCAGTGTCGTACGAGTTTTCAAACTAGCAAAATTCAAGAAGCCAAAAATTGTTAGGAACTATCGTACGAGTTTCACAACTGTTGTTTCATTTATACCCAACTGTCCTACAAGTTTGCAGAGTGTTGTTTGGAAAAATTTGAGAGAGTTGTCAGAAATTGTCAAATCGCAAGATATCCAATGTTTCCAGCCTAGTTCCAGAATCTGTCAAAATATCATTGTGTCAGGAACAGAGCAGTAGCTATTGAGCATTCTACCATTTTCCAAGTTTGATCTTTTGAATTCAATCTAGTCTTCTGTTTGATCAATTTGAATCCTTTTTATCTCGTGTCAAAACCTTGTCATAACTATCAATCTTCAATCAATCTTCAAAAATAGACTAAGTGTTGAGAACTTGTGTCCGCTATCTTTTGGGCGATCTATCCCATACATCTACGGCACAGTTTCCTTCACCCACATCTCATCAGATCTTCAAAACTATCATAATCTTGACAAGGTTGCGTCATCCGATTTTCTCAAATCAAATTGTTCTTCAGTTGTCTTCGTCCTTTTCTTCTGTTTCATTCAAAGTTAATGGTGGAGACCAGAGCTTCTTCACACAAGAAATCAGAAGAAACATCTCAGAACTTACTTTTGACCAATACCCCAGGTCCAACTCTTGAACAACTCATCAAGTCAGGTATCTACAAAGACGACGGTCTCGGTAACTTTCAATTGAAAAATGGTTACATACCTCCTCTATCAACTCACAGAGGTAATCAGCAAACTCCTCCTCAATCTGTTCCAGGGAGCCCAAAGACTCCTACCATGTCTCAAGCAGGGACAAACCATGATTCTCTAGGAGGAGGATCCCAGGGACACCATTCTCAACATAATGCTGACCAAGAACCTACCCCCTCTGAAATCCATCGATGTCAGAATGATGATGAATTCAAGAAAATGATGAGCCATTTCTTGAAAGTGGATAGAGAGGCATACTTTTTACAATTAGCCCAGGAAGGGGCTAAGCTTCCTCCCAACTTTAGCGTTGATGATATAATCATACATGAGGAAGAAACTCCACTCACAGCTATGAAAAAATAGATGCATGCTATACAAGTTGAATTTAACAATCTTAAGAAGGAGAAGGAACCCAAGGAGTTCTCCATGGAGGCCCTATGTCCTTTCCCGTTCGACAAAAACTTGTATATGCCACCATTCCCAAAAAGAGTGGAGATACCAAAGTATGACAAATATGATAGACACTCTGATCCTCAAGATCATGTCAGAGAGTTCTGTACACAATCCATGGAATTCATGCATGAACCGACTTATCTAATGCATCTTTTTCCTAGATCCTTGGGAGGAGCATCCATTCAGTGGTTTTCAAGATTACCTTCTACAATCAAAACTTTTGAGGAATTGATTAAATTGTTTTATCAACAATATTCCTACAATATTCAACATCCGATAACCATGATCGATATCTGTAACCTCAAGCAATATCCAGGGGAATCATTCCTAACTTTCCTCAAGAGGTGGCGAAAGAAGTTTTCTCTATATGCTAGACCAATTCCCAAAATGGAGAAACTTGAAATCTTTATCAATAACCTTGTTCCAGAGCTCAACTATCCATTACAAATGCAAGATCATGTATCTTTTGATAAAATAGTGGATAATGCAATCAAGATTGAGAAAGTACTTGTCAAGAAAGGAGAAATCACACTTCAAAAGGACAAGTCTGAATCTAGATCTAGCTCAAAAGATAAAAACAAGAGCTGGAATAAAAACAAAGGTATCATCTCTAACAGTGTTGTTGACACTATCCACACCCCATCAAAGGCACTGGCCTACAATCTCACCCTTGCCACCAAAGCCATTGAAGCTTCAGAGCACAAATCTGCCGAACCATCTCCAAAGAAGTCATTCAAATGATGGGATAATAAATGAAAGTTTACTCCCCTGGGAGAATCTTGGGAATCTGCTCTGAGGACCCTGATAGCTGATAACATGATCTCTTTACCACCAATCCGAAAACCTGATCTGGATCCAAAACCATATTGGTGGAAAGATAATGAATTCTGTGCTTTCCATCAAACTAAAGGTCACAGAACTAATGGATGCTTCCACTTGAAGCATACCATTCAAGACTTGATAGATCAAGGGGACATCACGATCGATAATCCTACCAGCAATAATGATCACACAGCATTTACAGAACCATTTCCACAACATGGTAAAGGAGTTTCCACTTCCCAGCCTAACATGGGGGCAAAAGTCAACTATGCCTACCCTAGAAATGATGCTGTCATCAATATGGTTGAACCAAGTCTCTCTAAAAGCTGCAATGTCATCACAATTGTATGAAGAGATAGAAATCATTCCTCAGCTAATGCAGTTACCAGATCACAAGCTCAGACTCATCTGAAAGGACAAACACCAAGTTCATCTAATGTCCCTAAGATACCTTTCAATCTCACATCTGCTTCTAAACAGAAGGTTGCCTCGAAATCTTCCAATCCAAAGGATACCAGACCTACATCTTACAGCATCATCCAACAACTCCAGCACACCAATGCCAAAATCTCCATGCTTGAGTTACTTTGAATATCTCCAGCTCACAGAGATATCCTAGACAAAGCTTTTCTCGGCTCTAATGTTCCTGATGATCTAGATCTAGATAGGTTCCAGACTATGGTTGGTCATCTAACGTCTCCGCAATATATCTCCTTTTCAGAGGAAGATGACAACTCTTTGAGTCACCCACACAATCAGCCCTTACACATAGAAGTCTTCATCCAGAACCGTCGCGTCAAACGTGTGTTGATAGATGGGGGTGCAGGCCTCAACATTTTTTCTTACAACTTAATCACACAGTTGGGATTCTCAGAGGTGGCTATTGATGCTCGAAAGAAGATCACTATAAAGGCCTATGATGAACAGGAAAGATCTTCTAAGGGCACCATTGTCTTACCCATCTGAGTGGGTCTAGTCATCAAAGATACCACATGTCAGGTGCTTGATCTACCATTGGCTTATAATATCCTTCTAGGGAGACCCTGGATCCATGAAATGCAAGCCACTCCTTCTACGTATCATCAATGCTTGAAATTTCCCTATGAAGGAGTGGAAGTTACTATCCCAGCAGATCTGAATACAACTTGCAATACATTGAAGGAAAGTGCCGATAAGCTTGTTCCCAACAACAGAGAATCTTTCATCAAGCAACAAAATGTCGCTTCCACATCTAATATGGATGACATTGCTAAAGATATCAATATCAAAGAAAATGGGATGGGAGAATACACTATAGAGCCAGTCTTGTCTCTAACATCTCTCCCAGTCTCACCTAAGTCGTATGGCCAATCCTTGAAGCAGTCTAAATCAGAACCTAAGGAACCTATGGAAGCATACAAAAGACATTTTGTGGTGGAGCAAGTATCCAAACAGGAATTTGAAGAGGATGAAGCTGTGCTGGCATGGCTATATAAAGAGGATTCTGAATCTAAAATTGTTCAACCTAGTGAATCTATAGCACCTACAATCCCTGCTAGTTCATATGGTCCAAGAAACAAATTGATAGCCAAGATGGGATATTCTGGTCAAGGACCTCTAGGAATTAGGGGAAAGGGTCTTGTGACCCCCATTTCACATATTGGTTGAGCCAAAAAAGATACTGGTGGCATAGGGTTTAAGAAGAAACCCTATCATCTCAAAGGTGGTTGTTCTCATGTCATAGAACAAATTGCACCCGAAGAACCCCTTCTTAAGCAAGAAGATATAGAACCCTCTGATGATGATTTAGATAGCTCTGAACTTATCCCCTATGAAAAATTGCCTAAAGAGATCAAAGATCTTCTTGATGATACAGATGATCCTATCAGAAGAATTAATGTAGTAGAAACACAAGAACCTACTGTAGCGCAAGAGATGGTTGCACCACAAGAACCAGCCAATCTCAAAGGCAATCAAACTGATCAAGAAGTAGGGGGTAGTTATTCTGACACTGATTCCCATGAATATGAATTCAAGTCAGAGACTGAGGGTAATCCTTCATGGGGTATTCATCCTGATTTCACACATTTTCTAAGATTTCCTAGAGATTATGAATCAGAAGATGAGTCAAATGATTATGAATGGGGTGCCATTCCAAAAGAAGATGAGCTTATAATAGAGAAATCTATTGATGTTATTCACCAATATGTCTCTCAACCCAACGTAAGTCTAGAGCAAAATAATGAACTTAACATGTCCGATCCACCTATGGCTGAAGAGGACTCCCATGATGATGTTGAGCCTATTCATGAATTGAACATTTTGAGCTGTAATATCACCTTTGAACTTGAGCATCAGGTTAGGACCAATGATGACATATCCACATCCATGAACACCATATCCCAAACCTTTCCCGCTTTGACTATCCAACGCCCTGATCTTATCGACCAAACTTCCACAAACCCAAACCATGGTATGTATACCTTCCCAAATGACTATGCCCTTTCCTGCTATCTCAATGCAGTTGAGCCTATGAGTACTTCCATCAGTGAACCGAGCGTCAGCATGACCGAGTCGGACATCAAATATCTTAGTCAAAAAAACAAGAGTAAAAAGAAAAAGAAAAAGAGTTCTGAGGGTGAAAACCACTTTGTGGCAGTCTCAGAATCGAAAAAAGTAAAAAGAACAGATGTATCTGAAGGTGAAAACCTCTCTAAGGTGCCTAAGGATGAGATATTTGATGTCCTTTCGAGTCATTTACAGGATAGATCTCCATTTCTGATTGAGCCAACTCAATCCATCAATTTGGGTACAACAGAGGAACCACAATTGGTACATGTAGCACAATCTCTATCAGACGAAGAGAAACAGAACTTCACTACCTTCTTATCAGAGAAAAAGATCAACTTTGCATGGAAATATTCAGATATGCCAGGACTGGATCCCAATCTCATTATACACCATCTATCCATTGCTCCCGGAGTAAAACCAATCAAACAAAAATTGAGAAAGATGCATCCTCGTGTTGCACTCTTAGTCAAAGCAGAACTAGAAAAACTCCTAAAAGCTGGATTCATCCATGTCATAGACTATGCTAAGTGAATTTCCAACATTGTACCTATTTCCAAACTAGATGGTTCAATCAGAGTGTGCACAGACTTTAGAGATGTGAACAGAGCATGCCCTAAGGATGACTTTCCACTACCTCACATTGATATGATAGTGGACATGACTACGGGCTATGAAATGTATTCCTTAATGGATGGCTTTTCTGGATACAACCAAATCAAAATTGCTCCAGAAGATCAAGAGAAAATAGCTTTCACATGTGTGTGGGGAACTTTCTGTTGGAATGTTATGCCATTCGGACTCAAAAATGCTGGAGCTACATATCAAAGAGCAATGCCATCTATTTTTCATGATATGATGCATAGAATAATGGAGGATTACGTAGATGATACCTTGGCAAAATCCATGATTAGAACTAAACATCTAACAGACTTGAGCATGATCCTCGACAGAATGGAAAAATTTAGTCTTCGACTAAATCCTAAAAAGTGTGCTTTTGGAGTCACTTCTGGAAAGCTCCTAGGATACATCATCTCCAAGAAAGGCATTGAAGTTGATCCAGCTAAGGTCAAGGCTATAATAGAGATGCAACCTCCCACAAATATCAGTCAAATGAGGATGTTGCAAGGCAGAGTTCAATCTATCAAAAGATTCATATCACAGCTAGTGGACATCTCACAGCCTTTTACAAAAACATTACATAAAGGTGTGACCTTTCCATGGAATGAAGAATGCGAGAACAACTTTAACCATATCAAGAAGTATCTATCAAATCCACCTATCTTGATGCCTCCTATTCATGGGAAGCCATTGATCTTGTATGTCTCTACAATAGCCACATCACTGGGGGCATTGCTAGCACAGCATGATGAGAACAAGAAAGAAAGACCCATCTACTATATTAGCAGAACTTTAGTGGCCTATGAGAAGAACTACTCAATGATAGAGAAGGCATGTCTAGCTGTGATCTTTGCATCATAGAAACTGAGACACTACATGTTAGCTCATACTACTCATTTGGTAGCTAAAATTGATCCACTGAAATATCTCCTAAGCAAAGCTGCCCTCACAGGTAGACTAGCTAAATGGGTCATGCTCTTGAGCAAATTTGACATTGAATATGTTGAAAGAAAAGCTATCAAAGGATAGGTCATTGCTGATCAATTAGCTGAAGCACCCCTGTTTGATGATACACCCATGCAAATGGAATTTCTCGATTCTTCTATCATGCACCTCTCTTCTAGAGCATGGCGATTATTCTTTGATGGCTCCTACACACAGAATGGATCTAGAGCAGGCATATTGTTCATCACTCCTCAAGGATACTCGATACCCAAAGCATTCAGATTAAAGTTTCCTTGCACAAACAATATTGCTGAATATGAGGCACTTCTAAATGGTATGAAAATGGCAATACAGTGGAGAGTTACAAAGATGCACATCCATGGAGACTCACAATTGGTTATCCATAAAGTCAATGATGTGTACCAAACCAAAGATGAAAAGCTCATTCCTTACAAGACAATGGTAGATGATTTAAAGAAATACTTCATCTCTATCACATTTGAGCAAATACCCAGAACGGAGAATAAGGCTGCCGATGCAATGGCGACATTATCTACTCTTTTACAGCAGCTCGAACATGAACTACACTACGAGTTCCTAGTGGAAGCCCTATCCTATCCTGCATATGACTCCCCTGAAACTTGCATGATCTGCACTGTTGTAGGTTATGACTCATCTCGCTACAAAAATCTATTCTCCTATCTCCATGACCAAATCATCCCTGATTCCTTTAACCGTTTTGAGAAATGAAACCTTATTCGATCCACATCCCGATATGTCATCATTGGTAATGATCTGTACAAATGAGGTCTAGATGGTACACTGCTTAGATGTTTAGAATGAGAAGAGTCTCAACGTGCATTAGAGGAATTCCATGAGGGTATATGTGGGTCACACTCGAACGGTTTAACGTTAGCTTGAAAACTTATTAGGGCTGGGTATTATTGGCCTGAAATGGAAAAAGAAGCTATTAAATTTGCTAAAAATTGTCAACAGTGTCAAGTACATGGCAACTTGATTCATGCTCCAGGGAGAGATCTGATTCCCTTTACTACACAATGGCCTTTTCAACAATGGGCATTTGATCTCATAGGTGCTATCCATCTGCACTCTTCTAATGGACATACCCATATAATCACAGCTACAGATTATTTTACAAAATGGGTAGAAGCAGTTCCTCTAACACAAGCAACGGGGAAACAGATCTCTATGTTCATCCTGAATTACATCATTTGCAGATATGGGATCCCTCACTCTATAATCATAGATAACGGGGGACAATTCAAAAACAAGGATCTAGATGACTTATGTGCCAGGTTCAAAATTACTCAACATTGGTCATCTATCTACTATCCTCAAGGGAACGGACAAGCTGAGGCTTCAAACAAAAATCTCCTGAAGATCTTGCACAGATTAGTGAATAAAATAGGAAGAGACTGGCATCTGATGATCAATCTAGCTCTCTGGGCCTATAGAACTAGTATCAAAATGCCTACAGGGGCTACACCTTTCGCTTTAGTTTCTGGGTCTGAAGTGGTACTGCCTATTGAGGTTGAAATCCCATCACTCCGGATCAGATTGCATGGACTTGTCACTGATGAAGACTATAGAGTGTCGAGGTTACAAGAACTTGAACTACTAGATGAGCACAGACAAGTAGCGTATGATCATCTCAGAGTATATCAAAAGAGAATGTCTAGAGGCTACAACAAGAAAGTCAGACACAGAGAATTTTAGATTGGTCATCTAGTGTTGAGAGAAAATCCTAAAAATCAATCACATCGAGAACGCAAGGGGAAGTTTGAACCCAATTGTTTGGGTCCCTTTGTTATCACTGCTACTTTTGGCTCTGGTCCCTATCAACTCTCAACAACTAAAGGAGAATAGCTTTGAGAACCAATCAACGTTCTCCATCTGAAGAAATTCTATGCCTAAGGCATTCAGTCTATGGTAAAATGTCTTGAAAAAAATCCTAAAAATCCAAAAAAGTCCTGAAAAAATGAACATCTTGGTGAAAACCTAGCAATAGGCACCTTGATGATTCATAAAAAAAAAAAAAATATCAAAAATTCAAAAAAAAATAAAAAAATATCAAAAGTACAAAAAAATTGAAAAAAAGAAAAATACAAAAAAAGAAAAAAAAAGAAAAAGTGCCTTGGTGAAAACCTGGAAACAGGCACCTTGGTAGCAAAAATAGAATCTCTACCAAGATGGTGAAAACTTGGCAAACAGGTGCCACTTGTTTCAACATGCTCCATCTATCAGCGCAATCTTGGTCTTTCCCAGCTTTCAGTCTTGCTTTAGTTTGTACATATCTCCCGGTTTGTTTCTGCATATCCTAGTTTCAATAAGTCGGTCTGTACACCAATCAGCTCAAGCGTCTATATCCTATCAATGTTTAACACTTGGGGGCAATCAATGTCATATCCTATGGTCTCCCATGTATCTTAGACGTATCATATCTAGTCAGAGTCCTTTGAAGCTTTATGTGAGTCAGTCAGTCTGTCTCATCTCCAGAAAGGATTTTGCATCTACAACAATCAAACATCAAACTCAAACTGAAAACAATCTGTGCTTTTTACATGCTTTTATCTCCTTGTATGCTTACTAATTCGCATTGAGATTTTTGCATATTGTGTCCCTTCGAGCTCTTCGATGATGTCCTTTATAGGATTTAGAGAGTGATGACTGGGGGCATAATCTTTTCTTTGTCTTCTGCTTGTATGTGAAAATCTAACATCTTTGGAACTTTTGGATTGAAATGGTGTCCGACTGTAAGAGCCTCTATCTCAAATTGGATGGCCATGCGTACCTCGACCATTGATACCCAAACAATTCAAGGAAGTTTGATCTAACTATTATCTTTTTGAGTAAGTTCTTTCTCCTACTATGAAACGCAATCTTGCCTAAGGATGTGAATGATAAAGGGTCACTACGGGTAATTCACATTGGATTTAGAATGATCTCTTGACTGTTTGATGTGTTTGTAATGCAAGGTGTATTCAGGTCATCACGACATTTATGTTTTGATGCTTATACAAATTGCTATATCAAAATGGACATGATATTCAAGTCATCCTGGCGTTTGTGCCTTGATGCTTATATCTAATCCGACATTCCAAAAATAAAATCAATATTCATATGTCTATGGTTTCATAGCTAGTGGGCATTGTATTGATTTATCCGGTTACCTAAAAGTTCAATGATGATAACAAATCGACATATGATCAGTGACTAGGTCCTAGGTCTTAGGTTGCATTTCATTTTGCATGTCTCATTGCATTTTGCATGTTGCATGATCTCACAATGATTAAATGAACTCCAATACTTAAATGATTCTTCAAATCGCATCTTCCAGTCTAACAAGAGCTGAATCTCACATGAAGGTTCCTCCAATGAAATAGCAAGTAGAATCCTTTTTCGGGATCAAAATTCAAATCTGAGATCATTCATATTATTAATTGCTTGCATAATCAAACTTCAATCATCACAGAAATCTAGTATTCAACTTAACTGATTATCTTACATCACACTATCAAAATTTCAACTTGGTCAACCATGGTCAACTCATGGTCAAACCTAGTCAAACTTGGTCTTTTGGGACCTTCCAACGATGCAGAATGTGTTCTTGAATGTGTTTCACCATACTTCTCAAATCAATTAACATGCTTCTAAACTATAACGCTGACTTTTCTTGTCAGATTTCAATTTTAATCCCGAAGGGGGCATGGTATTGCACATCATTCAAAGTTTGTAAATCAAATTCTATCGATCAAGTCTATCAATATCTTTCATCAGTGATCAAGACAACAATCACGTCTAGTCGCTGATTCATCAAAAGTCCTCATCGCTTGGGGAAAATCTATCATCACTTGGGGCATATCAGATTCATCGATCCATATCAATCTGGTATTCTCTTAATCTTGTAAACTGTATTAGTTTTTACAACCATCAGATCATAGTGTTCTTTCCTTGGTTCTTCGGCAACTAAAGGATTCGGATGTGATACCTGCTAGTTCTACTAAGACAATCAAGTCTAGAACCGGTCACTCACTTCTTATCAATCCTAAGGTTCAGAATCAGGCATTTTGACACTTTTTCGCAGTCATAGGTTCATCCCTGCTACAGTGAACATTATCTCTGGTCATTCAGGACCTCCTATCTCAATATCTTTCAATCAGTTTCTATCTTGACATCGATTTATCTTTTGAATCAATTTCATATCTTTATCAAACACAGACTATCTTTGAACCACTGCGCTTTGCACAGTAATTCAAAGAGGGGCAAAATATAATACCTCAAAAATGGGCTATAAGTTCATTAACCTCCTACATCGACAAATCGAACAAAATCGACATCAAAGTCCTAACCTAAGGCATATCTAACATCATCGAATCATAATTGATTATCTTAAATTCTGCATCGGGGAATATTCCTAGTAATATTCCTAATTATCTTAATTATCTTTAATTTAATGATTATTTGGTAATAAATCACATTTATCCTAAGTTTGATTAATTGAATATTTTCATATTTAATTAATTAGATTTAATATTTGTCACTTAATTGTGTAATTAAATTTAATTCTATCTATTATTAATTGTATTATTTAATTTTGACAATAAATCAAAATTCCTATCTTTAATTGATTAAATTCTTATTTAATTAATTAAAGCATGTTGTCATTATTTAATAATATAATTTTTAATAAAAGTTTGGTAAAATAGTTAATTAACCCATAAATTAATTATTTTATTTCAAAAAGCAGTTAAGTTGGAAATAAATCACTTTATTATTAAATTAATTCATAAATAAAACATGCACAACCATAAAAGCAGACAACTATCAATTATCAATTAAAGCTAAACTCTATTTTGAGTTAAAGCTTAGCTTTTGCATGTTTTTGTGACTTAATTATCTATTATTATCAGATAACTCAAAAAGCAAGCTGAGTTAATCTGAGTGATTTATGGCTTTTATCCATGCACCTCCAAAGCCCTGGATTTCTATAAATTAAGGCTTTAGCTCTTCACAAATCATCTCATATTTTGCACAATCATGCTGGAGAATTGGAGGCTGAGGAAATCAACTTGCGAATTCAAAGCTTTGTGAGATCAATTTCAATTGCATAGTTTTTATATCTTAGCATAGAATTTCATAGTTTTTATATCATTGTTAGAATCTTCATTCTTAGATCATTTAGCATCCATAAGCATATCAGTTTATCATTCTTATTGCATAGAAAAATCCAAAAAAAAAAAGAATAATTGCATTCAATCTCATATCTAGATCAATTGCATTCAAATCCTTCATTTAGGTGTCGTCTAGGTCACTGATCTCGATAATAATCTGAGAACATTAATCTCGCACCTACTAGAAGGCAGTAAATCCTTTGGTTAGATAGCTTTCAATTTTGCACGATTTTGATTATCACTAACCTCTAATGTTTTACTGAGTGTTGTGTCTACAGATCAGGTACAATTTTCACACACACACCTATGACCCCTAGGGAGTCCTACGACCCCTAGGGAGTCCTACGACCTCTTAAGACACAATTAAGCATTCCAATGTGTCAAAATAGGTCATGGGGACTCTCCAGGGGTCCTAACGTGTGATAAGATGTACTAGGACCCCTAGGGAGTCCTGATGACCCCTTTTGAAACATTGGAATGCTCAAGTGTGTCTTAAGGGGTCCCAAGACCCCTTAAAACATACTTGAGCATTGTAATGTGTCAAAATGGGTCATGGGGACTCTCGAGGGGTCCTAACGAATGATAAGGTGTACTATGACCCCTAGGGTGTCCCAATGACCACTTTTGACACATTGGAATTCTCAAGTGTGTCTTAAGGTGTCCTAAGACCTCTTAAAACACACTTGAGCATTCCAATGTGTCAAAAGGGGTCATTGGGACTCCCTAGGGGTCCTAATGCATGATAAGGCATAGTAGGACCCCTAGGGAGTCCTGGTGACAACTTTTGACATATTAAAATGTTGAAGTATGTCTTAAGGGTTCCTAATACCCCTTAATACACACTTGAGTGTTGCAATGTGTCAAATGGTGTCACAAGGACTCCCTAGCGGTCTTAACCTATGATAAGGCATACTAGGACCCCTAGGGAGTCCCCATGACCCCTTTTGACATGTTGGAATGCTCAAGTGTTTTTTAAGGGGTCCTAAGACCCCTTAAGACATACTTGAGTGTTCCAATGTGTCAAAAGGGGTCACAGAGACTCCCTAGGGGTCTTAATGCATCATAAGGTGTACTAGGACCCCTAGGGAGTCCCTGTGATGCTTTTTGACATGTTGGAATGCTCAAGTGTGTCTTAAGGGGTCTAAAGATGCCTTAAGAAACACTTGAGCATTCCAACATGCCAAAAAGGGTGACGGGGACTCCCTAGTGGTCCTAACGCATGATATGGTGTACTAGGACCCTTAGGGAGTCCCCATGACCACTTTTGACATGTTGGAATGCTCAAGTGTGTCTTAAAGGGTCCTAAGACCCCTTAAGACACACTTGAACATTCTAATGTGTCAAAAGGGCTCATGGAAACTCCCTAGGGGTCTTAACATGTGATAAGGTGTACTAGGACACCTAGAGTGTCCCTGTGACCCTTCTTGACATGTTGAAATGATCAAATTTGTCCTAAGGGGTCCTAAGACACCTTAAGCCACACTTGAGCATTCTAATGTCTCAAAAGGTGTCATGGGGACTCCCTAGAGGTCCTACTACGTGATAAGGTGTACTAGGACCATAGGGAGTCCCCATGACCCCTTTTGCCACATTGGAATACTCAAGTGTGTCTGTAGGGATCCCAAGACCCCTTAAGACACACTTAAGCATACTAATGTGTCAAAAGGAGTCATGGGGACTCCCTAGGGATCCTAACATGTGATAAGGCTTACTAGGACCTCTAAAGAGTCCCCATGACACCTTTTGATAGATTGGAATGTTCAAGTGTGTCTTAAGGTGTCTTAGGACCCCTTAAGACACACTTGAGAGTTCCAATGTGTCAAAATAGGTCATAGGGACTCCCTAGGGGTGCTAATGCATGATAACGCATACTAGGACCCCTAGGGAGTCCCCGTGACCCTTGTTGACATGTTGGAATGGTCAAGTCTATCTGAAGGGGTCCTAAAACCACATAAAACACACTTGATCCCTTTTGACACATTGGAATGCTCAAGTGTGTCTTAAGGGGTCCGAAGACCCCTTAAGATGCACTTTAGCATTCTAATGTATCAAAAGGGGTCATGGGGACTCCCTAGGGGTCCTAACGACTGATAACACATACTAAGACCAATAGGGAGTCCCCATGACCCTTTTTGACATAGCAGAACACTCAAGTGTGTCTTAAGGGGTCCTACAACCCCTTAAAATAGACTTAAGCATTCCAATGTGTCAAAAGGGGTCATGGGGACTCCCTATGGGTCCTAACCTATGATAAGGCATAATAGGACCCCTAGGGAGTCCCCGTGACCCATTTCAACATGGTGGAATACTCAAGTGTATCTTAATGGGTCCTAAGACCCCTTAAGATACACTTGAGCATTCTACTGTGTGAAAAGGGGTGATGGGGAGTCTCTAGGGGTCCTAACACGTGATAAGGCATACCAAGGCCCCTAGGGAGTCCCCCTGACCCCTTTCAACACATTGGAATGCTCAACTATTTCTTAAGGGGTCCTACAACCCCTTAACATAGACTTGAGTATTCCAATGTGTCAAAAGGGGTCATGGGGACTCGCTAGGAGTCCTAATGCGTGATAAGGCATACTAGGACCCCTAGGGAGTCCCCATGACCCCTTTTGACACATTAGAACACTCAAGTGTGTCTTAAGGGGTCTTAGCACACCTTAAGACACAATTAAGCATTCTAATGTGTCAAAAGGGGTCATGGGGACTCTCTAGGGGTCCTAATATGTGATAAGGCATACTATGACCCCTAGGGAGTCCCGATGACTCCTTTTGACACATTGGAATGCTGAAGTGTGTCTTAAGGGGTCATAAGAACCCTTAAGACACACTTGAGCATTCCAATGTGTCAAAAGGGGTCATCGAGACTCCCTAGGGGTCCTAACATGTGATAAGGTGTACTAGGACCCCTAGGGAGTCCCTGTGACCCCTTTTGACACTTGGAATGCTCAAGTGTGTCTTAAGGGGTCCTAAGACCCCTTAAGACACACTTGAGCATTCCAACATGTCAAAAGGGGTCATGGGGACTCCCTTGGGGTCCTAACATGTTATAAGGCATACTACGACTCCTAGGGAGTCCCCATAACCCCTTTTGAAAGATTGGACTCCCTAGGGATCTTAACACATGATAAAGCTTGCTAGGACACCTAGGTAGTCCCCATGACCCATTTTGACACATTAGAATGCTCAAGTGTGTCTGAAGGGGTCCTACAACCCTTTAAGAAAAATTTGAGCATTCCCATGTGTCAAAACTGAACATGGGGACTCCCTAGGGGTCTGCATGTGTGATAAGGCATACTAGGACCCATAGGGAGTCCCCATGACCCCTTTTGAAACATTAGAATGCTCAAGTGTGTCTTAAAGTGTACTATGACCCCTAGGGTGTCCCAATGACCCCTTTTGACACATTGGAATGCTCAAGTGTGTCTTAAGGGGTCCTACGACCCCTTAAAACACACTTGACCATTCTAATGTGTTAGAAGGGGCCATGAGGACTCCCAAGGGATCCTAACACATGATAAGGTGTAGTAAGATCCCTCGGGTTTTCCGATGACCCCTTTTGACACATTAGAATGGTCAAGTATATATTAAAGGGTCTTATGACCCCTTGAGCCACACTTGAGCATTCCAATGTGTCAAAAGGTGTCATGGGGACTCCGTAGGGGTCCCAACAAGTGATAAGGCATACTAGGACCTGTAGGGAGTCCCCATGACCCCTTTTGACACATTGGAATGCTCATGCATGTCTGAAGGGATCCTAAGACCCTTTAAGACACACCTGAGCTATTTCAACACATTGGAATCCTCAAGTGTGTCTTTAGGGGTGTTACAACCCCCTAAGACACACTTGAGTATTCCAATGTGTTAAAAGGGGTCATGGGGACTCCCTAGGAGTCCTAGCATGTGATAAGTCATACTAGAACCCCTTGGGAGTCCCTGTGACCCCTTTTGACACATTGGAATGCTCAAGTGTCTATTAGGGGGTCCTACGACCCTTTAAGACACACTTGAGCATTCCAATTCATCAAAAGGGGTCATGGGGATTCCCTAGGGGTCCTAACGTGTGATAAGGTTTACTAGGACCCCTAAGGAGTCCCAATGACCCCTTTTGAAATATTGGAATGCTCAAGTGTGTCTTAAGGGGTCCTACAACCCCTTATGACACAATTAAGTGTTCCAATATGTCAAAATAGGTCATGAGGACTCCCTAGGTGTCTTAACATGTGATAACATGTATTAGGACCCCTAAGGAGTCTCGATGACCCCTTTTGAAACATTGAAATGCTCAAGTCTATCTTAAGGGGTCCCAAGACACCTTAAGACATACTTGAGCATTCTAATGTGTCAAAACAGGTCATGGAGACTCCCTAGGGGTCCTAACGCATGATAAGGCCTACTATGACCCCTAGGGTGTCCCGATGACCCCTTTTGACACATTGGAATACTCAAGTGTGTCTTAAGGGTTCCTAAGACCCCTTAAGACACACTTGAGCATTCCAATGTGTCAAAAGGGGTCATTGGGACTCTCTAGGGGTCCTAATGCATGTTAAGGTATAGTAGGACCCCTAAGGAGTCTTCATGATAGCTTCTGACATGTTAGAATGTTGAAGTATGTCGTAAGGGTTCCTAATACCACTTAATACACACTTGAGTGTTCCAATGTGTCAAACAGTGTCACAGGGACTCCCTAGCGGTCTTAACACATGATAAGGCACACTAGGACCCCTAGGGAGTCCTCGTGACCCCTTTTGACATGTTGGAATGCTCAAGTTTTTTTTAAAGGGTCCTAAAACTCCTTAAGACACACTTGAGTATTCCAATGTGTCAAAAGGGGTCACAGAGACTCCGTAGGTGTCCTAACGTGTCATAAGGTGTACTAGGACCCCTAGAGAGTCCCTCTGATGCTTTTTGACATGTTGGAATGCTAAAGTGTGTTTTAAGGGGTCCGAAGATGCCTTAAGAAATAATTGAGAGTTCCAACATACCAAAAAGGGTGATGGGGACTCCCTAAGGGTCCTAACACATGATATGGTGTACTGGGACCCCTAGGGAGTCCCCATGACCCCTTTTGACATGTTGGAATGCTCAAGTCTGTCGTAAGGGATGATAAGACCCCTTAAGACACACTTGAGCATTCTAATGTGTCAAAAGGGGTCATGGAAACTCCTTAGGGGTCTTAACATATGATAAGGTGTACTAGGACACCTAGGGAGTCCTCGTGACCCCTTTTGACATGTTGAAATGCTCAAGTTTGTCTTAACGGGTCCTAAGACACCTTAAGCCACACTTGAGCATTCTAATGTCTCAAGAGGTGTCATGGGGACTCCCTAGTGGTCCTACTATGTGATAATGTGTACTAGGACCATAGGGAGTCCCCATGACCCTTTTTGACATATTGGAATACTCAAGTGTGTTCGTAGGGATCCTAAGACCCCTTAAGTTAGACTTGAGCATACTAATGTGTCAAAAGGAGTCATGGGGACTCCCTAGATGTCCTAACATGTGATAAGGCTTACTAAGACCCCTAGGGAGTCCTCATGACCCATATTGACAAATTGGAACTCTCAAGTGTGTCTTAAGGTGTCTTAGGACCCTTTAAGACACACTTGAGAGTTCTAATGTGTCAAAATAGGTCATGGGGACTCCCTAGGGGTCCTAACATGTGATAAGGAATACTAGGACCCCTAGGGAGTCCCCGTGACCCTTTTTGATATGTTGGAATGGTCAAGTGTAATTGAAGGGGTCCTAACACAACATAAGACACACTTGATCCCTTTTGACACATTGGAATGCCCAAGTGTGTCGTAAGGGGTCCTGGGGACTCCCTAGGGGTCCTAACATGTGATAAAGTGTACTACGACCCCTAGGGAGTCCCTGTGACCCCTTTTGCCACATTGGAATTCTCAAGTGTCTCTTAAGGGGTCCTAAGACCCTTTAAGAAACACTTGAGCATTCCAATGCGTCACAAGGGGTCATGGAGACTCCCTAGGGGTCCTAACGCGTGATAAGGTGTACTAGGAACCCTAGGGAGTCTCCATGACCCTTTTTGACAAATTGGAATGCTAAAGTGTGTCTTAAGTGGTCTTAGGACCCCTTAAGAGATATTTGAGCATTCCAATGTGTCAAAATGGGTCATGGGGACTCCCTAGGTGCCCTAAAGCATGATAAGGCATATTAGGACCCCTAGGGATTCTCCATGACCCCTTTTGAGACATTAGAATACTCAAGTATGTCTTAAGGTGTCTTAGGACCTCTTAAGACACACTTCTGCATTCCAATGTGTCAAAAAGGGTCATACAAACTCCCTAGGGGTCTTAACATGTGATAAGTCATACTAGGACCCCTCTGGAGTCCCCATGACCCCTTTTGACACATTAAAACTCTCAAGTGTGTGCAAAGGGGTCCTAGGACCCCTTAAGACACACTTGAGCACTCCAATGTGTCAAAAGGGATCATGGGGACTTCCTAAGGGTCCTAACACATGATAAGGCATACTAGGATCCCTAGAGAGTCCCCATGACCCCTTTTGAACCATTAGAATGCTGAAGTGTGTTCTAACGGGTCTTAGGACCTCTTAAGACACACTTGACCATTATAATGTGTCAAAAGGGGTCATGGGGACTCCCTAGGGGTCCTAACACATGATAACATGTACTAGGAACCCTTGGGAGTTCCCATGACCCCTTTTAAAATATTGAAACACTCAAGTGTGTCTTAAGCGGTCTTATGACCTCTTAAGAGATACTTAAGCATTCTAGTGTGTCAAAACGGGTCATGAGGACTCCTTAGGGGTCTTAACACTTGATAAGGGGTGCTAGGAACCTTAGGAAGTCCCCATGATCTCTTTTGACATATTGGAATACTCAAGTGTGTCTGAACATGTCCTAAGACCCCCTAAGACACACTTGAGCATTCCAATGTGTCAAAAGGGGTCATGGGGACCCCCTAGGGGTACTAACATGTGATAATGCATACTAGGACTAGTAGGGAGTCCCCATAACCTCTTTTGACACATTGGAATGCTCAAGTGTGTTGTAAGGGGTCATTAGACCCCTTAAGACACACTTGAGCATTGCAATGTGTCAAAATGGTTCATGGGGACTCCCTAGAGGTCCTAACATGTAATAAAGCCTACTAGGACCCATAGGGAGTCCCCATGACCCTTTTCGAAACATTAGAACACTCAAGTATGTCTTAAGAGGTCTTTAGACCTATTAAGACATACTTAAGTGTTCCAATGTGTCGAAAGGGGTCATGCAGACTCCCTAGGGGTCTTTACATCTGATAAGTCATAATAGGACACCTAGGGAGTCCCCATACACCCTTTTTGACATTGGAATGCTCAAGTGTGTCCAAAGGGGTCCTAGGACCACTTAAAACACACTTAATCATTTCTACGTGTGAAAAGGGGTAATTGGGACTCCCTATAAGTCCTAACACATGATAAGGCATACCAGGACCCCTAGGGAGTCCCCATGACCTCTTTTGACACATTGAAATGCTCAAGCGTGTCTGAAGGTGTCCTATGATCCCTCAAGACAAACTTGAGCCCTTTTGACACATTGGAACACTCAAGTGTGTCTTAATGGGTCCTATGACCCCTTCAGATACACTTGAGCATTCCAATGTGTCAAAAGGGGTCATGGTGACTCCCTAGGAGTCCTAACAAGTTTTAAGACATACTAGGACCCATAAGGAGTCCCGACTACCTCTTTTGAAAAATTAGAATGCTCAAGTGTGTCTTAAGGGGTCCTACGACCCCTTTAGACACACTTGAGCATTCCAATGTGTCAAAAGGGGTCATGGGGACTCTTTAAGGGTCCTAGTATGCCTTATCACCTGTTAGGACCCCTAGGGAGTCCCCATGACCCCTTTTCACACATAGAAATGCTCAAGTGTGTCTTAAGGGGTCCTAGGACCCCTTAAGACACACTTGAGCATTCCAATGTGTCAAAAGGGGTCATGGGGACTCCCTAGGGGTCCTAACACATGTTAAGGTATACTAGGACCCCTAAGGAGTGCCCATGACCCTTTTTGGAATATTGCAATGCTCAAGTGTCTCTTAAGTAGTCCTAAGGTCTCTTAAGAAACACTTGAGCTTTCCAATATGTCAAAAGGGATCATGGGGACTCCCTAGGGGTCCTAACACATGATAAGGTGTACTGGGACCCCTAGGGAGTCTCGACGACCCCTTTTCACACATTAGAATGCACAAGTGTCTCCTAAGGGGTCCTAAGAAGCCTTAAGACACACTTGAGTGTTCCAATGTGTCAAAAGGGGTCATCGGGACTCCCTAAGGGTCCTAACATGTGATAATGTGTACTAGGACCCCTAGGGAGTCCTCGTGATGCCTTTTGACATGTTGGAATGTTCAAGTGTGTCCTAAGGGGTCCTAGGACCCCTTAATACACACTTAAACATTCCAACATGTCAAAAGGGGTCATGGGGACTCCCTAGGGGTCCTAACGTGTTATAAGGCATCATATGACCCCTAGAGAGTCCCCATGACTCCTTTTGAGACATCGGAATGTGCAAGTATGTCTTAAAGGATCTTAGGACCTCTTAAGAAACACTTCAACATTCTAATGTGTCAAAAGGGGTCATGGGGAATCCCTATGAGTCTTAAGATATGATTAGGCGTACTAGGACCGCTAAGGAGTCCCCATGACCCCTTTTGAAAAATTGGGAAGCTCAAAGGTGTCTGAAGGGGTCCTAGGACCCCTTAAGACACACTTGAGCATTCCAATGTGTCAAAAGGGGTGATGGGGACTCTCTAGAGGTCCTAATATGTGAAAAGGTGTACTAGGACCCCCAAGGAATCCCCATGACCCCTTTTGAAACATTGGAATGCTCAAGTGTGTTAAGGGATCTTAGGACCTCTTAAGACACACTTGAGCATTCCAATATATCAAAAGGGGTCATGGGGACTCCCTAGGTGTCCTAACATGTACTAAGGAATACTAGGATTCCTAGGGAGTCCCCATAACCACTTTTGACACATTAAAATTCTCAAGTGTTTCCGAAGGGCTCCTAAGACCCCCTAAGACACACTTGAGCCTTTTTGACACATTGGAACACTCAAGTGTGTCTTAAGGGGTCCTACAACACCTTAAGATACACTTAAGCAATCCAATGTGTCAAAAGGGGTCATCTGGACTCCCTAGGGGACCTAAAATGTGATAAGGCATACTAGGACCCTTAGGGAGTCCCAATGACACCTTTTAACACATTGAAACTCTTAAGTGTGTCTAAAGCGGTCCTAAGACACCTTAAGACACACTTGAAAGTTTTAATGTGTCAGAAGGGGTCATGAGGACTCCTTAGGGGTCCTAACACATGATAAGGCATACTACAACCCCTATAGAGTCCCTATGACCTCTTTTGACACATTCAAATGTTCAAGTGTCTCTTAAGGGGTCGTACGACCCCTTAAGAGACTCTTGAGCATTCCAATGTGTCAAAAGGGGTCACGAGGACTCCTTAGGGGTCCTAATACGTGATAAGATGTACTAGGACCCGTAGGGAGTCCTGATGACACCTTTTGAAACATTAGAATGCTCAAGTGTGTCTTATGGGGTCCTAGGACCCCTTAAGACACACTTGGGCATTCCAATATGTCAAAAGGGGTCATGCGGACTCTCTCGGGGTCCTAACATGTGATAAGACATACTAGGACCCTTAGGGAGTCCCGATGACCCCTTTTGACACATTGGAATGCTCAAGTGTGTTTTAAAGGTTCCTAAAACCCCTTAAGACATAGTTGAGCATTCCAATGTGCCAAAAGGGGTCATGAGGACTCCCTAGGGGTCCTAACATGTGAAAAGGCATACTAGGATCTGTAGGGAATCCCCGTGACACCTTTTGACACATTGGAATGCTCAAGTGTGTCTTAAGGGGTCCTAACACCCATTAAGACACACTTGAACATTGCAATGTACCAAAAGGGGTCATGGGGACTCCATAGGGGTCCTAACATGTGATAAGGCATACTAGGACCCGTAGGGAATCCCTGTGAAACCTTTTGATACATTGGAATGCTCAAGTGTGTCTTAAGGGGTATTAAGACCCCTTAAGACATAATTGAGCATTCTAATGTGTCAAAAGGGGTCATGGGGATTCCCTAGGGGTCCTAACACATGCTAAGGTCTACTAGGACCCCTAGGGAGTCCTCGTGACACCTTTTGACATGTTGAAATGCTCAAGTGTGTCTTAAGAGGTTCTAAGACCCCTTAAGACACACTTGAGCATTGTAATGTGTCAAAAGGTGTCATGGGGACTCCCTAGGTGTCCTAACACATGATAATGCATACTAGGACCCTTAGGGAATCTCTATGACTCCTTTTGACAAATTGGAATGCTAAAGTGTGTCTTAAGGGATCCGTCCCCGTGACCCCTTTTGACACATTAGAATGCTCAAGTGTGTCTTAAGTGGTCTTAGTACCCCTTAAGACAAGCTTGAGCCTTCCAATGTGTCAAAAAGGGTCACAGGGACTCACTAAGGGTCCTAACACATGATAACATGTACTAGGATCCCTAGGGAGTCCCTGTCACCCCTTTTGACATGTTGGAATGCTCAATTGTGTCTGAAGGGGTCCTAAGACCTCTTAAGACACAATTGATCCCGTTTGACACATTGGAACACTCAAGTGTGTCTCAAGGGGTCCTAAGACCCCTTAAGACACACTTGAGCATTCTAATGTGTCAAAAGGAGTCATGGAGAATCCCTAGGGGTCCTAATGCATGGTAAGACATACTGTGTGTGTGAAAATTGTACTTGATCTGTAGACACAACACTTCCGTAAAACATTAGAGGTTAGCAAAAACAAAATTGTGCAATGAATGAAAGCTAAACTAACCAAATGATTTACTACCTTCTAGTAGGTGCGAGATTGATATTCTCAGGTTGTTATCGAGATCAGTGACCTAGACGACACCTAAATAAAGGATTTGAATGCAATTGATCTAGATATGAATTGAATGCAATTATTCTATTTTTAAATTTTTTTTCTATGCAATAAGAATGATAAAAACTTGATATGAAATCTAATCTATATGAAATTGATCTGCTAAAATGATCTAACAATGATATGAAAAAGAATCTAAATGAATGAAAAAAAACAAATTGATCTCACAATAGCCTTGATTCGCAATAAGCTTTGATTCTCCGAATTCCAATTCTCCAACGTGATTGTGCAAAAATATGAGATACTTTGAGATGAGCTAAGGCTTGGTTTTATAGAAATCCAGGGCTTTGGAGGTGCATGAGAAAAAGCCATAAATCACTCAAATAACTCAGCTTGATTTTTAGTTATTTTTAAATAAAGATAATTTAATTCACAAAAATATGCAAATCATGCAAAAATAGCTTTTTAACTCAAATTAGAGTTTAGATCAGCTTTTTGAACTCCAAAAAGATGTTGAGTTCTAAAAAGTCAACACTTTGCATTTATTTTCTAATTTGGAGTTTAACTGTTTCTTTTGAATGTGCATAATAATTATGAATTAATTAAATAAATAAAGTGATTTATTCTCAACTTAACTGACTTTTGAAATAAAATAATTAATTTATGGGTTAATTAACTATTTTATCAAACTTTTATTAAAAACTATATTATTAAATAATGACAACTTGCTTTAATTAATTAAATAAGAGTTTAATCAATTATTCATAGGATATTGGATTTATTGTCAAAATTTAAATAATATAATTAATAATAGATAGAATTAAATTTAATTACATAATTAAGTGGCAAGATATTAAATCTAATTAATTAAATATGAAAATATTAAATTAATCAAACTTAAGATAAATGTGATTTATCACCAAATAATCATTAAATTAAAGATAATTAAGATAATTAGGAATATTTCTAGGAATATTCCCCGATGCAGAATCTAAGATAATCAATTAGGATTCGATGATGTTTAGATGTGCCTTAGGTTAGGACTTCTATGTCAATTTTGTTCGAATTGTTGATACAAAAGGTTAATGAACTTATAGCACATTTTTGGGGTATTACATTTTGCCCCTCTTTGAATTACTGTGCGAAGCACAGCGGTTCAAAGACAGTCTGTGTTTGATAAAGATATGAAACTGATTCAAAATTGATAATTGATATGAGACAGAAATTGATTGATATTGATTTGATATGGAGATAATAGGTCCTGAATGACCAAAGATAATGTTCAATATAACAACAAATGAACCTATGATTGCGAAAAAGTGTCAAAATGCCTGATTCCAAACCTTAGGATTGCTAAGAAGTGAGTGACTGATTCTAGACTCGATTGTCTTAGCAGAACTAGCAGGTATCACATCTGAATCCTTCAGTTGCTGAAGAACCAAGGAAAGAACACTATGATCTGATGGTTGCAAAAATTGATACAGTTTACAAGATTAGGAGAATACCAGATTGATATGGATCTTGATGAATCTGATATGCCCCAAGTGATGATAGATTTGCCCCGAGTGATGAGGACTTTTGATGAATCAGTAACTAGACATGGTTGTTATCTTGATTACTGAGGAAGATATGATTTCAGCAAAGATATGATTTCAAATTAGATTATAGACTTTGAATGATGTGCAATACCATGCCCCCTTCAGGATTAAAATTGAAATCTGACAAGAAAAGTCAGCGTTGAGAGTTCGGAAGCATGTTAATTGATTGGAGAAGTGGTTATACACATTCAAGAATGCATTTTGCATTGTTGGAAGGTCCCAAAAGACCAAGTTTGACTAGGTTAAACCATGAGCTGACCATAGTTGACCAAGTTGAAATTTTGATAGTTTGATGTAAGATAATCAGTTAAGTTGAATACTGTATTTCTGTGATGATAGAAGGTCGAATATGCAAGCAGTTAATAATATGAATGATCTCAGATTTGAATTTTGATCCCGAAAAAAGATTCTACTTGCTATTTCATTGGAGGAACCTTCATGTGGGATTCAACTCTTGTTAGATTGGAAGAGGTGATTGAAGAATTATTTAAGCATTGAAGTTCGTTTAGTCATTGTGAGATCATGCAACATGAAAAATGCAATGAGACATGCAAAATGAAATGCAACCTAAGACCTAAGACCTAGTCACTGATCATATGTCGATTTGTTATCATCATTGAACTTTTAGGTAGCTAGATAAATCAAAGTAATACCCACTAGCTATGAAACCATAGACATATGAATATCAATTTGTATGTGCAAGAATCAATACAACATCCACTGGTCAACAACCATGAATATATGAATATTGATTTTATTTTGAGAATGTCAGATTAGATATAAGCACCAAGGCATAAATGCCAGGATGACCTAAATATCATGTCCATTTTGATATAACAATTTGTATAAGCATCGAAACATCAACGTCGTGATGACCTGAATATGACTTGCATGACAAACATGTCAAACAGCCAAGAGATCATTCCAAATCCAGTGTGAATTACCCGTAGTGACCCTTTATCATTCACATCCTTAGGTAAGATCATGTTTCACAGTAGGAGAAAGAACTCACTCAAAAAGACAATAGTTAGATCAATACTTCTTTGAATAATCTGAGTATCAATGGTTGAGGTACGCATGGCCATCCAATTCAAGATAGAGGCTCTTACAGTCAGACACCATTTCAATCTAGAGTTTCCAAAGTTGTTAGATTTTCACATACAAGAAGAAGACAAGGAAAAGATTATGCCCCCAGTCATCACTCTCTAAATCCTGTAAAAGACATCAAAGGGCTTGAAGGGACATAATATGCAAAAATCTCAATGTGAATCAGTAAGCATACAAGGAGATAAAAGCATGAAAAGCACAGATTATTTTTAGTTTGTTGTTTGATTGTTGTTGTAGATGCAAAATCCTTTTTGGAGAGGAGACTGACTGACTGACTCAGATATAGCTTCAAAGGACTCTGACTGGATATGACACATCTAAAGATATACTAAAGGCCATAGGATATAACATTGATTGCCCCCAAGTGTTAAGAATTAATAGGATACAGAAGCTTGAGCTGAGTGGTGTACAGACTGACTTATTGAAAACTGGAAATGCAGAAACAAATTGGGAGATATATACAAACTAAAGAAAAACTGAAAGCTGAGAAGGACCAAGATTGTGCTGATAGATGGAGCATTTTGAAACAAGTGGTGCCTGTTTGCCAAGTTTTCACCATCTTGGTAGAGATTCTATTTTTGCTACCAAGGCACCTGTTTCCAGGTTTTCACCAAGGCACTTTTTCTTTTTCTCATTTTTTTTTTCATTTTTCAATTTTTTTTGTACTTTTGATATTTTTTTTATTTTTCTGTGAATCATCAAGGTGCCTATTGCTAGGTTTTCACCAAAATGTTCATTTTTTTAGGACTTTTTCTTATTTTTATAATTTTTTTAGGACATTTTACCATAGACTGAATACCTTAGGCATAGAATTTTTTCAGATGGAGAACATTGATTGGTTCTCAGAGTTGTTCTCCTTCAGCTGTTGAGAGTTGATAGGCACCAGAGCCAAAAGTAGTAGTGATGACAAAGGGACCCAGCCAGTTGGGTTCAAACTTCCCTTTGCGTTCTCGATGGGATTGATTTTTAGGATTTTCTCTCAAGACTAGATCGTCAACCTGAAATTCTCTATGTCTGACTTTCTTTTTGTAGCCTCTAGACATTCTCTTCTGATATACTCTGAGATGATTATATGCTTCTTATCTGCACTCATCTAGTAGTTCAAGTTCTTGTAACCTAGACACTCTGTAGTCATCATCAGTTATGAGACCATGCATTCTGATTCTTAGTGATGGGATTTCAACCTCAATAGGCAATACCGCTTCAGATCCATAAATTAAAGAAAAAGGTGTAGCCCCAGTAGATATTCTGATACTTATTCTGACACTAGTTCTAATACTGGTTCTAATACTTATTTTCATACTTCTTCTGATACTAGTTCTGATACTGGTTCTGATACTTTTTCTGATACTAGTTCTAATACTAGATCTGATACTAGTTCTGATACTGGTTCTGATACTAATTCTGATACTTGGTATATTTGATAGCATCTTTTTTCATTTTCAAACTCTCAAACAAGATCATATCATGTTGTCCCAATGTCTAGCAAGGTGGAGAACAAGAGGGATTGACAAGCTGGTGGAAGAGATGGAAGACAAGAGAATAAAGGATAATGAAGGGAAGAAATCCTCAAGGACAAACTCCTCAAGAATACCCAAGCTAGGGAAAAATTGTCATGTAAAGCACATTAGGACAAGCAATGAAAGGCTAGCATAAGATAAGTCACAATAGCGTAATGCAAGAGAAGGAAAGGATGCATTCTAAAGGAGTAGACATGTCAAGAGGCTTCATAGCACCGTGTTTTATTCTTTTTTTCTTTCTTTTGATTAGATCAAGACCAAAGGGGAAAAGGATAGCGATAGGCAAAAATGAATGGAGGAAAATGGATATGAAGGCTAAGCATGGAAGGAATGAAAGCAAGATCATCATAAGACAACTCACAAAATAGCCAAATGTTCATGTATAGGTCAACCTTGTCAAGATCAAAGAGAGAAGGTGGGATGGATGAAATATGTAGAAGAACTACGCATGATGCCTGATTGTTAGGTTTTCATCATGGTACTTATCCAAGGTGCCACAAGGGAGTGGTTTTCACCATAGGATGAATTTATTTATTTACTTTTGCTACCAAGGTGCCTGTTTCCAGGTTTTCACAAAGGCACATTTTCAAATTTTTTTTTTTCATTTTTGGAAGAAGGCAAGCTTTTTAGCTAGTGCTCCTTGAAAGGATAAACCATAATATGCCAAGGAATTAAAATGATATGCTCAAAGATGCTGATAGAAAAAGGGAGATGGAAGAGAAAAATGGAGGATAGGGTTTTATGTAAAGCGAGTGAGGTTGGAAGATAGGAGGAATAGGCAAATGAGGAAAAATGATAGAAGGTAGAAGGATAATGAATGGAAGGATTGTGAAAGGGTAGATGGAAAGGAAGGAAAGCTCAAAATCAACACATACCTTGAATGGTGGTGAGAGGATGGAGGAATCATGAATGAAGGAATATATGAAGGAATATGGCGAATGGATAGTAGAGGTTGTGGTTTAGGCACATGGAATGGAAGAATATTTTTGGAAGAAGATGAAGTGGAAGTCTTTGTAAGCTTGAATGTCAATTTCACTTTTTGCTCAACACTAGAATCTTTCAAGAGAGACTTTGGAATCCATATAGCCATAGGCTTTTTATTTCTTTTCGATGATCTAGAGATAATATCTTTAATGATAGATTTTGGAACCCATACTTGTCTTGTAGTTTTTTTCTTAGATATCTCTTTGGATTTTATGCTTCCATGTCTATTAGAGGAGACATGGTGATCTTTTTTTGATGGATTCTTGTATTGAACATTCAAGCTACTTTCAAAAGACTTGGGATTTGTGGAAGAAGGAGGATATGACTGGTTTAGATGGGTGGGTGGATGAAAAGGATTCAAGGGTATGCATCTATGTTGATCTTGAGGAAAGATGGCAGATGGAGGGATGTAAGGACCCAAGATGGATGGTGAATTAGGAGAGTTAGGAGGGGAAAGTGAAGGGACATAAGGACCCAAGATGGAAGGCAGACATGAAGCTCTTAGTATTGGTGGAAGAGGTCCAAGGATGGAAGTGGAAGATGCAAAAGGATAATCAATAAGTTCATCAACATCTATATGACAACCAAAGATATCAACATCTTTAAAGTGAGCATTAGGATTTTCAATAGAATCAAGTACATCTTGAATATGAACACCTTTTTTGATAGGATTTTTCAAAGCTTGCAAAGACTTAGGAAGAGTAGAAAGTGGAAGTGAACATGGAGTGGTAGAACAAGAAGATGGAAGACTTTGATCTTGACAAGTATCTTTGAATAGCACAAGCGCATAATTTTTCTTTTGATTTTTAATAGGCTTAACATTGGAAGTAACAACACCATTTTTAACAACCTTAATAGAAGTATCATCTTTCGAAAGCGCAAGTGTAGTAAGGTTATTTTGATTGTCAATAAGCTCAACAGTGTAAGTAGTAGCTTGATCTTGCTTAGGAGAAGACTTAAGACATGATGGAATGCATGAAAAAGGGTGTACAAGATCAAAAGAACCATGAAGTGGATAAGAGACATCGGGAAAAGGAGTGTATGACATGGAGGGTTCTTGATCTTGATCTTTCTTTATGTTCTTTTCTTCATCATTTTTAGAGTCCTCTTGACATGGAGCCACTTCTAAGGACAAGGAAGCATGTTGGGATTGTATGGAAGACTTTGGAAGAGATGGTGAAGGACTAGCTAAAGTAGGCATTATAGCATATGAAGGCTTAGGCTCTTTAGGTTTATCATTATTGAAAGTATTTGCAGCCAAGTGAAGGTTAGCTTGAGTATCTTTAAGAGGTAGCCTTGGAGGATAACTATAGGGAACCACATGAAAAGTATCAGGGCTTGTGTCAAATGAAGGTTCTGTGAAAGATTTGAAGGACTCAGAAGCTTTAGAAAATGTACGGGTATTGGAGGAAGTAGGGGATGGAAGGGAACCATCACAAGAAAAAGGTCCAACATTAAAATGATCTTGCTTGAGAGTATAATCTTTATTTTTATCCTGAGAGTTCTTAGAGGAGAGATCCTTATAGTATTGGCATTTCAAGCTAGCACGATGCATTTTATAGTCCTCAACAGTAGTAGATGGATCATAATCAAGGTATTGTCCACAAAAGTCATCAAAGTCTCTTTCAAAATTAGAATCATATGGATCACCATCATGATCTATCCAATGTGACGGCCCATTTGTAGTAAGTAGGAACACACGATGAGGAGGACTCTTAGGAACAGAGGTGTCATAGGTATCATTACATTGTCTATCATCATAGTCATCATAGTCTCCAAAGCTTGATGTGTCACTCTATGTGGAAGAAGTATCATAAGGGTTGTCACGTTGCTCACATTTTGTTTGATGGCATGGTGACATGTACAATTATTTATCAAATGGAAAAGAGCATAGAGTTTCCATGGAGAACTCTTTAGGTTCCTTTTCTTTCTCAAGTTTGTCAAGCTGAACTTGCATAGCTTGCAGCTGCTTCATCATAGCAGTGATTAGAGCTTCTTCCTCTTGTGTACTGATTCTTTGAGACGTGTACTAATTCACAATAGCTACTACTCTATTCTTGACACAGTGATTTGTATGACAGATTCTGGAAATAGGTTGTAAAAGTTGAAGTATCTGGCAATTTTGACAATTTTCTGGCAACTTTCAAAAATTTTCCAAATGACACTCTACAGATTCATATGATAGTGGGTATGCTATGAAATGACAGTTGCAAAACTCGTACGACAGTTGGGTAGCAATGAAATGATAGTTGAAAATCTCATACGATAGTTGGGTAGCAATGAAATGATAGTTGAAAATCTCATACGACAGTTGCAAGATTTTGACTTTGAAAATTTGCTGGCATGGAAACTCGTACGACACTGGGTACTCAATCATACGACAAATGGGTTGTAATGAAATGACACTTGGAAAAACTCATATGACTTTTGACTTCCTAAAATGATTTTTGACTCCAGAAAGGATTTTATGTCAATTTTTGCAAAATTTTGAGTTTGCAGATTCGGATTGTTTGCAAATTTTAATGTCCAGATTTGAGGATTGTAACAGATTTGTTTGTTTTCAGTAACCAGATAGATAAACAAGCATGCAAAACAATAAGCACGTGATTTCAAGCATGTCTAAAAATAATGAACAAGAGCAAAAGCAACCTTGTGCATGAACAATCAAGTGACTTATTCATTCTAATCCTCAGAAGCGCTAATTGTGTACATTCTAAAATGTTTTGCAATAATGCACATATACCCTATAAAATAAAAATTTAGCCTCGCTAGGGTTTTTAGTAATGGTTTGACTCCGCAACTTTTATGATCCAAAGGGGTGAACTCCAATCCCAGCGCACCAGGGTTTTGACATAGTCTGAGAACTTAATCTTCAGGAGCTGCTAGGGAGATCTGACAACCCAACAATGAACCATACCCATAGAGATTTCTTCCACAAGGACATTTATATAGCGGCTGTCACTACAACAACGAAAATGGCTATTATCGCTTGAGGTTTCGTCAACATAGTTTTCCCTATGAAGGGATTGTCCGCTATGGTTAACCCTCTCTAAAGATGACTCACAGTATGATACCACAAGGGGACTTGGCTCCAGATCCAAGGTTTTGATGCCTCTTCACTTTTAACCCAAACAAAACAAGCAAATTAATTTGACACGGTAAGACAAAATTTGTCTCACCAAGGTCTATGATATCAACCCCACGTGATCTATCAACCCCTCTGGAGAGAGAATGTATCAATCAATAAGGGAAGACACACTAACCAATTTTGATTCACCAAAGCTCATGATGTCTACCCCACGTGATCTATCAACCTCTCCTGGGAGAGAATGTATCGATCAATAAGAGAAGACGTACTAACCAAGTTGAATGTAAAATGCACTAAGTATCCTCCCTACCTACAAGGATTATGTCATCAAGAAGGATTTCACTGAGAATCCAATCTCTCAAGAATCATGAATAGTGTTCATAGGGCCTAATTACTATGTGAGCACATATGTATGTTTCCAAAACCAAATCTACCAAAAGTACCCAAAAAGCAAAAAGAGGAACACTTAACGCTTAAAGAGAATATGAGATGAGTCCACAAGGTGGAACACTTAACACCTCACACAAGCTAAAAATGAGTCCCCAACTTAGAAAACAAGAGAGTTCCTAAAAGCACAAAAGGGTTGCCAAGTGGAACACTTAACACTTCTTTCCTATTGACCCCTCCCTTTTATGGCGTTGAGATTGCAACCACGGGGAGGAATGAGGGGCCGATAGATTAGTGAGTCCAATAACCCAAGATAGAAATCAAGATCAATCACAAGTATCTGAGACTACTTAATGAATCCTTAAAGGGTCACAACCTAGTATCCAATTATGTAAGTGTGTAAAACAAAAGCATGAAAAGAATCACCCAAGCTAGACACACGAGAGATTTATTTTAAGTCCAAATTGAAATATTATTAGATGAAGGAGAATACCTGGGATCCTTGCAATGTGCTTAGTAGATTTTACTTGATTTTTAGCAATTCTTGTTGAGCTTTTTCATGCAAGCAAGTGACGAACTCTCCAACAAGCAAACAAGCAAACAAGATATGCAAAATATATTCAACTTATGAAAACCATAGGGTTAGCTCTAAAAATCAATTGTTATCAGAAATAATAACCAGGAATTAACCCAAATGACAACTCATATCATTCATTGAACCATGTAAAAAAAATAAGTGCATACCCATCACAAAACTTTATTTTTTTTGCTGCATTTGACCTAGTCAACAAGATCTAATTTTTTTGATATGATTTTGGCCAAAAAAATAGAAATTCAGAATAGAGAACCTTGCTAAAAAATAGAGAGCTTTCCAAAAATGTAAAATTATTAGAAAAATCTCTTCATTTGTGCCCTAGAGATCTATTTTATCAAAATAGACCAGTTTTTATAAATTGACTATTTGAGCTATTATATTGCATCACAATTTAAAATACAAACAATGAACCCCTTTTATAATTTAAAGAGCTTTCCAAAAATATAAAAATTTCTAAAACATATGCTGATTTGCGTCAGATATTAATTTTTTCCATAATTTCAAGAACAAATTATTAAAAATTTGAAACATCTTAAAAAATTCTAAATATTTTACTATACCTTCTATAATATATGTCCAACCTACAAAAAAAATTTTAGTCCAAAACTCTAAGCCGTTTGAGAGATAAAATTAAATCTTTGAAACTTTAGGGCTTTAACTTCAAAAAAAAAAATCAAAACCAGAATGTAAAGGTGGGTTGCCCGATGGTGGGTGCCAGAAATATGTGTGTGAAAATTGTACCTGATCTGTAGACACAACACTTCAGTAAAACATTAGAGGTTAGCAAAAACAAAATCATGCAATGAATGAAAGATAAACTAACCAAATGATTTACTACCTTCTAGTAGGTGCGAGATTGATGTTCTCAGATTGTTATCGAGATCAGTGACCTAGATGACACCTAAACGAAGGATTTGAATGCAATTGATCTAGATATGAATTGAATGCAATTAATCTTTTTTTTTTTGAATTTTCTATGCAATAAGAATGATAAAAACTTGATATGAAATCTAATCTATATGAAATTGATCTGCTAAAATGATCTAACAATGATATGAAAAAGAATCTAAATGAATGAAAAAAAACAAATTGATCTCACAATAGCCTTGATTTGCAATAAGTTTTGATTCTCCAAATTCCAATTCTCCAATGTGATTGTGCAAAAATATGAGATACTTTGAGATGAGCTGAGACTTGGTTTTATAGAAATCCAGGGCTTCGGAGGTGCATGAGAAAAAACCATAAATCACTCAAATAACTCAGCTTGATTTTTGAGTTATTTTTAAATAAAGATAATTTAATTCACAAAAACATACAAATCATGCAAAAATAGCTTTTTAACTCAAATTAGAGTTTAGATCAGCTTTTTGAACTCCAAAAAGATGTTGAGTTCTAAAAAGTCAACACTTTGCATTGATTTTCTAATTTGGAGTTTAACTGTTTCTTTTGAATGTGCATAATAATTATGAATTAATTAAATAAATAAAGTGATTTATTCTCAACTTAACTGACATTTGAAATAAAATAATTAATTTATGGGTTAATTAACTATTTTATCAAACTTTTATTAAAAACTATATTATTAAATAATGACAACTTGCTTTAATTAATTAAATAAGAATTTAATCAATTATTCATAGGATATTAGATTTATTGTCAAAATTTAAATAATATAATTAATAATAGATAGAATTAAATTTAATTACATAATTAAGTGGAAAGATATTAAATCTAATTAATTAAATATGAAAATATTCAATTAATCAAACTTAGGATAAATGTGATTTATCGCCAAATAATCATTAAATTAAAGATAATTAAGATAATTAGAAATATTGCTCGGAATATTCTCCGATGCAGAATTTAAGATAATAAATTAGGATTCGATGATGTTTAGATGTGCCTTACGTTAGGACTTCTATGTCGATTTTCTTCGAATCATTGATATAGAAGGTTAATGAACTTATAGCCCATTTTTTGGGTATTACATATACTAGAACTCATAAGGAGTCCCCGTGAGCCCTTTTCACACATTGGAATGCTCAAGTGTGTCTTAAGGAGTCCTACAACCCCTTAAGACACACTTGAGCATTCTAATGTGTCAAAAGGTGTCATGGGGACTCCCTAAGTGTCCTAACACGTGATAAGGCATACTAGGACACTTAGGGAGTCCCCATGACCCCTTTTGACACATTGTAATGCTCAAGTGTGTCTTAAGGGGTCTTAGGACCCCTTAAGACACACTTGAGCATTCCAATGTTTCAAAAGGGGTCATCGGGACTCCCTAGGGATCGTAACATGTGATAAGGCATACTAGGACCCCTAGGGAGTTTCGCTGACCTATTTTGACACATTAGAATGCTCAAATTTGTCTTAAGGGGTACTAAGACTCCTTAAGACACACTTGAGTGTTCCAATATGTCAAAAGGGGTCATGGGGACTCCCTAGGGGTCCTAGTACAACTTATCATGTATGATAAGGCATACTAGGACCCCTAAGGAGTCTCCATGACCCTTTTTGACACATTGAAATGCTCTAGTCACGGAGACTCCCTAGGGGTCTTAATATGCCTTATCACACGTTAGGACCCCTAGGGAGTCCCCATGACCCTTTTTGATGCATTAGAATGTTCAAGTGTATCTTAAGGGGTCTTATGACCTCTTAAGACATACTTGAGCATTCCAACGTGTCAAAAGGTGTCATCAGGACTCCCTAAGGGTCCTAGTATGCCTTATCACGTGTTAGGACCACTAGGGAGTCCCCATGAACCCTTTTGATACATTAGAACCCTCAAGTGTATCTTATTGGGTCTTAGGACCCCTTAAGACACACTTGAGCATTCCAACATGTCAAAAGGGGTCATCGGGACTCCCTAAAGGTCATAGTATGCCTTATCATGTGTTAGGACCCCTAGGGACACCCCATGATCCCTTTTGACACATTCGAATGCCCAAGTGTGTCTTAAGGGGTCCTAAGACCCCTTAAGACACACTTGAGCATTTGAATGTATCAAAAGGGGTCATGGGGACTCCCTCAGGGTTCTAACACATGATAAGGCATACTAGGACCCCTAGGGAGTCTCTATGACCCCTCTCAACACATTGGAATGCTCAAGTGTGTCTTAAGGAGTCTTACGACCCGTTAAGAAACACTTCAGCATTCCAATGTGTCACAAGGGGTCATGGGGACTCCCTAGGGGTCCTAACGCATGATAAGGCATACTAGGACCCCTAGGAAGTCCCCATTACCCCTTTTGACACAATGGAAGGCTCAAGTGTTTCTTAAGGGGTCCTCAGACCTCTTAAGACACACTTGAACATTCTAATGTGTCCAAAGCGGTCATGGAGAATCCCTAGGGGTTTTAATGTGTGATAAGGTGTACTAGGACCCCTAGGGAGTCCCCTTGATCTATTTTGACATATTTTAACTCTCAAGTGTGTCCAGAGGGGTCCTAGGACACCTTAAGACACACTTGAGCATTCCAATGTCTCAAAAGAGATCATAAAGACTCTTTAAGAGTCGTAACACGTGATACCATGTACTAGGACCCCTAGGGAGTCCTCATGACCCCTTTTAAAACAATGGAACACCGAAGTGTGTCTTAAGAGGTCTTAGGACCTCTTAACACAGACTTGAGTATTCCAATGTGTCAAAAAGGGTCATGGGGAGAAGGCAAAATGGGACCCCTTGGGAGTCCCTATGACCCCCTTTGAAACATTGGAATGCTCAACTCTGTCTTAAGGGGTCTTAGGACCTCTTAAGACATACATGAGCATTCCAAAGTGTTAAAAGGGATCATGAGGATTCCATAGGGGATTTAACATGTGATAAGGGGTACTAGGACCCCTAAGAAGTCCCCATGACCCCTTTTGACACATTGGAATGCTCAACTGTGTTCAAAGGTGTCTTAAGACCCCTTAGGACACACTTGAGCATTCCAATGTGTCAAAAGGGGTCATGGAGACTCCCTAAGGGTCCTAATGCATGATAAGACATACTACGAACACTAGGGAGTACCCATGACCTCTTTTGATACATTGGAATGCTTAAGTGTGTCTTAAGGGGTCCTCAGACCCCTTAAGACAGACTTGAACATTACAATGTGTCACAAGGGGTCATGGGGACTCCTTAGGGGTCGTAACATGTGATAAGCCCTACCAGGAACCCTAGGGAGTCTTGATGACCCTTTTCAAAATATTAGAACACTCTAGTCTATCTTAAGGGGTCCTAAGACCTCTTAAGACACACTTTAGCATTCCAATATGTCAAAAGGGGTCATGGGGACTCCATAGGGTTCCTAACATGTGATAGGGCATACTAGAACCCCTAGGGAGTCCCCATGACCTCTTTTGACATGTTCAAATGCTCAAGTGTGTCTCAAGAGGTCCTAAGACCCCTTAAGACACATTTGAGCCCTTTTGACACATTGGAATGCTTAAGTGTGTCTTAAGGGGTCCTACAACCCCTTCAGACACACTTGAGCATTCGAAGGTGTCAAAAGGGGTCACGGGGACTCCCAAGGGGTCTTAACACATTATAACATGTACAAGGACCCCTAGGCAGTCTTCATGACCCCATTTGAAATGTTGGAATGCTCAAGTATGTCTTAAGGGGTCTTAAGACCTCTTAAGACATACTTCAACATTCTAATATGCCAAAAGGGGTCATGGGATATCCTAGGGGTCTTAACATGTGATAAGGCATACTAGGACACCTAGGGAGTCCCCATGACCCCTTTTGACACATTGGAACACTCAAGTTTGTTCGAAGGGGTCCTAGGACCCCTTATGAAACACTTGAGCATTCTAATGTATTAAAAGGGGCCATGGGTACACCCTAGGTGTCCTCATGTGTGATAGGGCATACTAGGACCCCTAGGGAGTCCGCTTGACCTCTTTTGACACATTGGAATGCTCAAGTGTGTCCAAAGGGGTCCTAAGACCCTTTAAGAAACACTTGAGACCTTTTGACACATTAGAATGCTCAAGTGTGTCTTTAGGGGTCCTACAACCTCTTAAAACACACTTGAGCATTCCAATGTGTCAAAAGGGGCCATGGGGACTCCCTAGGTGTCCTAACTTATGGTAAGACATATTAGGACCCCTAGAAAGTACCAATGACCTTTTTTGACACATTAGAACACTCAACTATGTCTTAATGGGTCTTAAGACCCCTTAAGATAGACTTGAGCATTCCAATGTGTCAAAAGGGGTCATGGGGACTCCCTAGGGGTCCTAACACATGATTAGGCATACTAGGATCCCTATGGAGTACCCATGACCCCTTTTGACACATTGAAATGGTCAAGTGTTTCCAAAGGGGCCTAACATGCCTTAAGACACACTTGAGCCCTTTTGACATATTGGAATGCTCAAGTGTGTCTTAAGGGGTCCTACAATGCCTTAAGACACACTTGAGCATTCCAAAGTGTGAAAAGGTGTAACGGGGACTCCCTATGGTTCCTAGTATGCCTTATCACATTTTAGGACCCCTAGGGAGTCTCGATGACCCTTTTTGACACATTAGAATGCTCAAGTGTGACTTAAGAGGTGTTAAGACCCCTTAAGACACACTTGAGCATTCCAATGCATTAAAAGAGATCATGGGGACTCCCTAGGGGTCTTAAAGAGTGATAAGGCATAATACAACCCCAAGGATGTCTTGATGACCCCTTTTAACACATTGGAATGCTCAAGTGTGTCTTAAGGGGTCTTAACACCTCTTAAGACACCTTCAGCATTCTAATGTGTCAAAAGGGGTCATCGGGACTCCCTAGGGGTCCTAACACATCATAAGGCATACTAGGAACCATAGGGAGTCCCCGTTACACCTTTTGAAACTTTGGAATGCTCAAGTGTGTCTTAAGGGGTCCTAAGACCCCTTAAGACACACTTTAGCATTTCAATGTGTCAAACAGGGTGACGGGGACTCCCTAGGTTTCCTAACATGTGATATGGCATACTAGGACACCTAGGGAGTCCTTGAGACCCCTTTTAACACATTGGAACACTCAAATGTGTCTTAAGGGGTCCTAAGACACATGAAAATATGGAAATTATAATCTTCCTCCTAGAGCATACACTAATGAAGTTCTTTGTGCCATAGCAGAGGAAGCCGGCTGGATTGTTGAAGCTTACAGTACTTAATACAAAAATGTAGTATGTATCTTTGGCCTACATTTTCTTCTCATTTCTTTTAGGTATTTAAAGGTGTTTGGCTAAATATTTGTATTAAATGTGCCTGTTACAGGTTTTGTAAACTCTAGCTACTCAGAAATGAAGGCTTTGAAGAATAGTTCACTCGAGGTAGAGAGAGAGACGTCATAGGGGTCATCGGGACTCATGACAGATCCTAGTATGGACCCCTTAAGACACACTTGAACATTCCAATGTGTCAAAAGGGGTCACGGGCACTCCCTAGAGGTCCTAAAACATGATAAGACATACTAGGACCCCTAGGGAGTCCCCATGACCCCTTTTGACACATTCAAATGTTCAAGTGTGTCTTAAGGAGTCCTTGGATCCCTTAAGACACACTTGAGTGTTCCAATATGTCAAAAGGGGCCATGGGGACTCCCTAGGGGTACTAACATGTGATAAGGCATACTAGGACCCTTAGGGAGTCCCTATGACCCCTTTTGACATGTTGAAACCCTCAAGTGTGTCTTCAGGGGTCCTGAGACACCTTTAGATACACTTCAACATTCTAATGTGTCAAAAGGGGTCATAGGGACACCCTAGTGGTCCTAGTATGACTTATCACATGTTAGGACCTCTAGGGAGTCCCCGTGACCCGTTTTGACACATTGGAATATTCAAGTGTGTCTTAAGGGGTCCATACTAGGATTTGTTATGAGTCCCCATGACCCCTATGAAGTCTCTCTCTCTGCCTCCAGTGAACTATTCTTCAAAGCCTCTATTTCTGAGTAGCTAGAGTTATAATGTGACCCTTTCTGACACATTCAAATGCTCAAGTGTGTGTTAAGGGGTCCTTGGACCTCTTAAGACACACTTGAGTGTTCCAATGTGTGAAAAATGGTCATGGAGACTCCCTAGGGGTATTAACATGTGATAAGGCATACTAGGACCCCTAGGGAGTCCCCATGATCCCTTTTGACATGTTGAAATGCTCAAGTGTGTCTTAACAGGTCGTAAGACCCCCTAAGACAAATGTGAGCATTCTAATATGTCAAAAGGGGTCATGGGGACTCCCTAGGGGTCCTAACATGTGATAAGGTGTACTAGGACACCTAGGGAGTCCCCATTGCCCCTTTTGACACATTGGAATGCTCAAGTGTCTCTGAAGGGGTCCTAAGACCCCTTAAGACACACTTGAGTGTTCTAATGTGTCAAAAGGGGTCAAGGGGACTCGTTAGGGGTCCTAATGTGTGATAAGGTGTACTAGGACCCCTAGGGAGTCCTTGTGACCCATTTTGACAAATTGCAACACTCAAGTGTCTTTTAAGGGGTCCTAAGTGTAATACCCCAAAAATGGGCTATAAGTTCATTAACCTCCTACATCGACAATTCAAATGAAATCGACATCAAAAGTCCTAATCTAAGGCACATCTAAACATCATCGAATCATAATTGATTATCTTAAATTCTGCATCGGGGAATATTCCTAGTAATATTCCTAATTATCTTAATTATCTTTAATTTAATGATTATTTGGCGATAAATCACATTTATCCTAAAAATTTGATTAATTGAATATTTTCATATTTAATTAATTAGATTTAATATTTGCCACTTAATTATGTAATTAAATTTAATTCTATCTATTATTAATTGTATTATTTAATTTTGACAATAAATCAAAATTCCTATCTTTAATTGATTAAATTCTTATTTAATTAATTAAAGCATGTTGTCATTATTTAATAATATAATTTTTAATAAAAGTTTGAATAAATAGTTAATTAACCCATAAATTAATTATTTATTTTCAAAAATCAGTTGAGTTGAGGATAAATCACTTTATTTATTTATTTAATTCTTAATTATTATGCATATTCAAAAGAAACAGTTAAACTCCAAATCAGAAAATCAATGCAAGTTATTGACTTTTTGGAACTCAACATCCTTTCGGAGTTCAAAAAGTTGATCTAAACTCTAATTTGAGTTAAAAAGCTATTTTTGCATGATTTTGAGAATTAACTATCTTTTATGATCAGATAACTCAAAAATCAAGATGAGTTAATTTGAGTGATTTATGGCTTTTATCCATGCACCTCCAAAGCCCTAGATTTCTATAAATTAAAGGCTTCAGCTCTTCACAAATCATCTCATATTTTGCACAATCACGCTGGAGAATTGGAATTGAAGAATCAAAGCTCTTGCGAATCGACATCTTTGTGAGATCAATCTTATTTTTGCATTCATATTTCATATCATTGTTAGATTAGCATAGCATATCAATTTCAATAGCATTCATATCATATCAGTTTTTATCATTCTTATTGCATAGAAAAATCCAAAAAAATAGAATAATTGCATTCAATCCCATATCTAGAATTGCATTCAAATCCTTCATTTAGGTGTCGTCTAGGTCACTGATCTCGATTACAGTCTGAGAACATTAATCTCGCACCTACTAGAAGGCAGTAAATCGCTTGGTTAGATAGCTTTCAATTTTGCACAATTTTGATTATAGCTAACCTCTAATGTTTTACTGAGTGTTGTGTCTACAGATTAGGTACAATTTTCACACACACATTTCTGGCGCCCACCGTAGGGCCCTGAAACGGGTTTCCCTTCATTTCTATCAATTTTCTATCTTTTGAGGATAAGGGTTTCAAGGGTCCTGGTATACTTTGTAGGACGTTATTTAAAAAAAAAAAATTTGGCACTTTTTCAATCAAAGTTGTCCGTACACAGTGATTTTTATCATTCTGTCCGTACTTTCGTACATCTCTGTACAAATTCTCGCGCGAGATTTCACTTGCGTCGCGCGAGATTTCTTTCTGTGTCGCGTGAAATTTCACTGGTATCATTTTTGTGCGCAAAAAAATCACTTTCTGGCGCGAGACTACAGTTCCTCGCGCGATACTTTATGTTTTATCACGTGAGACTCCACTTCCTCGCGCGAGTCTTCATATTTTTGTCGCGTGAGATAGTACTTCCTCGCGCGAGACTTCATTCTTCATCGCGCGAGACAGTGTTTCCTCGCGTGAGACAGTGTTTCCTCGCGCGAGACCGCATTCTGCCTCGCGCGAGATTTTGCTACAGAGACACATAATTTGCAGATTTGTACTTTCAGATTATTGATTTCTAACACTTACAATTTGCTATTGATTGGTCTTGATTTTGTACTTTCGGATGTGTGCTAAATTCTGGATTGCAGAGCGTTGGATCCCAGGTATTCTCCTTCATCTAATAATATTTTGATTTGGGACTTAAAATAAATCTCTTATGTGTCAAGCTTGTGTGCATCTTTTCATGCTTTTGATCTATTTCTACACACTTGCATAATTGATACTAGGTTGTGAAACCTTAAGGATTCATTACGTAGTCTTAGGATACTTGTGATTGATCTTGATTGCTATCTTGGGTTATTGGACTCGCTAATCCGCCGGCCCCTCATTTCCGCCCCGTGGTTGCAATCTCAGCGCCATAAAGGGGAGGGGTCAACAGGACAGAAGCGTTAAATGTTCCACTTGGCAACCCTTTTGTGCTTTTAGGAACTCACTTGTTTTCTAGGTTGGGGACTCGTTTTCAGCTTGTGTGAGGTGTTAAGTGTTCCACCTTGTGGACTCATCTCATATTCGCTTTAAGCGTTAAGTGTTCCTCTTTCTACTTTTTGGGTACTTTTGGTAGATTTACTTTTGGGAATATATCTGTGCTCACATAGTAATTAGGCCCTATGAACACTATTCGTGATTCTTGAGAGATTGGATTCCTAGCGAAATCCTTCTTGGCGATAGAATCCTTGTAGGTAGGGAGGATACTTAGTGCGTTTCACATTTAACTTAGTTAGTGAGTCTTCTCTTATTGATCGACACATTCTCTCTCCGGAGAGGTTGATAGATCACGTGGGGTTGATATCACGAGCTTTGGTGAATCAAAATTGGTTAGTGCATCTTCTCTTATTGATTGATACATTCTCTCCCCGGAGAGGTTGATAGATCACGTGGAGTTGATATCACAGACCTTGGTGGAACAGAACTTTGTCTTAGCGTGTCGGATTAATCTGCTTGCTTTGTTTGGGTTAAAAGTGAAGAGGTGTCAAAACCTTGAATCTGGAGCCAAGTCCCCTTGTGGTATACTATTGTGAGTCATCTTTAGAGAGGGTTAACCGTAGCAGACAATCCCTTCACAGGGCAAACTGCATTGACGGAACCTCAAGCGGTAATAGCCATTTTCGCCATGGTAGTGACAACCGCTATATAAATGTCCTTGTGGAAGAAATCTCCACGGGTATGGTTCATTGTTGGGTTGTCAGATCTCCCTAGCAGCTCTTGAAGATTAAGTTCTCGGACTGTGTCAAAACCCTGGTGCGCCGGGATTGGAGTTCACCCCTTTGAATCATAAAAGTTGCAGAGTCAAACCATTACTAAAAACCCTAGAGAGGCCAATTTTTCACTTTCAGGTATATGTGCGTTATTGCAAAACTTTTTCAGAACATACACAATTAGTACTCTCAAGAATTAGCACAATTTGGTCACTTGATTGTTCATGTGCAAGGTTGCTTTTGCCCTTGTTCATTGTTTTCAGACATGCCTGGAATCACTTGCTTGCTGTTCTGCATGCTTATTTATCTACTTGGCTATTAAAAATGATCAAATCTGGTATAACCTTCAAAATCTGGACAGTACAATTTGCAAACAATCCAAAACTGAAAACCTTACATTTTGCAAAAATTGACGTAAAATCTTTTCTGGAGTCAAAAGTCATTTCAGGAAGTCAAAAGTCGTACGAGTTTTGTCAAGTGTCATTTCAGTATTACCCAACTGTCGTATGAGTTTAGCAACTGTCATTTCATAGACTACCCAGTGTCGTACGAGTCTGCAGAGTGTCGTTTGGAAAAATTTGAGAGAAGTTGTCAGAAATTGTCAAATTGCAAGATATCCAATGTTTCCAGCCTAGTTCCAGAATCTGTCAAAAATATCATTGTGTCAGGAACAGAGCAGTAGCTATTGAGCATTCTACCATTTTCTGAGTTTGATCTTTTGAATCCGATCTAGTCTTCTGTTTGATCAATTTGAGTCCTTTTTATCTCGTGTCAAAACCTTGTCATAACTATCAATCTTCAATCAATCAATCTTCAAAAACAAACTAAGTGTTGAGAACTCGTGTCCGCTATCTTTTGGGCGATCTATCCCATACATCCAGGGCACAGTTTCCTTCACCCACATCTCATCAGATCTTCAAAACTATCATAATCTTGACAAGGTTGCGCCATCCGATTTTCTCAAATCAAATTGTTCTTCAGTTGTCTTCATCCTTTTCTTCTATTTCATTCAAAGTTAATGGTGGAGACCAGAGCTTCTTTACACAAGAAATCAGAAGAAACATCTCAGAACTTACTTTTGACCAATACCCCGGGTCCAACTCTTGAACAACTCATCAAGTCAGGTATCTACGAAGACGACGGTCTCGGTAACTTTCGATTAAAAACTGGTTACATACCTCCTCTATCAACTCACAGAGGTAATCAACAAACTCCTCCTCAATCTATTCCAGGGAGCCCAAAAACTCCTACCATGTCTCAAGCAGGGACAAACCATGGTTCTCTAGGAGGAGGATCCCAGGGACACCATTCTCAACATAATGCCGACCAAGACCCTACACCCTCTGAAATCCATCGGTGTCAGAATGATGATGAATTCAAAAGAATGATGAGGCATTTTTTGAAAATGGATAGAGAGGCATACTTTTTGCAATTAGCCCAAGAAGGAGCTAAACTTCCTCCTCACTTCAATGTCGAAGATATCATCATGCATGAGGAAGAAACTCCAATGACGGCCATAATGAACCAGCTGCACGCTATGCAGGTCAAAATGAATAAAATTGAGAAAGAGAAGGAACCCAAGGAATTCTCCATGGAGGCCCTTTGTCCTTTCCCTTTTGACAAAGACTTGTATATGCCTCCATTCTCAAAAAGAGTGGAGATACCAAAGTATGACAAATATGACGGACACTCTGATCCTCAAGATCATGTCAGAGAGTTCTGTACATAATCCATGGAATTCATGCATGAACCGACTTATCTAATGCGTCTTTTTCCTAGATCCTTGGGAGGAGCATCCATTCAGTGGTTTTCAAGCTTACCTTCTACGATCAAAACTTTTGAGGAATTGATTAAATTGTTTTATCAACAATATTCCTACAATATTCAACATCCGATTACCATGATCGATATCTGTAACCTCAAGCAATATCCAGGGGAATCATTCCTAACTTTTCTCAAGAGGTGGCGAAAGAAATTTTCTTTATATGCTAGACCAATTCCCGAAATGGAGAAACTTGAAATCTTTATCAATAACCTTGTTCCAGAGCTCAACTATCCATTGCAAATGCAAGATCATGTATCTTTTGATAAAATGGTGGATAATGCAATCAAGATTGAGAAAGTACTTGTCAAGAAAGGAGAAATCATGCTTCAAAAGGACAAGTCTGAATCGGGATCTAGCTCAAAAGATAAAAACAAGACCTGGAATAGAAACAAAGGTATCGTCTCTGACGGTGTTGTTGACACTATCCACACCCCATCAAAGGCACCAGCCTACAATCTCACCCTTGCCACCAAAGCCATTGAAGCTTCAGAGCAAAAATCTGCTGAACCATCTCCAAAGAAGCCATTCAAACGATGGGATAATAAATGAAAGTTTACTCCCCTGGGAGAATCTTTGGAATCTGCTCTGAGGACCCTGATAGCTGATAACATGATCTCTTTACCACCAATCCGAAAACCTGATCCGGATCCAAAACCATGTTGGTGGAAAGATAATGAATTTTGTGCTTTCCATCGAACTAAAGGCCACAGAACTAATGGATGCTTCCATTTGAAGCATACCATTCAAGACTTGATAGATCAAGGGGACATCACAATCGATAATCCTACCAGCAATAATGATCACACAGCATTTACAGAACCTTTTCCACAACATGGCAAGGGAGTTTCCACTTCTCAGCCTAACATGGGGGCAAAAGTCAACTATGCCTACCCTGGAAATGATGCTGTCATCAATATGGTGGAACCATGCCTCTCTGAGAGCTGTAATGTCATCACGATTGTACGAAGAGATAGAAATCATTCCTCAGCTAATGCAGTTACCAGATCACAAGCTCAGACGCATCTGAAAGGACAAACACCAAATTCATTTGATGTCCCTAAGATACCTTTCAATCTCACATCTGCTTCTAAACAGAAGGTTGCCTCGAAATCTTCCAATCCAAAGGATACCAGACCTACATCTTATAGCATCGTACAACAACTCCAGCATACCAATGCCAAAATCTCTATGTTTGAGTTACTTCGAATCTCTCCAGCTCACCGAGATATCCTAGACAAAGCTTTGCTCAGCTCTAATGTTCCTGATGATCTAGATCTAGACAGGTTCCAAACTATGGTTGGTCATCTAACATCTCCGCAATATATCTCCTTTTCAGAAGAGGATGACAACTCCCTAAGTCACCCACATAATCAGCCCTTGCACATAGAAGTCTTGATCCAGAACCGTCGAGTCAAACGTGTGTTGATAGACGGAGGCGCAGGCCTCAACATTTGTTCTTACAACTTAATCACACAGTTGGGATTCTCAGAGATGGCTATTGATCCTCGAAAGAAGATCACCATAAAAGCGTATGATGAACAAGAAAGAGCTTCTAAAGGCACCATTGTCTTGCCCATCCGGGTGGGTCCAGTCATCAAAGATACCACATGTCAGGTGCTCGATCTACCATTGGCTTACAATATCCTTCTAGGGAGACCCTGGATACATGAAATGCAGGCTATTCCTTCAACATACCATCAATGCTTGAAATTTCCCTATGAAGGAGTGGAGGTTACTATCCCAGCTGATCTGAGTACAACTTGCAATACATTGAAGGAAAGTGCCGATAAACTTGTTCCCAATAATAGAGAATCTTCCATCAAGCAACAAAATGTGGCTTCCACATCTAAGATGGATGACATTGCTAAAGAGATCAATATCAAAGAAAATGGGATGGGAGAATACACTATAGAGCCAATCTTGTCTCTGACATCTCTCCCAATCTCACCTAAGTCATATGGCCAATCCTTGAAGCAGTCTAAATCAGAACCTAAGGAACCTATGGAAGCATACAAAAGACATTTTGTGGTGGAGCAAGTATCTAAACAAGAATTTGAAGAGGATGAAGCTGTGCTGGCATGGCTATATAAAGAGGATTCTGAATCTAAAATTGTTCAACCTAGTGAATCTATAGCACCTACAGTCCCTTCTAATTCATATGGTCCAGGAAACAAATTGATAGCCAAGATGGGATATTCTGGTCAAGGACCTCTAGGAATTAGGGGAAAGGGTCTTGTGACCCCCATTTCACATATTGGTCGAGCAAAAAAAGATACTGGTGGCATAGGGTTTAAAAAGAAACCCTATCATCTTAGAGGTGGTTGTTCTCATGTCATAGAACAAATTGCACCAGGAGAACCCCTTCTTAAGAAAGAAGAAACAGAACCCTCTGATGCTGATTCAGATAGCTCTGAGCTTATCCCCTATGAAAAATTTCCTAAAGAGATCAAAGATCTTCTTGATGATACAGATGATCCTATCAGAAGAATTAATGTAGTAGAAACACAAGAACCTACTGTAGTGCAAGAGATGGTTGTACCACAAGAACCAGCCAATCTCGAAGGTAATCAACCTGATCAAGAAGCAGGGGGTAGTTATTCTGACACTGATTCCCATGAATATGAATTCAAGTCAGAGACTGAGGGTAATCCTTCTTGGGGTATTCATCCTGATTTCACGCACTTTCTAAGATTTCCTAGAGATTCTGAATCAGAAGATGAGTCAAATGATTATGAATGGGGTGCCATTCCAGAAGAAGATGAGCTTATAACAGAGAAATCTATTGATGTTATTCACCAATATGTCTCTCAACCCAACGTAGGTCTAGAGCGAAACAATGAACTTAACGTGTCTGATCCACCTATGGCTGAAGAGGACTCCTATGATGATGTTGAGCCTATTCACGAATTGAACATTCTGAGCTGTAATATCACCTTTGAACTTGAGCGTCAGGTTAGGACCAATGATGACATATCCACATCCGTGAACACCATATCCCAAGCCTTTCCCACTTTGACTATCCAACGCCCTGATCTTATCGACCAAACTTCCACCAACCCAAACCATGGTATGTATACCTTCCCAAATGACTATGCCCTTGCCTGCTACCTCAATGCAGTTGAGCCTATGAGTATTTGCATCAGTGAACCGAGTGTCAGCATGACCGAGTCGGACATCAAATATCTTAGTCAGAAAAACAAGAGTAAAAAGAAAAAGAAAAAGAGTTCTGAGGGTGAAAACCACTTTGTGGCAGTCTCAGAACTGACAAAAGTAAAAAGAAAAGACGTATCTGAAGGTGAAAACCTCTCTGAGGCACCTAAGGATGAGATATTTGATGTCCTTCCAAGTCATTTACAGGATAGATCTCCAGTTCTGATTGAGCCAACTCAATCCATCAATTTGGGTACAACAGAGGAACCACAATTGGTACATGTAGCACAATCTCTATCAGATGAAGAGAAACAAAACTTCACTACCTTCTTATCAGAGAAAAAGATCAACTTTGCATGGAAATATTCAGATATGCCAGGATTGGATCCCAATCTCATTATGCACCATCTATCCATTGCTCCCGGAGTAAAACCAATCAAACAAAAATTGAGAAAGATGCATCCTCATGTTGCACTCTTAGTCAAAGCAGAACTAGAAAAACTCCTAAAAGCTGGATTCATCTGTGTCATAGACTATGCTGAGTGGATTTCCAACATTGTACCTATTTCAAAACCAGATGGTTCAATCAGAGTGTGCACGGACTTTAGAGATGTGAACAGAGCATGCCCTAAGGATGACTTTCCACTACCTAACATTGATATGATAGTGGACATGACTGCGGGCTATGAAATGTATTCCTTAATGGATGGCTTTTCTGGATACAACCAAATCAAAATTGCTCCAGAAGATCAAGAGAAAATAGCTTTCACATGTGCATGGGGAACTTTCTGTTGGAATGTTATGCCATTCGGACTCAAAAATGCTGGAGCTACATATCAAAGAGCAATGACATCTATTTTTCATGATATGATGCATAGAACAATGGAGGATTACGTAGATGATACCTTGGCAAAATCCATGATTAGAACTGAACATCTAACAGACTTGAGCATGATCCTCGACAGAATGGAAAAATTTAGTCTTCGACTAAATCCTAAAAAGTGTGCTTTTGGAGTCACTTCTGGAAAGCTCCTAGGATACATCGTCTCCAAGAAAGGCATTGAAGTTGATCCAGCTAAGGTCAAGGCTATAATAGAGATGCAACCTCCCACAAATATTAGTCAAATGAGGACGTTGCAAGGCAGAGTTCAATCTATCAGAAGATTCATATCACAGCTAGCGGACATCTCACAGCCTTTTACAAAAATATTACATAAAGGTGTGACCTTTGCATGGAATGAAGAATGTGAGAACAACTTTAAACATATCAAGAAGTATCTATCAAATCCACCTATATTGATGCCTCCTATTCATGGGAAGCCATTAATATTATATGTCTCCACAACAGATACATCACTGGGGGCATTGCTAGCACAACATGATGAGAACAAGAAAGAAAGAGCCATCTACTATATCAGCCGAACTTTAGTGGCCTATGAGAAGAACTACTCAATGATAGAGAAGGCCTGTCTCGCTGTGATCTTTGCATCACAGAAATTGAGACACTACATGTTAGCTCATACTACTCATTTGGTAGCTAAAATTGATCCACTGAAATATCTCCTAAGCAAAGCTACCCTCACAGGTAGACTAGCTAAATGGGTCATGCTCTTGAGCGAATTTGACATTGAATATGTTGAAAGAAAAGCTATCAAAGGACAGGTCATTGCTGATCAATTAGCTGAAGCACCATTGTTTGATGATACACCCATGAAAATGGAATTTCCCGATTCCTCTATCATGCACCTCTCTTCTAGAGCATGGCGATTATTCTTTGATGGCTCCTACACACAGAATGGATCCGGAGCAGGCATATTGTTCATTACTCCTCAAGGATACTCGATACCCAAAGCATTCAGATTAAAGTTTCCTTGCACAAACAGTATTGTTGAATATGAGGCACTTCTCAATGGTATGAACATGGCAATACAGTGGAGAGTTACAGAGATGCACATTCATGGAGACTCACAACTGGTCATCCACCAGGTCAATGATGTGTACCAAACCAAAGATGAAAAGCTCATTCCTTACAAGAGAATGGTCGATGATCTAAAGAAATACTTCATCTCTATCACATTTGAGCAAATACCTAGAATGGAGAATAAGGCTGCTGATGCAATGGCAACATTATCTACTCTTTTACAACCTGAACATGAACTACGCTATGAGTTCCTGGTGGAAGCCCTATCCTATCCTGCATATGACTCCCCTGAAACCCGCATGATCTGCACTGTTGTAAGTTATGACTCATCTCGCTACAAAAATTTGTTCTCCTATCTCCACGACCAAATCATCCCTGAGTCCTTTAACCGTTTTGAGAAACGAAACCTTATCCGATCCGCATCCCGATATGTCATCATTGGTAATGATCTGTACAAACGAGGTCTAGATGGTACACTGCTTAGATGTTTAGAACAAGAAGAGTCTCAACGTGCATTAGAGGAAGTCCATGAGGGTATATGTGGGTCACACTCGAACGGGTTAACGTTAGCTCGAAAACTTATTAGGGCTGGGTATTATTGGCCTGAAATGGAAAAAGAAGCTATTAAATTTGCTAAAAACTGTCAACAGTGTCAAGTACATGGCAACTTGATTCATGCTCCAGGGAGAGATCTGATTCCCTTTACTACACAATGGCCTTTTCAACAATGGGCATTTGATCTCATAGGTGCTATCCATCCGCACTCTTCTAATGGACATACCCATATAATCACAGCTACAGATTATTTTACAAAATGGGTAGAAGCAGTTCCTCTAACACAAGCAACGGGGAAACAGATCTCTATGTTCATCCTGAATTACATCATTTGCAGATATGGGATCCCTCACTCTATAATCACAGATAACAGGGGTCAATTCAAAAACAAGGACCTAGATGACTTATGTGCCAAGTTCAAAATTACTCAACATTGGTCATCTATCTACTATCCTCAAGGGAACGGACAAGCTGAGGCTTCAAACAAAAATCTCCTGAAGATCTTGCATAGAACAGTGAATAAAATAGGAAGAGACTAGCATCTGATGATCAATCCAGCTCTCTGGGCATACAGAACTAGTATCAGAATGCCTACAGGGGCTACACCTTTCGCTTTAGTTTATGGGTCTAAAGCGGTACTGCCTATTGAGGTTGAAATCCCATCACTCAGGATTAGAATGCATGGACTTGTCACTGATGAAGACTACAGAGTGTCGAGGTTACAAGAACTTGAACTACTAGATGAGCGCAGACAAGCAGCGTATGATCATCTCAGAGTGTATCAGAAAAGAATGTCTAGAGGCTACAACAAGAAAGTCAGACATAGAGAATTTCAGGTTGGCGATCTAGTGTTGAGAGAAAATCCTAAAAATCAATCACATCGAGAACGCAAGGGGAAGTTCGAACCCAATTGGTTGGGTCCCTTTGTAATCACTGCTACTTTTGGCTCTGGTGCCTATCAACTCTCAACCACTGAAGGAGAACAGCTCCGAGAACCAATCAACGTTCTCCATCTAAAGAAATTCTATGCCTAAGGCATTCAGTGCTTGGTAAATGTCCTGAAAAAAATCTTAAAAATCAGAAAAAGTCCTGAAAAAATGAACATCTTGGTGAAAACCTAGCAATAGGCGCCTTGATGATTCACAAAAAAATTGAAAAATATCAAAAGTACAAAAAAATTGAAAATATCAAAAGTACAAAAAAATTGAAAAAATGAAAAATACAAAAAAATGAAAAAGAAGAAAAAAGTGCCTTGGTGAAAACCTGGAAACAGGCACCTCGGTAGCAAAAATAGAATCTCTACCAAGATGGTGAAAACTCGGCAAACGGGCACCACTTGTTCCAAAATGCTCCATCTATCAGCACAATCTTGATCTTTCCCAGCTTTTCGTCTTGCTTTAGTTTGTACATATCTCCCGGTTTGTTTCTGCATATCCTGGTTTCAATAAGTCGACCTGTACACCAATCAGCTCAAGCGTCTGTATCCTATCAATGTTCAAACTTGGGGGCAATCAATGTCATATCTTATAGTCTCCAATGTATCTTAGACATGTCATATCCACTTAGAGTCCTTTGAAGCTTCAAGTTGAGTCAGTCAGTCTGTCTCGTCTCCAGAAAGGATTTTGCATCTACAACAATCAAACATCAAACTCAAACTGAAAACAATCTGTGCTTTTCATGCTTTTATCTCCTTGTATGCTTACTGATTCGCATTGAGATTTTTGCATATTGTGTCCCTTCGAGCTCTTCAATGATGTCCTTTACAGGATTTAGAGAGTGATGACTGGGGGCATAATCTTTTCTTTGTCTTCTGCTTGTATGTGAAAATCTAACAACTTTGAAAATTTTGGATTGAAATGGTGTCCGACTGTAAGAGCCTCTATCTCGAATTGGATGGCCATGCGTACCTCGACCATTGATACCCAAACAATTCAAGGAAGTTTGATCTAACTATTGTCTTTTTGAATTAAATTCTTTCTCCTACTGTGGAACGCAATCTTGCCTAAGGATGTGAACGATAAAGGGTCACTACGGGTAATTCACACTGGATTTAGAATGATCTTTTGACTGTTTGATGTGTTTGTAATGCAAGGCGTACTCAGGTCATCACAACGTTTATGTTTTGATGCTTGTACAAATTTCTATATCAAAATGGACATGATATTCAGGTCATCCTGGCGCTTGTGCCTTGATGCTTATATCTAATCCGACATTCAACAACTAAAATCAATATTCATATGTCCATGGTTGTTTGACCAGTGGGTGTTGTATTGATTCTTGCGCATACAAATCGATATTCATATGTCTATGGTTTCATGGCTAGTGGGCATTGTATTGATTTATTCGGTTACCTAAAAGTTCAATGATGATAACAAATCGACACATGATCAGTGACTAGGTCCTAGGTCTTAGGTTGCATTTCATTTTGCATGTCTCATTGCATTTTACATATTTGTATGATCTCACAATGATTAAACGAACTCTAATGCTTAAACGATTCTTCAAATCGCATCTTCAAGTCTAACAAGAGCTGAATCTCACACGAAGGTTCCTCCAATGAAATAGCAAGTAGAATCCTTTTTCGGGATCAAAATTCAAATATGAGATCATTCATATTATTAACTACTTGCATATTCGACCTTCAATCATCACAAAAATCTAGTATTCAACTTAACTGATTATCTTACATCAAACTATCAAAATTTCAACTTGGTCAACCATGGTAAACTCATGGTCAAACCTAGTCAAACTTGGTCTTTTTGGGACCTTCCAACGATGCAGAATGCATTCTCGGACGTGTATAACCACTTCTCAAATCAATTAACATGCTTCTAAACTATCAACGCTGACTTTTCTTGTCAGATTTCAGTTTTAATCCCGAAGGGGGCATGGTATTGCACATCATTCAAAGTCTGTAAATCAAATTCTGTCAATCAAATCTATCAATATCTTTCATCAGTGATCAAGACAAACAATCACGTCTAGTTACTGATTCATCAAAAGTCCTCATCGCTCGGGGCAAATCTATCATCACTTGGGGCATATCAGATTCATCGATCCATATCAATCTGGTATTCTCTTAATCTTGTAAACTGTATCAGTTTTTGCAACCATCAGATCATAGTGTTATTTCCTTGGTTCTTCGGCAACTAAAGGATTCGGATGTGATACCTGCTAGTTCTGCTAAGACAATCGAGTCTAGAATGGGTCACTCACTTCTTATCAATCCTAAGGTTCAGAATCAGGCATTTTGACACTTTTTCGCAATCATAGGTTCATTTGCTTCTACAGTGAACATTATCTTTGGTCATTCAAGACCTATTATCTCCATCTTAATTCAATATCAATCAACTCCTATCTCAATATCTCTCAATCATTTTCTATCTTGAGATCGGTTTATCTTTTGAATCAGTTTCATATCTCTATCAAACACAGACTATCTTTGAACCACTGCGCTTCGCACAGTAATTCAAAGAGGGGCAAAATGTAATACCCCAAAAATGGGCTATAAGTTCATTAACCTCCTACATCGACAATTCAAACAAAATCGACATCAAAAGTCCTAATCTAAGGCACATCTAAACATCATCGAATCATAATTGATTATCTTAAATTCTGCATCGGGGAATATTCCTAGTAATATTCCTAATTATCTTAATTATCTTTAATTTAATGATTATTTGGCGATAAATCACATTTATCCTAAAAATTTGATTAATTGAATATTTTCATATTTAATTAATTAGATTTAATATTTGCCACTTAATTATGTAATTAAATTTAATTCTATCTATTATTAATTGTATTATTTAATTTTGACAATAAATCAAAATTCCTATCTTTAATTGATTAAATTCTTATTTAATTAATTAAAGCATGTTGTCATTATTTAATAATATAATTTTTAATAAAAGTTTGAATAAATAGTTAATTAACCCATAAATTAATTATTTATTTTCAAAAATCAGTTGAGTTGAGGATAAATCACTTTATTTATTTATTTAATTCTTAATTATTATGCATATTCAAAAGAAACAGTTAAACTCCAAATCAGAAAATCAATGCAAGTTATTGACTTTTTGGAACTCAACATCCTTTCGGAGTTCAAAAAGCTGATCTAAACTCTAATTTGAGTTAAAAAGCTGTTTTTGCATGTTTTTGCATGATTTTGAGAATTAACTATCTTTTATGATCAGATAACTCAAAAATCAAGATGAGTTAATTTGAGTGATTTATGGCTTTTATCCATGCACCTCCAAAGCCCTAGATTTCTATAAATTAAAGACTTCAGCTCTTCACAAATCATCTCATATTTTGCACAATCACGCTGGAGAATTGGAATTGAAGAATCAAAGCTCTTGCGAATCGACATCTTTGTGAGATCAATCTTATTTTTGCATTCATATTTCATATCATTGTTAGATTAGCATAGCATATCAATTTCAATAGCATTCATATCATATCAGTTTTTATCATTCTTATTGCATAGAAAAATCCAAAAAAATAGAATAATTGCATTCAATCCCATATCTAGAATTGCATTCAAATCCTTCATTTAGGTGTTGTCTAGGTCACTGATCTCGATTACAGTCTGAGAACATTAATCTCACACCTACTAGAAGGCAGTAAATCACTTGGTTAGATAGCTTTCAATTTTGCACAATTTTGATTATAGCTAACCTCTAATGTTTTACTGAGTGTTGTGTCTACAGATCAGGTACAATTTTCACACACACACTAAGACCCCTTAAGAAACACTTGAGAATTCTAATGTGTCAAAAGGGGTCGGAAGGACTCCCTAGGGGTCCTAACACGTGATAAGGCATACTAGGACCCCTAGGGAGTCCCCATGATCCTTTTTGACATGTTGAAATGCTCAAGTGTGTCTGAAGGGGTCCTAAGACCACTTAAGACACACTTGAGTCCTTTTGACACATTAGAATGCTCAAGTGTGTCTTAAGGGGTCCTAAGACCCCTTAAGACACACTTCAACATTCTTATGTGTGAAAAGGGGACATGGGGACTCCCTAGAGATCCTAATGCATGTGAAGGTGTACTAGGACCCCTAGGGAGTCCCCGTGACCCCTTTTGACATATTGGAATGCTCAAGTGTCTCTTAAGGGGTCCTACCCCTTAAGAGACACTTGAGCATTCCAATGTGTCAAAAGGGGTCATGGGGAATCCCTGGGGGTCCTAACATGTGATAAGGCATACTAGGACCCCTAGGGAGTCCCCATGACCCCTTTTGACATGTTGTAATGCTCAAGTGTGTCTTAAGGGGTCCTAAGACCCCTTAAGACACACTTGAGCATTACAACGTGTCAAAAGGGTTCATGGGGACTCCCTAGGGGTCCTAACGCATGATAAGGCTTACTAGGACCCCTTTCAAAATATTTTGATGCTCAAGTATGTCTTAAGGGGTCTTTAGACCTCTTAAGACACACTTCAACATTCCAATGTGTGAAAAGGGGTCATGTATACTCCCTAGGGGTCTTAATGAGTGATAATGCATGCTAAGACCCCTAGGGTGTCCCCATGACCCCTTTTGACATATTATAACTCTCAAGTGTGTCCGAATAGGTCCTAAGACCCCTTAAGAAAAACTTGAGAATTCCAATGTGTGAAAAAGGGTCATGGGGACACCTTAGGTGTCATAGCATGTGATAAGACATACTAGGACCCATAGGGAGTCCCCATGTCCACTTTTGAAACATTGGAACACTCAAGTGTGTCTTAATAGGTCTTAGGACCACTTAAGACACACTTGAGCATTTCAATGTGTCAAAAGGGGCCATGGGGACTCCCTAGGGGTCCTAACATGTGATAAGTCGTACTAGGACCCCTAGCGAGTTCCCTTGACCCCTTTCAAAACATTGGAATGCTCAAGTGTGTCTTAAGGGGTCTTAGGACTTCTTAAGACACACTTGAGCCTTCCAATGTGTCAAAAGGGGTCATAAGGACTCCCTAGGGGTCTTAATATGTGATAAGGGGTACTAAGACCCCTTAAGACACACTTGGGTGTTCCAATGTGTCAAAAGGGATCATTGAGATTCCGTAGGGGTCATAACATGTGATAAGGCCTACTAGGAACCCTAGGAAATCTTGATGACCCCTTTAGAAACATTGGAATGCTCAAGTGTTTCTTAAGGGGTCTTAGAACCACTTTAGACACACTTGAGCATTCCAATGTGTCAAAATGGGTCATGGGGACTCCCTATGGGTCCTAACATGTGATAAGGTGTACTAGGACACTTAGCAAGTCCCCTTGACCCCTTTTGACACATTGGAATGCTCAAGTGTGTCTGAATGGGTCCTAAGACCTCTTAAGAAACACTTTGAGCCCTTTTGACACATTGGAATGCTCAAATGTGTCTTAAGGGTCCTACAACACCTTAAGACACACTCGACTATTCCACTATATCAAAAGGGGTCATGGGGACTCCCCAGGGGTCCTAACGAGTGATAATGTATATTAGGACCCCTAGGGAGTCCCAATGACCCATTTTCACAAATTAGAACTCTCAATTGTGTTTTAACAGGTCCTAGGACCCCTTATGACACACTTGAACATTCCAATGTGTCAAAAGGTGTCATGGGGACTTCCTAAAGGTCCTAACATGTGATAAGGCATACTAAGACACCTAGGGAGTCCCCATGACCCCTTTTGACACAATGGAATGCTAAAGTGTCTCTGAAGGGGTCCTAAGACTACTTAAGACACACTTGAGCCCTTTTGACACATTGGAATGCTCAAGTGTGTCTTAAGGGGTCATAAGACCCCTTAAGACACACTTAAGCATTCCAATGTGTCAAAAGTTGTCATGGGGACTTTGGAGGAGTCCTAACACATGATAAGGTGTACTAGGACCCCTAGGGAGTCCCCATGACCCCTTTTGACCTATTGGAATGCTCGAGTATATCTTAATGGGTCCTAGGACCCCTTAAGACACACTTGAGAATTCTAATGTGTCAAAAGGGGTCATGGAGAGTCCTTAGGGGTCCTAACATATGATAAGCCATACTAGGACCCCTAGGGAGCCCCCGTGACCCCTTTTGACACATTGAATGCTCAAGTGTCTCTTAAGGGGTCATATGACCCCTTAAGACACACTTGAGCATTCCAATGTGTCAAAAGGGGTCATCGGGACTCGCTAGGGGTCCTAATGCGTGATAAGGCTTATTAAGACCTCTAGGGAGTCCCCATGACCCCTTTTGACACATTGGAATGCTCAAATGTTTCTTAAGGGGTCTTAGGACCCCTGAAGACACACTTGAGTGTTCCAATATTTTAAAAAGTGTCCTGGGGACTACCTAGGGGTCCTAACACATGATAAGACATACTAGGACACCTAGGGGGTTTTAGTATGGCTTATCACATGTTTAGAATCCTTAAGACACACTTGAGCATTTTAATGTGTTAAAAGGGGTCATGGGGACTCCCTAGGTGTCCTAACATGTGATAAGCCATACTAGAACCCCTTGGGAGTCCCCATGATCCCTTTTGACACATTGGAATGCTCAAGTGTTTATTAAGGGGTCCTAAGACCCCTTAAGACACTTGAGCATTCTAATATGTCAAAACATGTCATGGGGAATCCCTTGGGGTCCTAACATGTTATAAGGTGTACTAGGACCTCTAGGGAGTCTCCATGACCCCTTTTGAAACATTGGAATGCTCAAGTATGTCTTAAAGGGTCTTAGGACCTCTTAAGACACACTTCAGTGTTCCAATGTGTCAAAAGGGGTCATGGGGACTCCTTATGGGTCTTAACCTATAATAATGCTTGCTAGGACCCCTAGGGAGTCCCCATGACCCCTTTTGACACATTAGAATGCTCAAGTGTGTTCGTAGTAGTCCTAGGACCCTTTAAGAAACACTTGAGCATTCCAATGTGTCAAAAGGGGTCATGGGGACTCCTTAGGGGTCCACACATGGGATAAGGCATACTAGGACCCCTACGGAGTCCCCATGACACCTTTTGAAATATTGGAATGCTCAAGTGTGTCTTAAGGGGTCTTAGGACCTCTTAAGACACACTTGAGCATTCCAATGTGTCAAAATAGGTCATGGGAACTCCCTAAGGTTCCCAACGAGTGGTAAGGCATACTAGGACCTGTAAGGAATCCCCATGACCCCTTTTGACACATTGGAATGCTCAAGTGTGTTTGAAGTGGTCCTAAGACCCCTTAAGAAACACTTAAGCCCTTTTCACACATTACAATGCTCAAGTGTGTCTTAAGGTTTCCTACGTCCCATTAAAACACACTTGAGCATTCTAATGTGTCAGAAGGGGCCATGGGGACTCCCAAGGGATCTTAACACATTTTTAGGCATACTAGGACCCTTAGGGATTCTCAATGACCCCTTTTGACACATTAGAATACTCAAGTGTGTCTTAAGGGATCCCAACGAGTGATAAGGCATACTAGGACTTGTAGGGAGTCTCCATGACCCCTTTTGACACATTGGAATGCTCAAGTGTGTCTGAATTGGTCCTAAGATCCCTTAAGACACACTTGAGCCATTTTGACACATTGGAATGCTTAAGTGTGTCTTAATGGGTCCTACAACCCCTTAAGACACACTTGAGCATTCCAATGTGTCAAAAGGGGTCATGGGGACTGCCTAGGCGTCCGAACATGTGATAAGGCATACTAGAACCCCTAGGGACTCCCTATGACCACTTTTGACACATTGGAATGCTCAAGTGTCTTTTAAGGGGTCCTATGACCCCTTAAGACACACTTGAGCATTCCAATGTGTCAAAAGGTGTCATGGGGACTCCCTAGGGGTCCTAACACATGATAAGGTGTGCTAGGACCCCTAGGGAGTACCAATTGTGTACTCTGAATAGTGCACTTCTATAAATCATTACATTGAAGAACACTCAAGAGTGAGGTCTCAAAAATTGATCCATAGCTCCCTAGGCATGGAGTGCAAGGGTTTTAAGAATACTCTCAGCTAGAGCTATTTAGCCTATAACCTTGCTAGTAAACCATGTAATGGGAGATTGAATGAAGACAAGGGCGAGAATGCCAATATCCTCAAGAATCAAGAATGGTAATGCAATGCAATGCTATGCTAGAAATGGAAATGTAAGGTAATCTATGAAAATGAAAAATGCAAGTATTACAAAGCCTCCTAGTTAAGCTAGATGAATTAATCTAAATCATAAAGGAAATCTAAGCTATGAATGCCATGAAAATGAAGCTACTATGAAAGAAGTGAAACTAGAGTAGTATGTAGATGCAAAGGCCAAGAATGCAAAAAATCTTCAAGAAGCTCCAAATGTGCCTAGAAAGCCTGCAGCATAACATTAGCATAAAAAGTTGAGATGTAAAATGAGGAAGAGAGCTCTCCTTTTATAAGAAGTGAGAGGAAATGGACCATGGAGATTAAGAGGAAAAAGTATTAATCAAGAGTCGAGAAAAAAAGAAGCTTGATCCTTGTGCAAAAATATCCTCCTATGAGAAAATAGGAGTTGAATTTTGTTTCCATATAAGACAAAAAGTGTTTTTTCCCTTTTTATAAAACAAGAATAATGCTTTATTTGTGCAACTTAGGATAACAGGAAAAGTGGGAGCTTTTTATTTAAATAAAAGGGGAGTAAATTCATTTTAATTAAATAAAGACTTAGCATAAAATGGTTAGCCCATAGAAAATAATTGAATGAATGATAGAACTATGATTTCATAAAAAATAAACAATTTATGATTTTAGCAAAAATGCTAGCAAGGGGCTAATAGTCATGGGGACTCCCTAGGGATACTAACACATGATAAGGTGTACTAGGACCCCTAGGGAGTCCCCATGACCTCTTTTGCAACATTGGGATGCTCAAGTGTGTCTTAAGGGGTCCTAAGACCCCTTAAGACACACTTGAGCATTCCAATGTGTCAAAAGGGGTCATGGGGACTCCCTAGGGGTCCTAACACTTGGTAAGGTGTACTATGAACCCTAGGGTGTCCCGATGACCCCTTTTGAAACATTGGAATGCTCAAGTGTGTCTTAAGGAGTCCTAAGACCCCTTAAGACACACTTGAGCATTCCAATGTGTCAAAAGGGGTCATCGGGACACCCTAGAGGTCCTAATGTGTGATAACGCATATTTGGACCCTTAGAAAGTCCCCGTGACACCTTTTAACATGTTGGAATGCTCAAGTGAGTCTTAAGTGTTACTAATACCCATTAAGACACACTTGAGTTTTCTAATATGTCACATGGGGTCACGGGGACTCCCTAGGGGTCTCAACACATCATAAGGCATACTAGGACCCCTACGGAGTCCCCGTGACCTCTTTTGACATGTTGGAACACTCAAGTGTGTCTTATGGGGTCTTAGGACCCTTTAAGAAACACTTGAGTGTTCCAACGTATCAAAAGAGGTCATGGAGACTCCCTAGGTGTCCTAACATGTCATAAGGTGTACTAGGACCCATAGGGAGTCCCTATGACCCATTTTTACATGTTGTAATGCTCAAGTGTGTTTTAAGGGGTCCTAAGATGCCTTAAGACACACTTGAGCATTCCAACAAGTCAAAAGGGGTGACGGGGACTCCCTAGGGGTCCTAACACATGATAAGACATACTAGGACCCCTAGGGAGTCCCCATGACCCCTTTTGACATGTTGGAATGCTCAAGTGTGTCTTAAGAGGTCTTAAGACCCCTTAAGACACACTTGAGCATCTTAATCTATCAAAAGGGGTCATGACAACTCCTTAGGGGTCTTAACGCATGATAAGGTATACTCGGACACTTAGGGAGTACCTGTGACCCTTTTTGACATGTTGAAATGGTAAAGTTTGTCTTAAGGGGTCTTTTGACCCCTTAAGACACACTCGAGTGTTCCAATGAGTCAAAAGGGGTCACGGGGATTCCCTAGGGGTCCTAACATGTGATGAGGTGTACTAAGACCTCTAAGGAGTCTCCATGATGCTTGCTGACATGTTGGAATGGTCAAGTGTGTCTAAAGGGGTCCTAAGACCCCTTAAAACACAATTGAGCCCTTTTGACACATTGGAATTCTCAAGTGTGTCTTAAGGGGTCCTAAGACCCCTTAAGACAAACTTGAGCATTCTAATGTGTCAAAAGGGGTCATGGAGACTCCCTAGGGGTTCTAAAGTGTGATAAGTTGTACTAAAACCCCTAGGGAGTCCCTGCGACCCCTTTCAACACATTGGAATGCTCAAGTGTGTCTTAAGGGTTTGTAAGACCCCTTAAGACACACTTGAGCATTCCAATGTGTCAAAAGAGGTCATGGGGATTCCCTAGGGGCCCTAACACTTGATAAGGCATACTAGGACCCCTAGGGAGTCCCCATGACTCCTTTTGAGATATTAGAAGGCTCAAGTATGTCTTAAGGGGTCTTAGGACCTCTTAAGACACACTTCAGCATTCCAATATGTCAAAAGGGGTCATGTGGACTCCCTAGGGGTCTTAACGTGTGATAAGGCATACTAGGACCCCTCTGGAGTCCACATGACCCATTTTGACACATTAGAACTCTCAAGTGTGTCCCAAGGGGTCCTAGGAACCCTTAAGACACACTTGAGCATTAAAATGTGTCAAAAAGGATTATGGGGACTCCCAAGGGGTCCTAACACGTGATAAGACATACTAGGACCCCTAGGGAGTCCCCATGACGCCTTTTGAAACATTGGAATGCCAAACTGTGTCTTAATGGGTCTTAGGACCTCATAAAACACACTTGATAATTCCAATGTGCCAAAAGGGGTCATGAGGACTCCCTAGGGGTCCTAATGTGTGATAAGGCATAATAGGACCCCTTGGGAGTCCCCATGACCCCTTTTGAAATATTGGAATGCTCAAGTATGTCTTAAGGGGTCTTAGGACCTCTTAAGAAATACATGAGCATTCCAATGTGTTAAAATAGGTCATGATGACTCCATAGGGGTTTTAATACGTGATAAGGGGTACTAGGACCCCTAGGAAGTCCCCATGACCCCTGTTGACACATTGGAATCCTCAAGGGTGTCCGAACGGGTCCTAGGACACCTTAAGACACACTTGAGCATTCCAATGTGTCAAAAGGGGTTCTGGGGACTCCTTAAGGGTTCTAACATGTGATAAGGCATTCTAGGACCACTAGGGAGTCTCCATGACACCTTTTGACACATTGGAACACCCAAGTGTATCTTAAGGGGTCCTATGACCACTTCAGACACACTTGAGCATTTCAATGTGTCAAAAGGGGTCATGGGGACTCCCTAGGTGTCCTAATGAGTGATAAGACATACTTGGACTCCTAGGGAGTGCCGATGACCTCTTTTGAAAAATTAGAATGCTCGAGTGTGTCTTAAGAGGTCTTAGGACCCCTTAAGACACACTTCAGCATTCTAATGTGTTAAAAGGGGTAAAGGAGAAACCATAGGGTTCGTAACACATGATAAGGCATAGTAGGACTCCTAGGGAGTCCCCATGACCCCTTTTGACACATTGGAATGCTTAAGTGTGTCTGAAGGGGTCCTAAGATCCCTTAAGACACACTTGAGCCATTTTAACACATTGGAACACTCAAGTGTGTCTTAAGGGGTCCTACGACCCCTTCAAAAACACTTGACCATTCTAATATGTGAAAAGGGGTCATGGCGACTCCCTAGGTGTCCTAACACATGATAAGCCATACTAGGACCCCTAGGCTATCCCCGTGACCCCTTTTGACATGTTGGAATGCTCAAGTGCATCTTAAGGTGTCCTAAGACTCCTTAGGACACACTTGAGTATTCTAATGTGTCAAAAGGGGTCATGAGGAGTCCTTAGGGTTCCTAACGTGTGATAAGGTGTACTAGGACCCCTAGGGAGTCCCTGTGACCCCTTTTGAAACATTAGAATGCTCAAGTGTCTCTAAAGGGGTCCTACAACCCCTTAAGACAAACTTGAGTATTCCAATTTGTCAAAAGGGGTCATGGGGACTCCGTAGGTGTCCTGACATGTGATAAGGCATACTAGGACCCCTAAGGAGTCCCCATGACCCCTTTTGGAACATTGAAATGCTCAAGTGTGTCTAAAGTAGTCCTAAGGCCTCCTAAGAAACACTTGAGCTTTCCAATGTGTCAAAAGGGGTCATAGGGACTCCCTATGGGTCCTACACATGATAAGGTGTACTAGGACCCTTAGGGAGTCCTAATCACCCCTTTTGAACATTGGAATGCTCAAGTGTGTCTGAAGTAGTCCTAAGGCCTCCTAAGAAACACTTGAGCATTCCAATGTGTGAAAAGGGGTAATCGGGACTCCCTAAGGGTCCTAACATGTGATAAGGTGTAATAGGACCCCTAGGCATTCCCCGTGACCCCTTTTGACATGTTGGAATATTGAAGTGTGTCTTGGGTCCTAAGACACCTTAAGACACACTTGAGCATTCTAACATGTCAAAAGGTGTCACGGGGACTCCTTAGGGGTCCTAACACATTATAAGGCATACTAGGACCTGTAGGGAGTCCCCATGACCCCTTTTGAAATGTTGGAATGCTCAAGTATGTCTTAAGGGGTCTTAGGACCTCTTAAGACATACTTCGGCATTCCAATGTGTCAAAAGGGGTCATGGGGAATCCCTAGGGGTCTTAACATGTGATAAGGTATACTAGGACCCCTCGGGAGTCCCCATGACCCATTTTGACACATTGGAATGCTCATGTGTCCAAAGGGGTCCTAAGACCCCTTAAGAAACCATGGGGACTCCCTAGGTTTCCTCACACATGATAAGGTGAACTAGGACCCCTAGGGAGTCCCCTTGACCTCTTTTGACATATTAGAATGCTCGTGTGTCTGAAGGGGTCCTAAGACCACTTAAGAAACACTTGAGGCCTTTTGACACATTGGAACACTCAAGTGTGTCTTAAGGGGTCCTACGACCCATTAAAACACACTTGATCATTCCAATGTGTCAAAAGCAGCCATGGGTGTTCCCTAGGGGTCCTAACACATGATAACACATAATAGGAACCCTAGGGAGTCCCCATGACCCCTTTTGACATGTTAGAATGCTCAAGTGTGTCTTAAGGGGTACTAAGAACCATTAAGACACACTTGAGCGTTACAATATGTCAAAAGCGGTCATGGTGACTCCATAGGATTCCTAACACCTGATAAGGCATACTAGGACACCTAGGGAGTCCCCATGACCCCTTTTGACACATTGGAATGCTCAAGTGTCTCTTAAAGGGTCCTACAACCCATTAAGACACACTAGAGCATTCCAATGTGTCAAAAGGGGTCATCGGGACTCCCTAGGGGTCCTAACATGTGATAAGGTGTACTAGGACCCCTAGGGAGTCTTGATGACCCCTTTTGAAACATTGGAATGCTCAAGTCTATCTTAAGGGTTCCTAAGACATCTTAAGACACACTTGAGCATTCTAATGTGTCAAAAGGGGTCATCAGGACTCCCTAGGTTTCCTAACATGTAATAAGATGTACTAGGAACCATAGGGAGTCCCTGTTACACCTTTTGACACATTGGAATGCTCAAGTGTGTCTTAAGGGGTCCTAAGACCCCTTAAAACATACTTGAGCATTCTAATGTGTCAAACAGGGTTACGGGTCTTCCTAGTGGTACCAACATGTGATAAGGCATACTAGGACCCTTATGGAGTCTTGGTGACCCCTTTTGACACATTGGAACACTCAAGTGTGTCTTAAGGGGTCTTAGGACCCCTTAAGACAAACTTGAGTGTTCCAATGTGTCGATAGGGGTTAGGTGGACTCCCTAGGGGTCCTAACATGTGATAAGACATGCTAGGACCCCTAGGGAGTCCCCGTGACCCCTTTTGACAAATTGGAACACTGAAGTGTTTCTTAAAGGTCCTAAGACCCCTTAGGAGACATTTGAGCATTCCAATGTGTCAAAAGGGGTCATGGGGACTCCCTAGGTGTCCTAACATGTGATAAGGCATACTAGGACCCCTAGGGAGTCCCCATGACCCCTTTTGAAATATTGGAATGCTCAAGTATTTCTTAAGGGGTTTTAGGACCTCTTAAGACACATTTCAGCATTCCAATGTGTCAAAAGAGGTCATTCAGACTCCCTAGGGGTCTTAACATGTGATAAGGTGTACTAGGACCCCTAGGGAGTCCGCATGACCCCTTTTGACACATTGTAATGCTCAAGTGTGTCATGATGGTTTTGACACACATGAGGGTTCCAACATGTCAAAAGTGGTCATCAAGACTCCCTAAGGGTCCTAGTATGTCTTATCACATGTTAGGACCCCTAGGGAGACCCCATGACCCCTTTCAACACATTGGAATGCTCAAGTGTGTCTTAAGGGGTTGTAGGACCCCTTAAGAAACACTTGAGTGTTCCAATGTGTCAAAATTGCTCAAGTGTGTCTTAAGGGGTCTTAAGACCCCTTCGGATACACTTGAACATTCCAATGTGTCAAAAGGGGTCATGGGGACTCCCTAGGGGTCCTAGTACACCTTATCATGCGTTAGGACCCCTCAGGAGTCCCCATAACCCCTTTTAAGATATTGGAATATTCAGGTGTGTCTTAAGGTGTCCTAGGACCCCTCCAGACACACTTGAGTGTTCCAATGTGTCAAAAGGGGTCATGGGGACTCCCTTGGGTCCTAGTACACCTTATCACAAGTTAGGACCCATTTGGAGTCCCCATGATGCCTTTTGAATCATTGGAACACTTAGGTGTGTCTTAACGGGTCTTAGTACTTCTTAAGACACACTTTAGCATTGCAATGTGTCAAAAAGGGTCACACAGACTCCCTAGGGGTCTTAACATAAGATAAGGCATACTAGGAATCCTAGGGAGCTCTCATGACCCCTTTTGATGCATTGGAACACTCAAGTTTGTCCGGAGGGGTCCTAGGACCTGTTAAGATAGACTTGACCATTCCAATGTGTCAAAAGGGGTCATGGGGACTCCTTAGGGGTCCTAACGCATGATAAGGCATACTAGGACCCATAGGGAGTCCCCATGACCCTTTTTGACACATTGGAATGCTCAAGTCTATCAAAAGGGGTCTTAAGACCCCTTAAGACACACTTGAGCCCTTTTGATACATTGGAACACTCAAGTCTTTTTTAAAGGGTCCTACAACCTTTTAAGACACACTTGAGGATTCCAATGTGTCAAAAGGGGTCATGGGATCTCTCTAGAGGTCCTAACATGTGATAAGACATACTAGGACCCTTAGGGAGTCCCGATGACCCCTTTTGACATGTTGGAATGCTCAAGTGTGTCTTAAGCGGTCCTAAGACCCCTTAAGATACACTTGAGCATTCTAATGTGTCGAACAGGGTCACGTGGACTCTCTAGGGGTCCTAACATATGATAAGGCACACTAGAACCCCTAGGGAGTCTGTGTCACCTATTTTGACACATTAGAATGCTCAAGTGTGTCTTAACAGGTTGTACGACCCCTTAAGACACACTTGAGCATTCCAATGTGTCAAAAGGGGTCATGGGGACTCCCTAGGGGTCCTAACACCTAATAAGGTGTACAAGGACCCCTAGGGAGTCCCCATGACCCCTTTTTGCAAATTTGAATGCTCAAGTGTATCTTAAGGGTTCTTAGGATTCCTTAAGAAACACTTGAGCATTCTAATATTTCAAAACGGGTCATGAGGACTCCCTAGGTGTCCTAACATGTGATAAGGCATACTAGGAACCCTAGGGAGTTTTGCTGACCCCTTTTGACACATTGAAACACTCAAGTTTGTCTTAAGGGGTAATAAGATACTTTAAGACACACTTGAGCATTCGAATGTGTCAAAAAGGCTCATGGGGACTCCCTAAGATTTCTAGCACACCTTATCACACGTTAGGACCCCTAGGGAGTCCCCATTACCCCTTTTGACACATTGGAATGCTCATGTGTCTCATAAGGGGTCCAACGAACCCTTAAGACACACTACAGAATTTTAATGTGTCAAAAGGGGTCACGTAGACTCCCTAGGTGTTGTAGTATGTCTTATCATGTGTTAGGGCCCCTAGAGAGTCCCCATAACCCTTTTTGACACATTCAAAGGTTCAAGTGTATCTTAAGGGGTCTTAGGACCTCCTAGGACATACTTGAGCATTCCAATGTGTCAAAAAGGGTCATTGGGACTCCCTAAGGGTCCTAGTATGCCTTATCATGTGTTAGGACCCTTAGGGAGTCCCCATGACCCCTTTTGATACATTAGAATGCTCAAGTGTATCTTAACGGGTCTTAGGACAACTTAACACACACTTGAGCATTCCAACATGTCAAAAGGGGTCATTGAGACTCCCTAAGGGTCTTAGTATGCCTTATCATGTGTTAGGATCCCTAGGGACACCCAATCACCCCTTTTGACACATTGGTATGCTCAAGTGTGTCTTAAAGGGTCCTAAGACCCCTTAGGACACACTTGAGCATTTGAATGTATCAAAAAGGGTCATGGGGATTCCCTAGGGTTCCTAACACATGATAAGGCATGCTAGGACCCCTAGGGAGTCCCCGTGACCCCTCTCAACATATTGGAATGCTCAAGTGTGTCTTAAGGGGTCCTACGACCCCTTAAGAAAGACTTGAACTTTCCAATGAGTCACAAGGGTTCATGGGGACTCCGTAGGGGTCCTAATGCATGATAAGGCATACTAGGATCCCTAGGGAGTCCCCATGACCCCTTTTGAGACATTACAATGCTGAAATATATCTTAAGGGTTCTTAGGACCTCTTAAGACACACTTCAGCATTCCAATGTGTCAAAAGTGGTCATGCGAACTCCCTAGGGCCCTTATTGTGTGATAAGGCCTACTAGGACCCCTAGGGAGTCCATGTGACCCATTTTGATATGTTGGAACTCTCAAGCGTGTCTTAAGGGGTCCTACTAGGACCCCTAGGGAGACCATGTGACCCATTTTGATACATTGGAACTCTCAAGTGTGTCCGAAGGGGTCCTAGGACCCCTTAAGACATAGTTGAGCATTCCAATGTGTCAAAAGGGATCATGGTGACTCCCTAGGGGTGCTAATGCATAATAATATGTACTAGGACCCCTTGGCAGTACCCATGACCCCTTTTGAAACATTGGAACACTCAAGTGTGTCTTAAGGGGTCCTAGCACCTCTTAAGACATACATGAGCATTCCAATGTGTCAAAAGGGGTCATGAGGACTCCCTAGGGGTCTTAACATGTGATAAGGGATACTAAGACCCCTAGGAAGTCCCCATGACCCCTTTTGATACATTGGAATGCACAAGTGTATTTGAATGTGTCCTAAGAGCCCTTAAGACACACTTGAGGGTTCCAATGTGTCAAAAGGGGTCATGTCGACTCCGTAGGGGTCCTAATGCATGATAAGGTGTATGAGGACCACTCGAGAGTCCCCATGACCCCTTTTTACACATTGGAATGCTCAAGTGTGTCTTAAGGGGTCCTCAGACCCTTTAAGACACAATTGAGCATTGCAATGTGTCAAAATGGGTCATGGGGACTCCCTAGCGGTCCTAATGTGTGATAAGGCTTACTAGGACCCCTAGGGAGTCCCCATGACCCTTTTCAAAATATTAGAGCACTAAAGTATTTCTTAAGAGGTCTTAGGACCTCTTAAGACACACTTTAGCATTCCAATGTGTCAAAAGGTGTCATGAGAACTCCCTAGGTGTCTTCACACATGATAAGGTATAGTAGGACCCCTAGGGAGTCCCCATGACCCCTTTCTCACATTGGGATGCTCAAGTGTGTTTGAAGGGGTCCTAGGACCCCTTAAGAGACACTTGGGCATTCCAATGTGTCAAAATGGGTCATGGGGACTCCCTAGGGGTCCTAATGCGTAATAAGGCATACTAGGACCCCTAGGGAGTCCCCATAACCCCTTTTGACACATTGGAATGCTCAAGTGTGTCTAAATGGGTCCTCAGACCCTTTAAGACATACTTGAGCCCTTTTGACACATTGGAATGCTCAAGTGTGTTTTAAGGGGTCCTACTACTCCTTCGGCCACACTTGAGCCTTCCAATGTGTCAAAAGGGATCATGGGGACTCCCTAGGGGTCCTAACGAGTGGTAAGACAACTCTAGGAACTATAGGGAGTCCTGATGACCCCTTTTGACAAATTAGAATGCTCGAGTGTTTATTAAGGGGTCTTAAGACCCCTTAAGAAACACTTGAATGTTCCAATGTGTCAAAAGGGGTAAAGGGGACTCCCTAGGTGTCCTAACATGTGATAAGGCATACTAGGACCCCTAGGGAGTCCCCATGACCTCTTTTGACACATTGGAATGTTCAAGTGTGTCCAAAGGGGTCCGAAGACCCCTTAAGAAACACTTGAGCCCTTTTGACACATTGGAATGCTCAAGTGTGTCTTAAGGGGTCCTACGACCCCTTTAGACACACTTGAGCATTCCAATGTGTCCAAAGGGGTCATGGGGACTCCCTAGGGTTCCTAACACATGATAAGGTGTACTACAACCCCTAGGCTATCCCCATGACCCCTTTTACATGTTGGAATGCTTGAGTGTGTGTTAAGGGGTCGTAAGACCCCTCATGACACATTTGAGCATTTTAATGTGTCAAAAGGGGTCATGTGGAGTCCTTAGGGGTCCTAACGCATGAGAAGGCATACTAGGACCCCTAGGGAGTCCCTGTGACCCATTTTGACACATTTGAACACTCAAGTATCTCTTTAGGGGTCCTACGACCCCTTAAGAAAAACTTGAGCATTCCAATGTGTCAAAAGGGGTCATGGGGACTCGCTAGGGGTCCTAATGTGTGATAAGGCATACTAGGAACCCTAGCGAGTCCCCATGACCCCTTTTGGAACATTGGAATGCTCAAGTGTGTCTTAAGGAGTCGTAAGGCCCCTTAAGACACACATGAGCTTTCCAATCTGTCAAGAGGTGTCATGGGGACTCCCTAGGAGTCCTAACACATGATAAGGCATACTAGGACCCCTAGGGAGTCCTAATGACCCTTTTTGACACATTGAAATGCTCAAGTGTATCTTAACAGGTCCTAAGAAGCCTTAAGACATACTTGAGCATTTCAATGTGTCAAAAAGGGTCATTGAGACTCCCTAGGGGTCCTAACATGTGATAAGGTGTACTAGGACCTGTAGGGAGTCCCTGTGACCCCTTTTGACCTATTGGAATACTCAAGTCTTTCTTAAGGGTTCTTAGGACCCCTTAAGACACACTTGAGCATTCCAATATGTCAAAAGGGGTCACAGAGACTCCATACAAGTCCTAACACATTATAAGGTGTACTAGGAACCCTAGGGTGTCTCCATGACCCCTTTTGACACATTGGAAGGCTCAAGTGTTTTAGAAGGGGTCCTAGGACCCCTTAACAAACACTTGAGCATTTAAATGTGTCAAAAGGGGCAATGGGGAGACCCTAGGTGTCCTTATGCATGATAAGGTGTATTGGACACCTAGGGAGTCATCTTGACCCCTTTTGACACATTGGAATGCTCAAGTGTGTTTGAAGGGGTCTTAAGACCCCTTAAGAAACACTTGAGCCCTTTTGACACATTGGAATTCTCAAGTGTGTCTTAAGTGGTCCTAGGACCCCTTAAAATAAACTTGAGCATTTCGATGTATCAAAAAGGGCCATGGGGACTCCCTAGGGGTCCTAACATGTGATAAGGCACACTAAGACCCCTAGGGAGTCCTAATGACCCCTTTTGACATATTATAATGCTCAACTAATGCATGATAGGGCATACTAGGACCCCTAGGGAGTCCCCATGACCACTTTTGAAACATTGGAACACTCAAGTGTGTCTTGAGGGTTCATAGGACATCTGAAGACACACTTGAGCATTGTAATATTTCAAAATGGGTCATGGGGACTCCCTAGGGGTCCTAACACATGATAAGGCATACTAGGACCCCTAGAGAGTTCCCATGACCCCTTTTGAAATATTAGAATGCTCATGTGTGTCTTAAGGGGTCCTAGGACCTCTTAAGACACACTTGAGTGTTCCAATGTGTCAAAAGGGGACATGGGGACTCGTTAGGGGTCCCAACATGTGATAAGGCATACTAAGGCCCCTAGGGAGTCCCACTGACCCCTTTTGACTTGTTGGAATGCTCAAGTGTGTCTTAAGTGTCCCTTAGACCCCTTAAAATACACATGAGTGTTCTAATGTTTCATAAGGGGTTATGGGGAGTCCCTAGGGGTCCTAACATGTGATAAGGCATACTAGGACACCTAGGGAGTCCCTGTGACCCCTTTTGACACATTGGAATACTCAAGTGTCTCCTAAGGGGTCCTATGACCCCTTAAGACACACTTGAGAATTCCAATGAGTCAAAAGTGGTCATGGGGACTCCCTAGGGGTTCAAACATGTGATAAGGCATACTAGGACCAATAGGGAACCCTCATGACCCCTTTTGAAATATTGGAATGCTCAAGTGTGTCTTAAGGGGTCCTAAGACCCCTTAAGATGCACTTGAGCATTCCAATGTGTCAAAAGTGGTCATGGGGACTCCCTAGGGGTCCTAACATGTGATAAGGCATACTAAGATCCCTAGGGAGTTTCGATGACCCCTTTTGACACATTGGAATGCTCAACTGTATCTTAAGGGTTCCTAAGAACCCTTAAGGTACACTTGAGTATTCCAATGTGTCAAAAGGTGTCATCGGGACTCCGTAGGGGTCCTAATACATGATATGGTGTACTAGGACCCCTAGGGAGTCCCCATGACCCCTTTTGACATGTTGGAATGCTCGAGTGTATTTTAAGGGGTCATAGGACCCCTTAAGACACACTTGAGCATTCTAACATGTCAAAAGGGCTCATGGGGACTCCGTACATGTCCTAACATGTTATGAGGCATATTAGGACCCCTAGGAAGTCCCCATGACCCCTTTTGAAACATCAAAATGCTCAAGTATGTCTTAAGGGGTCTTAGGACCTCTTAAGGCACACTTCAATGTTCCAATGTGTCAAAAGGTGTCATGGGGAATCCATATGGGTCTTAAGATGTGATAAAGCATAGTATGATCACTAGGGAGTCCCCATGACCCCTTTCAACACATTGGGAAGCTCAAGTGTGTCTGGAGCGGTCCTAGGACCCCTTAAGACACACTTGAGCATTCCAATGTGTCAAAAGGGGTGATGGGTACTCCGTAGGGGTCTTAACATGTGATAAGGTGTACTAGGACCCCTAGGGAGTCCCCATGACCCCTTTTGAAACATTGTAATGCTCAAGTGTGTCTTAAGGGGTCTTAGGACCTCTTAAGACACACTTGAGCATTCCAATGTATCAAAAGTGGTCATGGGGACTCCCTAGGGGTTCTAACACATGATAAGGAATACTAGGACCCCTAGGGAGGCTGCATGACCCCTTTTGACACATTAGAATGCTCAAGTGTGTCTGAAGGGGTCTTAAGACCCCTTAAGACACACTTGAGGGATTTTGACACATTGTAATTCTCAAGTGTGTCTTAAGGGGTCCTACGACACCTTAAGATACACTTGAGCATTTCAATGTGTTAAAAGGGGTCATGTGGACTCCCTAGGGGTCCTAACACATGATAAGGCATACTAGGAACCTTAGGGAGTCTTCGTGACTACTTTTGACATGTTGGAATGGTCAAGTGTGTCTTAAGGGTTCCTAAGACCCCTTAAGACACACTTAAAAGTTCTAATGTGTCAAAAGGGGTCATGGGGACTCCCTCGGGGTCCTAACATGTGATAGGGTATACTAGGACCCCTATGGAGTCCCCGTGACCCCTTTTGACACATTGGAATGCTCAAGTCATGAGCCATGAATAGGACCTTGAAAGATTTTTTCCACCCAACCATGTGGAACTGGTGAGGTTACACCCCCCGTGGTAGGAGATATAACCAAGATACTTACAAGGCCCTAAACAATCTAAGGCTCAAAATATAAAGAAATCCAAGACTCAAAAGGAACATAAAATATCATCATACTATAACATAGAGGTCATGGTTCTAAGATACCACCTAAGTGAGTGTCATCACACAACTTGTGTATTGAGATCCACCCTGGTAACCATGTAGCCATGATCCCCCTTTTATGAATAGGGATCCACCCTGGTAGTTATCCTTGGTCCCGGTACTCCAATCAAGTCTATGTGGCCATTATTATATTCTCTTTCATTATCTTTTGAATCCCCCCCTTCCCAGGTTAATTTTTAAGGTTATCACTTTTTACAAACCCACCCATAGGATCATCTGGCAACCACTTTAGGTTTCCAACACCTATGGTGAGCCACTCACTTATGGTTCCTATCCCTTACCCCCCACACACACAAACCATGAAAACCTCAAGTAATCTCAAAATGATCCATCTCATAGGTCTAGGGAACCCTCTAGTGCATTGAGGCCACCCGAACAAGTTCTGACCTTATATTATGGATTCTACCAAAAGCCAAGTATGAACAAAAGCTTAAACTCAAAACCATGTATTGGAATTCATTAAAAAAAACATAATACTTCCCACATGCATTGACACAACATTCCATAGCTTATTTCAAAAATCAAGGAAAAAGTCTCATGTGACTGAAATTTGGCTGTCTGAATTTTTAAAGAAATCTCAAAATTATAATCTGCATCTTAACTCCTACGAATCTGAAACCTATCCCAATCATCTTAGAAGATACCTAAACCATTTATACAAGTATAACTTAAAGTATAAGAAATTAAAGTACGTAAACTTATACTTGTTATAAAGCTTGATCCTGCACTTAAAAATCTCCAACACCCTAAAAACTCCAAATGACATTCCACACAGACTTGTACGACAGTGTGCATTCCCATACAACATTCAACACACTGTCGTATGGGTATGAACCCAATGTCGTACGACATTCCAAAAAGACTCATATGATAGTGTGCATTCCAATATGACATTTGACCAATTTTCATATGGGTATGAACCCAGTGTCGTACGACTCTGCAGAACATTTTTACGAAAACAAATTTTTAACTTCCTGAAAACACTAAAAACTGGTCTCTATAGGCATGGAGAGTGTGTGGGAAAGGTTCCCTAAGGTCAACCTGATGTAGGGACCTCACCACCACATCCATAGCACATCCTCAACATTTCCTAAGCCACAGAATAAATAAAATAAAAGAAACCATTCACAAAGAAGCCTGCAAGCAGAAAAGAGTCAGGAAAAAGGACTGTATCTCAAAGCTACACCTTCATGACCCTTCCTATTCCTTCCTAGATTTCTCTATTTCATCCAAAATTAAATAAACACATCCTTCCACATGACCTCAAGTATTCCTAACTCTCCAGGAAGATTTTTGGAATACAAAGTAAATAAAAGCTATATGATTATACATAATTTACTTCCTGAAAAACACAGTAGAACACACAAAGCATAAAACATTTACATATCATTTTGGATACATAATAAGACAATAATATTATAATTTAATATCCTATCATATGTAGACACATTCATACAAAAATAGAGGAAGAATGGGGATTCTTCCCAGTTTAGACCCTACCTTGGGTCCTACGGAGAATCCTCTTCCCTTGGCTGGTTAATCTTTGCGAAGCTTCAATCCTTGAGTAGATATCCTTCTAGAAAATATTCCTCCAAAAAAACTCACACACTTGACTTCAAAAACCAGAGACACTCAACTCACATAAAATTTCTGGAGAAATCAATTACAGACAACTCAAAACAAATATCACTCCTCCAAAACTATACTCCAAAATTATCATCCAAAATCATCATCCCCCTTCACACCAAAATCTACAATTATTTATCCTCCAACTATGTGGTTGGATGAGTTGCTTTACAGGAAGCAACTTCTCCAACTTCCATAGTTGGTTGGAGGAACAACTAGATAATTCCCATAAGGACTTAATCAAAGTTTTAATGAAATTTAATTAAAATATCATTTAAAAGAAAGCATAACAAGAATAATAAACAAATACACTCCAAGAAAGACACATAGCACAAATGGGAAACAAGTAACCTAACTTCTAGGAGGTCTTGAGTTCAACTCCCACCTAGATAGCTAATTTTACTACAAAGGGCATTTTCCTTTTATTATTTTTTACTTTTTATTTAATACATTCATTAAATATACTTTATTTGATTCACTTTATTCATTTATTATAAATAACATGTCATTAACACAATTAATGAAAACATACAATTATTATTATTTATATAGGCATGGATATATGCGTGTGCACCCACATATATACATACCTATATAAAATACAAACAATTATAACATATTTATAACTATTATACATAGAAAATAGATTAATTCTAACTTATAACATAAATTCAGACCAACATCAAATCAAGTCCATACATAAACTGCATTCTACTTCCCTAACTAGGATAACTCCCTAAACAAAATTCTAAGTCCATGGGTAACCTTGAGAGTATCTTGGTTAAATCTCCACACATCAATAGTTTGAGGATTTTGAGGGCATGCTCAGACCTATGTAGCCAGGTGGAACAATGCCTGGTACCTACATCCTACATCACCAACTGATATGCATATACAAATATATATAAATATAAAAAAACAATGGCAAACAAGGAGGGAGAGTGTGACATCGTGTGGACCTCCCGTAGGAGTAACTACAACTACCCCTCCTCACCCTACATTCAAATCAACCAGTGAACATAAAACCATAATAGGGTCAGTAGGTTTCGATCATAATATAAACATCATAACACAAATCAACGTAAAACAATTTACTCATAGTTCATTTCTAGCCATTCATTATTATAGCTCATTTAATATGTCCAAATAACTATAGTAACCAAATATATATGGTCAACTGTCTCATAAAATGCTAACTAAAAAAAAATCATAGTCCATCATAAAATCTAAAGTGTCAAAGCAATAGTCCTGTCAGTCTAACATAAGAAGGTGCTAGGGTGGGCATTACAAGGGGTCCTAGGACCCCTTAAGACACACTTGAGCATTCCAATGTATCAAAAGGGGTCATGGGGACTCCCTCGGGGTCCTAACATGTGATAAGGTGTACTAGGACCCCTAGGGAGTCTCGATGACCACTTTTGACATTTTGGAATGCTCAAGTGTGTGTTAAGGGGTCCTAAGACCCCTTAAGACAAACTTGAGCATTCCAATGTGCCAAAAGGGGTCATGGGGACTCCCTAGGGGTCCTAACATGTGATAAGGCATACTAGGACCCATAGGGTATTCCCGTGACACCTTTTGACATGTTGGAATGCTCAAGTGTGTCTTAAGGGGTCCTAAGACCCCTTAAGATACACTTGAGCATTCTAATGTGTCAAAAGGGGTCATGGGGACTCCCTAGGGGTCCTAACATGTGATAAGGTGTACTACGACCCCTAGGGAGTCCCCGTGACCCCTTTTGACATGTTGAAATGCTCAAGTGTGTCTTAAATAGTCCTAAAACTCTTTAAGACACTTTAGCATTCAAATGTGTCAAAAGGGGTCATGGAGACTCCCTAGGTGTCCCAACGCATGATAAGGTGTACTAGGACCCCTAGGGAGTCCCCTTGACCCTTTTTGACACATTGGAAGGCTCAAGTGTGTCTTAAGGGGTCTTAGGACCCCTTAAGACACACTTGAGCCTTCCAATGTGTCAAAAGGGGTCATGGGGAGTCCCTAGGGGTGCTAACATGTGAAAATGCATACTAGGATCACTAGGGAGTCCTCGTCACCCCTTTTGACATGTTGGAATGCTCAAGTGTGTTCGAAGGGGTCCTAAGACCCATTAAGACACACTTGAGCAATTTTGACACATTGGAATGCTCAAGTGTGTCTCAAGGGGTCCTAAGACCCCTTAAGACACACTTGAGAGTTCTAATGTGTCAAAAGGGGTCATGGGGACTCCCTAGGGGTTTTAATGCATGATAAGGCATACTAGAACCCATAGGGATTCCCTGTGATGCATTTTGACACATTAGAATGCTCAAGTGTGTCTTAAGGGGTCTAACGACCCCTTAAGACACACTTGAGTATTCCAATGTGTCAAAAGGGGTCATGGGGACTCCCTAGGGGTCCTAATGCATGATAAGGCATACTAGGACAACTAGGGAGTCCCCATGACCCTTTTTGACACATTGGCACATTGAAGTGTGTCTTAAGGGGTTGTAAGACCCCTTAAGACACACTTGAGAATTATAATATGTTGAAAGGGGTCATGGGGACTCCCTAGGGGTCCTAGTACGCCTTATCACAAGTTAGGACCCATAGGGAGTCCCCATGATCCATTTTGAAACATTGGAACACTCAAGTGTGTCTTAAGGGGTCTTAGGACCTCTTAAGACACACTTCAGTGTTGCAATGTGTCAAAAGGGGTCATGCAGACTCCCTAGGGGTCTTAACATGTGATAAGGTGTACTAGGACCCCTAGGGAGTCCCCATGACCCCTTTTGACACATTAGAATGCTCAAGTGTGTCCGAAGGCATCTTAGGACCCCTTAAGACACACTTGACCATTCCAATGTGTCAAAAGGGGTCATGGGGACTCATTAGGGGTCCTAACACATGATAAAGCATACGAGGACCCCTAGGGAGTCCTCATGACCCCTTTTGATAGATTGGAATGCTCAAGTGTGTCTTAAGGGGTCCAAAGACCCCTTAAGACACACTTGAGCATTTGAATCTATCAAAAGGGGTCATGGGGACTCCCTAGGGGTCCTAACACATGATAAGACATACTAGGACCCCTAGGGAGTCCCCATGACCCCTTTTGACACATTGGAATGCTCAAGTGTGTCCGTAGGGGTCTTAAGACCCCTTAAGACACACTTGAGCACTTTTGACACATTGGAATGTTCAAGTGTTTCTTAAGGGGTCCTACGACCCCTTAAGACACACTTGAGTGTTCCAATGTGTCAAAAAGGGTCATGGGGTCTCCCTAGGGGTGGTAACACATCATAAGGCATAGTATGACCCTTAGGGAGTCCCGATGACCTCTTTTGACATGTTGGAATTCTCAAGTGTGTCTTAAGGCATCCTAAGACCCCTTAAGATACACTTGAGCATTCTAATGTGTCAAAAGGGGTCATGGAGACTCCCTAGGGGTCCTAACTCATGGTAAGGCATACTAGGACCCCTAGGGAGTCTCTGTGACCCTTTTTGACATATTGGAAAGCTCAAGTGTCTCTTAAGGGGTCCTACGACCCCTTAAGACACACTTGAGCATTCCAATGTGTCAAAAGGGGTCATGGGGACTCCCTAGGGGTCCTAACATGTGATAAGGTGTATGAGGACCCCTAGGGAGTCCCCATGACCACTTTTGACACATTGGAATTCTCAAGTGTGTCTTAAGGGGTCTTAGGACCCCGTAGGACACACTTGAGCATTCCAATGTTTCAAAAGGGGTCATCGTGACTCCCTTGGGGTCCTAACATGTGATAAGGCATCATCGGGACTCCCTAGGTGTCAAAATCTATACTTTTCACCAATCATACTAACTTTTTGTGAAAAAAGGCCTAGTGGTTTATAAACTACATTCAATTTTCTATAGATTTTATTCTTACAACTTTTTGATTTTAGGTTCATAGCTAGTTGAAATTTTCACATCAAGTTGACTAACCCTGATTTGTTGATTTTCCATTGCCACTTAAGGGCATAGTTTGGCCCCTCATGATCTTGCACATACCCATATATTGCTTGAAACTCAATGAAAAAACACCAAATAAATCAGAAATGAAAGGTGATTCAATACTCCTAATACCTCAAATCAATTTCATATCATCATACGCAAAGTAAAATCATCTTGACAACATTTTTCCAAATTTGTAACTTTATACAAAAATGACTCAACCACCCACCTAGAAACCTAGCATTGACTCAAAAAACCTTAAATATATTAGAAATGGTCTAAAAAACATTACTCAACACAAAAACGTTTAACCTAGGACCTTAGTTACATCAAGTAGACTGTGCGCCCCTACACCAAAATTAATTCATTGAGATACAAGAAAAATATGTGCCAAAAGGCTTTTTCTATCTCTTTTAGGTTTGGAAGTTATTAATGTCCAAAATTAAACATTTTAAAACTCTCTTGACAATAATCTAATCATGAAACATAACTCTTTGAAAATGACTATCTAGCATATATGACTATGCATGCATAAAATTAGAATAAATTCAATTCGGATTGGCCTCAAAAAACCTGGAAAATAAAATTGTTGGGGTCTAAAAATGAATATGGAGGATATATATTATATTTATAATATATTAAAATGATATTTTTATCAATATGATCAACAAGGTGTGAAATGTAGGCCTCCAAATTGGGCCTCTTGGATTATTTTGAAACTGTGCATAATGTAGATCTTAGTTGGACTCTCAAATCAAGTACTTCAAAAATAGGTTTGATCTGATGGTGGAGGGATGAAAAAGAGTGAATGTTCTTAAATATAATAGGTGAAAAAGTTCTTAAATCCTATTCTTATGGCATTCCTTGGGATTCAAATTGTTGGCTGTCAAATTGGCTCATTTTTGCATAAATGTTAATATGTGCCTTAGTCAAATTTTCAACATGGCACTTCAAATTTATTCAAAATTTGAGAGCACCAAGAGATAGGATATGCATTGTAGAAATCCCCTTGAGTGAAGGCAATTGTCTTAGATCCTAAAAGTACTTGCACTAATATTCGGTACCATAGTTGTGTTCTCTTCACACATTTCCTTTGTCTTCCATACCATGACTATCTTCTTCTTGGATTCATTTGATTCTGCAACTTTCCTTTTATTTCCAAATTTTTATGGAGAAGCTACATATCTGCATGTGCTACCATAATTTTTGGTCTGAGTATAGTTGTAACATGTGATATTCCTTTGTCCTAAATTTACTAAGTGAACTGTAGATCTGCAATGATTAGATTTGTGATCATAACCATGACATAAACAATAATGACCATGAAATAGATTATTATTTCCATTCTTTCTAGCTGAATTAGACAAGTGATTTATGTAATGAATTTCTTTTTGACCAAAATTGTGATAACTAAAGCATTGAATACTTTTTTCCTTCTTTCTTCTACAGTCTACAAACTTATGTCAAAAAAAATTTCATTGATAATAATGACCATTAAATGATAATTACCTTTGAACATTTGGATGCCATATTGGAGGTCTTTTTGTACGTGTTCGAGAATTCTTATTACTTTTCTTATTACTTTATATTTTTCTTTAGCTTCAACTAATTTTGCATTCACCTTAGTGTTCTAATTTGAGCTCCAATCAGAGAAACCTAGTCCTTCCTTATCCTTGTGACTTCTCTACAAGGACAAATGTTGATCCAAAATTATGCTACTCTCACATACTCTTTCTTTTGATTTCATCTTCCTTGACTCCTAATCAAACTTCTCATTTTCTTCCATTTCCTATTTGATGGCATCTTTGAGATACTATTTAGTATTCTTACATTCTTCTACTCATAGCTTTAGATTCACAATATTTTCTTTTGATTCCTTTATTTCCTAGCTAACTTATTGGTGTCTTTCTTTGAATTTTTTATTTTCTCCCTTAGCTTAGAGATAAAATAATTTACCTCCTTGATGTTTTCTTTCAATTCATCAATTTCAAATTTTGTGCATTCCATCTCATCTAACATTGTCTTTAGTCTTTCATAAATGTAATAAGCTCCTACCATCTATTCAAACTACCAAGATCTCCCTCAAGTGATTAAGCTCTATCTACAATGGACCAAGCTCTAATACCAATTGTTGAACAGTCTGAATAATTGAGATGGAGGTGAATTAGTTATCATAAAAAAAATTAATCTTAATTCATTTGGGGAAATATTAAATCAATTAGATAAACAAAATAGATATAAACATGAAATCATATAAGAACACCATACACAATGAACACAAAGTTTACGTGGAAAAACAAAGATAGGAAAAAATAGAAAGAATATAATTCTCAATTATGAAATACCTATTAAGATGACACTAGTTAAGATGATTTGTACAAAGGGTGGCTCATTTCTAAGATTCTCACTACAAGTAGGCTCACTACCCATGTATCACCACCAATAAAAAAATAATTGATTACAAAATTTTGTTATAGTCAAAACATGAATTGATGGAGTTGCATATATATATGCATGAAGTCAATTCTAGTTAAGTATACAATAATTATCTACAAAAGATCCAGTTAGAAATCTTGTACTAGCCTCAAATAAATTCTTTGCACAAGGTCTACAATATAGTTTACTACATCATATGATAGCTTCACATCTTTTCATACTATTTTTTAACTAGCTTTATCTATTCATTTTTGCATTAGTCTATCATCCTTCACAACTCTTTCTCATTTCATACACCACCACATCTCTAGATCCAAAAGGATGTTCTCTCTATATATAGAAATATAGAATAGGTTGGCCTATCATATGTCGGCTTGAATACTAAAAAGAAATCTTGAAATATTCATTAAGGATTAGCATGTTAGAACCTGAACCAAAAGATAGGTTGCACATAAATATATGTTTTCATTGTTATGATGAGACCCATACGTACGTCCTACATAAGATAAGTTTATTACATATCATAACTACCATAAGATATAATCAAGATCCCATGGTAATGCTGCAACCAAGACCAAGTCTTAATATCTATCAAATTAAATACCAATAGAAGGAACATAATTAATAGAATCTATTCATAATCTAAATAAAAGTTACATATCAAATATTTGCAATATACTACATGAATGCCTAGATAGAAAACATACCTAGAATAAGCATTGAAAATAACAACCAACATCAAAGGCTTAATCTTCAGTATTTTGCACTCACTTTCTTCCATTGATGTCCAAAAAAGAAGTACTACCGAATCTAAATCAAGTTTGAACTCTGTTAGAGATTTTTATTGCACATCACTATATTGCAAGTAATGCCTATGACTCTCTATGACCTAACTCTCAATCTGTCAAGAAAAGATCTAACTTAATGAAGATACAAATTATCATAGAGTGGATATGTGTCTTCTTAACACATATTTTAAACATTAATCATACAAAACTTGTAAACAAAATATTTGAGTTAATTTTAAGGATTTTCCTACAACTTTGGAACATGACCAGTGCTAAAATCCTAGGGCATGGAGTCTAAACGAATATACATCCACTAAAACATATCATTGAAAATATTTTAAACCCATAAAAGACATACATTCCTTACAAGAAACTTTCAATAGTTCATTACAAGATCAATAGATTTATAAACCCCCTCTAAAACCCTCTAAAATAATCTTTAGAACTTATACTTTCCTTGAAAGAGACCTACAACTATTTCACAATCTACCTTATAGATTCATGAACCAGAAATGTCTTACAGTCATAATTCTTAATAAATCAAAGGAAACATACAAAGACAATCAAGTAATGAAAAGAGGCTTAAAACTACATTTTCATGTTACAAGTAGTGGTTGTCATTGCACCAAAAGATCAACTTGTTAATGCTTGATACAACCACTAGACTTATAGAAGAAGAAGGGGGTGGTTAAGCCATGTCGTGAATCCCAAGGGGAGAACTAACCATTTTTCAAAAAATATCCCCCTCAGCATTACCCGAGGGGATATGAACTTGTGACCAAGCTTTGATACCACTAGTTACAAGTAGTGGTTGTCGTTGCTTTGAAAGATCGACATGTTAATGCTCGATACAACCACTAGACTTATAGAAGACACAAGAGGATATTAAGCCATGTTGCAAATCTTGAGGGGAGTGCTGACCATTTTCCAACATTTCATCGAAACGTCAAGCTTTAGTACATTCAGGAAGAACTAAGTACCCTTCAAAAATAGAGAAAGGTCTCAGACTAGAGTTGTATATCTTTTCGATATTATCCTCCTTCTTTAGTTACAAATTGAAATATATATATCACTATCAATCTTGGAATCCTATTATGATTCAAGATGCAACAAGCTATGGATTTATAGGATAACACAAAAATAGTTACAAGAGGAAACATCACTTTCACAAAAAGGCATGCCAGAACCACTATGTCTAAACAATCTTGCAGTAACCTCATATGCCAGCATCATGGCACCTTTGTCTAGGAATATTCAAGATAGCTTCAATGATTATACTAGATGGTATCAACCATGTTCAAATAAATATCATCCCTATTCTCAATGATCAGGTGCCAAGTGTCCCTCACTCTTCTATGTCTAACAGTGGGTCGTCAACAAATGGCTTTCTTTTCCTTTTCTTTAGACTGATATCTCACTCTACCACCTCCACATCTGAAAGCCAAGGAAAACTATAATTATATCATCATATTTCATAACTACAACTTCAATGGGTAAAAAAAGAACATTTCGAATCATAAATTGAATTTCTAAGCAGTGTTGTCGATCAAAACCATCTCAACACATTGTGCAGTTCACAAAAAAAATCAAAAGACCAACGACTTCCACATCACTCCTCATGGCTGCAAAATCAACCAATCAGAAAGAGGCATCTCAACTCCACATGGAACTTAGGCCCCACCCCCTTTTACTTTATCAAATTAGACACACGTCAGTCAGGAGTGATCCCTTAAGCAGTATCCTTCTTATAGGTTTTGATCATGGGATTATGCCTACCATATGATCAAAACTGATCTCTCCATACTTTATCACCTTCCATCATGTGCTATGTAATGTCATCCTAGACATGCATCATCAAGGCACAATGCATTGATCAATAATCAGTGAGAAACTCTCTTTCATGGGATTATGTCTACTGTCTAATCCAACTTGATCTGACTATCATTTATCTTCCTCCAAAATCATTCCCACATTCTTAGGGTGAACACTTTTCATTTAGGCATGATCCCATGAAGGATGGAAAGTATACAACTTCAGTTAGTGTCATCACACCCTCCATTGTATCAAACTTAATTTTCTCAACATGTGTCTTTTCCTTTAGTCCTGGCTAGGTCCCACTATAATCTACGTGTCTTTCTAGTGTGATTCATTGAAGGGTAAACTCTTTTCATCTTCTGGTCATGGGATCTCACCTACCGTTAGATTGAAATTGGTTTGATTTTCTTTTAATACATCACAGGAACTTTAGACTTAAGAAAAATTATACATGGGTCCTGTTAGGATTCATAACTTAATAAGAATTAGCCCCTTTCATTGATAATTTAAGACACATGTTTTAAAAAATGACTTAAGTGACTCCTAAAAAGTAATGAAGAAATATAAAATCCAAGGGATACTCGTGCAAGAGAACCAAGGTCAACTCTAGAGAAAGGGAAGTACACTAGGGTCATTGTGTATCCTTAGGTGATGGGACAAGACCATTTAAGGTCATTTGGAATTATAATAGACCATGATTGTTCATTTCATATTATTTTTATCATGTTTTGTAATGATGTTGATCATTTGGTAGTATGATCACAAAAGATGTTTTTAGAGCCATTGAATGGCATGAGGGTTAACTATGTAGCCCTAGGGTCACTTAATGGATCCAAGGACTGATGTAAGGGCCATGGATCTATATGTTTATCTAGGTTTATAATATGGACATTAATGTCACTAATATCATGTAATTGCACTCAAAGTGCAAAGATGCCAAAAAGATGTAAAGTTGCATTTTAATGCAACTATGGCCTATAGGGCTCATTGGGGTTAGAAGGTTAGTATGATGAATAAAGGTTATCTCTAAAAAAAATTGAAAAACCTTAGGAAGGGGGCATTAGTCATTCTATTTTCAAGTTGACAACAAATTTTAATTATACTTTGTTATGTCAGTCAGTTTGAGATTGTTATTAGACAGTTTTGGGTAGTTAGGAATGGTGGCAGTCAGTTCTTATTGTGTAAGATTCTATATTGTTGAAGATACATGTGAGTGGAAGACAAGATGATGGAGTTTTTTGTCTAAGAAAAAAATAAAATGGGTTTTAAACAATAAAACAAAATAGTTCTCTGCATATTGTTTCACTGTCTCGTAGGTACAGTTAGAATAACAATGAATTCCTTTATTTGCATAGAACATGATATTGATTGAGGGGTGATGTAATAACTTTGTTTTGTGTTTTCCTTGCATGTTCACATCCTTATTTCAATGTTTTTATTTCTTTTAAGGTAGAGAAAATTGACTGGTATTGGAACAGTTACTGATTTTGGGGTACAGTCAGCATTGTTGGATTGAAGTCTTTTAAGATGATGTAACTCTCCCACCCCTGTGGTCACTATGATTTTTGGGAGAGTGTAAAAATGTAATGTATTCCCTTAGTATTTTTTGTTTTATGCAGGGGAATAGACTAATGGGTTGGAAAGACCACAGAGGAGTGGATGTTATTGTATGAGGAGTGCCCTATTTTGGCACCAGTTATAATGGGTGTTGAATTCCCTTAATAAAGGAGGTATTTGGTGAGGGATTATTGTTTTTGGGATCCATATAGATGTCTTGGATCAATTGGATTTATTTGGAGGAGGTTGCAAGGGTTATTTTGAACAAGCCCTAGTTGCGTGACCCTAGGAACAAGGGTTTGGTGGCTAGAAGAATGGGTAGATGGTGAAGCCTTAAAAATTTGAAAATATTTTGTTTTGAAACCTTAGAGAATACTTTTTCATGCTTTGGGGTCTAGGGATTAAGTACATTTATAAGTTTCTTTGTTATTTGGATGGAATTACGCCTAGTTGTTGGTTGCTAGGTAATTGGATCTAACATATGGTCCAAATGAGTCTACCTTGAGATTGAGTTAAGATTTAGGGAATCCAAAAGGGTATCTAAATTAGTGTATATTTTCTTGAGTTGTTTGGGAAGAGTTGGAGAAAAAGGAAGATTGGTGACTGGTGAAGGCTACAAGCCTAAAGGGCTAATGGTGTGAGTTTTGTGGGAGACCAATTAACTAGACTTGGTGGGTTGATGAAACATGATATATGGATGATGTTAAGATTTTATATGGTGTTATAATAAAGGTGGAAATTATATTTGAAGTTTTGACATAATGGAGTCTCTAGGTGCTTTGGGAAGTCTAGATTGGGGTCCTTGTGTATGGTGCCAAGAGAAGCTGGGATAAGAGGTTAGAGGAAGTGAGTTTGTTAAAAATGTCTGAGGTGTTGGTTTTCTAAATTTAGATCACTCTATGTGACCCTTGAGTTGAGACTAACTCCTTGAGTGAGTTCCAAGACACTTGTAGAATCCTTAAGTTGAGTTGGGTTCCTTTAGGGGGGTAGTAGAGGGCTCTGCATCAGATACATAAGTTTTAAACCCAAATGAACACTTAAGGCTTGGAGTAAATAAAACCTAGGGCTTCATATGAACAATATTTTTGACACAACTTAAATAGACAAGACTTAAGATAGGAAAATATTTGTAGTCCTAATAGTCGATCTTGTATGCACCCTAAAATGGTCACCTAGACTTTGGACCCCCATTCATCAATTTATCATTTCCTGAATCAATGCTTTGCAATATTTTCAATTCAAATCAATTTCCTTGATCAAATCGTAATTAATTCAAATATTTTAATATTTTCTAAGGTTTGATCATTTTATCCTAAGTTTTATTTAATTAAGAGAACATGCTCCCTTTTAATTAAATAAAAAAAATATTTTAATTAAATAATAAAATCACTTTATCCTAAGCCACATTTAATTAAAAGAACAAATCTCTTTTAAATAAATAAAAAATATTTTAATTAAATAATGGAAACCACTTTGCTAAAAATAATAAATAAATAATAAAAGAAAAATAAAAAGAAAAAGACTTATTGTCTACACATTGAATGCACACTTTCCAAGATGAGTGGAATCTCCTTTTTCCTCTTAATCTCTTCCACACATATTTTTTCCTCTTAACCATTGCTCATTTCTTTTTTCCTCTTGATCTTGACTGTCCATTCATTTCTAAAATCCTTTATAAGGAGCCCTCTCCTTCTCATTTAGGCATCCAGATTTTAAAGACCCATATTTTATGTTATTTTTATGGTGCAAGTTTGGAGAGCGATTTTGGAAGAGAGTTTTAGCAATTGATCTTGAACATTGCAACTTCTCTTTTCTTGTCATCTTCTCTCATGCCTCCATGGAAATCCATTTAGATTACTCTTGCACTTACATGGTAGATTAGATTCATATTTCATTTCATAGAATAATTTTGCATGTGTATTTTCTTTCATAAATTAGTTTTCTTTCATGCATTGTTATCATATAGAATAGCTTCCATTTTCATTTTCATGCATATGTGATGATCATGGAGACTATCATTCTTTCTTTCACTCTTTGAATCTCTCTTTTTATGGTGTACTTGCATGGGCACAAACTAGGTCTAAACTGAGGGCCTCCATTATAAACCCTTACACTCCATGAATAAAGAGCTATGAGTCACCATTTGAGATCTCATTCTTGAGCAATCTTGGATATAATGACTCATAAAAGTGTGTCAACATTTGAGCACACATTTTTGGTGCCCACTATGGGGCAACCCACCTTTACATGTTGGTTTTGGTTATTTTCAAAGCTAACCCCCTTGTGCAGATTTGCTTGGAGACTAAAACCCTAGATGTTCAAAGATTTGATCAATCACCAAGGAAAAACTCAAAAGTTTGGTTTGATCCCAAGAGTAATCTTAGTGATTTGAGTACACCCTTAGCATCTTCTTTCTTGGACATGGATATGATTTACACAATGACTCGATGAGAGAGGGAAGAAATGGATAAAATCCTAGATGACATATTTGAAAAACATAGAGGTACCCTTTTTTTTGGTAGTTCCTCTCATGAAAATTGACCAGTCTCACCACTTATCTCAACTAGGTATTTGGATGCACATCAAAGGGATGAAATGGATAAGAGGTGAGCCTACCAAGAAGAGCAATCACAAAATGAAAACCAAGATGAGGAACCCTATGACACTCATGTGAATGCAGCATGCACCAATGACTTGTTTAGGCATTCAAGACCAAGTTCACTACTCAAAGTACCTTCAAGATACATGAGTGAAAGACTTAAGAGAATTGAGCATGAAAAGAAAGACTTCCTAGATGAACAAGATGAAAAGGAAGAGAAATTTAGACTCCTAGAGTCGGAGAGACAAACCTTGTTGGAGATAGAAAGGAGAGCCTCCCAATAAGAGAAATATAGACTCTTGGCTCAACAACTTAATGATCAATTTAGAAACATGTGTGTTGGTGGTGGAAAAAACTCTCCTCCATCCACCTCTACTAAAACTCCATAAAGTGAAAGAAGTTCAAGAACACCTTCATGATCTCCTAGCTCTAGAGGAAGAAGGGCTTCACAACATGATCATTATAGGAGATGAACACCTCCTAGGAACTCAAGACAACCTTCACAACGTGCTCACCATTGTTTGCAATATGGGGGTAGTAGCTCAAGTTTTGACCTCAACACCCAAGACTTCATGAAGATACTACAAGAACCACTCTTCCACCAGTATGTGGAGAGATACTTAGAGAAAAAAAATACAAGTTCCTAGAGAGTTTAATCAACAAGGGTGCTAGAGTCCCCTACAACTTTAATGTGGACAAGAAGTTTAAGAAGCAAGGTCCATCTCAAGAAGAGGAGATCAAAAAACTCAAGAGTATGATGGAGAATATTTTGGCACCCAAGATTTCATTCTCACTTGACTCTATTTGTCCTAATCATTTTGACAAGAGTGTGAGCATGAAATATTTTCCTAGAAAGGTTGAGATCCCTCAATATGACAAGTATGATGGTAATGGACATGCACATGATCATGTGTGTCAATTTTATATCATGAGTTTTTAGTTCCATCAAGATGACTCGTACCTCATGAGATTGTTTCCAAGTAGTCTTAAGGGTCAAGCGATGGAATGGTTCACCAACATAAGTCCCCCTGTTAAGACTTTCAAAGACCTCATTCTTGAGAAATCTTGGATATAATGACTCATAGAAGTGTGTCAACATTTTAGCCATACTCTTGTTTCATATGAGGTTAATTACACCAGCATTGAGAAAGATTTCCTTGCAGTTGTGTTTGCTTCCCAAAATTTGTGACATTACATGCTTGCACACACAATACACCTCATAGAAAAAATTGATCCACTCAAGTATTTACTAGGTAAGGCTGCCCTCATAGTTAGACTAGCTAAATGGATGATGATCCTTTTACAGTTTGACATAGAGTACATTGAGTGTAAAGCAATCAAAGGACAAGCCATAGCAGATCAATTGGCTGATTTTCCAATACAAGATAATGCACCTATTCAAGTTGAATTCCTAGATGAACACCTCATGTATATGACTAAAATAACATGGAAGTTGTTCTTTGATGGATCCTTTATGCAAAACGGTTTAGGAGCTAGTGTGTTGTTTGTTTCTCTTTATGGGTGCATGATTCCTAAGTCTTAAAAGTTATTGTTCCCATGTACAAACAACATTGATGAGTATGAAGCTTTAACAAATGGACTTAAGATAGCCATAGAATGGAGAATCATAGAGTTACACATCTATGGGGATTCACAACTGATAATAAACCAAGTCAATAATGAATATCAAACAAAAAATGAGAAATTGGTACCTTACAAGCAAATGGTTGATTCCTTGAAATGATAATTCACATTTATCACATTTCAGCAAATCCCTAGAGAAGAATACAAAGTAGTTGATGCTATGGCTACACTTGCTTCACTCCTTCACTTAGGGGAACATGAATCTAGATTTGAATTCTTTGTGGAAGAGCTACATCACCCTTTCTATGACTCACAAGAAAGTCATGTCAATTGTACCCTTGTTGGTCATGAGTCATCCAGTTATGGTGCCATTTACTCATACCTTCATGATGGCATTATCCCTGAAAACTTTAACCAATCTGAACACATAAACATTATTCAAAATGCCTCTTTCCATTCCCTTATCTATGGTGATCTGTATAGGAGGGGTCTAGAGTGAACACTTCTTAGATGCTTAGAAAAGGATGAATCCAACCAAGCATTAGTTGACATCCATGAGGGCATCTATGGGAGACATTCTAATGGTCTTTCTGTGGCTTGAAGGTTGCTTAGGGAGTGGTACTATTGGTGTATGATGCAGATTGATGTAGTAGCTTTTGCAAAGTCATGTGAAAAGTGTCAAAAACATGGTAACCTGATACATGCTCTAGGCAGGGAGCTCATTCCTTCTATATCTCATTTTCCATTTCAGCGTTGGGCCTTTGAACTTGTTGGGAAGATTCATCCTAACTCATCAGGTGGACACAAGTTTATCATCACTTCTACTAATTACTTCACTAAATGGGTAGAAGTTGTCCAATTTTATGTTGCCTTGGGCAAGACAGACTCTCTATTCATTTTGAACCATATCATCTATCGATATGGAGTGCCTTCCGAGATTATCATTGACAATAGAGGCCAATTCAAAAATAAGGACCTCAAGCAACTTTGAAAGAAATTCAAGATTAAACAACATTGGTCCTCCATTTACTTCCTGCAAGGAAATGGTCAAGCAGAGGCATCAAACAAAACCATTCTTAAAATCTTATGCAGAATAGTTTGTAAGAGTGGTAGAAATTGGCATTTACAAATAAATCCATCTTTGTGGCCCTATAGAATGAGTATTCATACTCCTACTGGGGCTACTCCTTTTTCCCTTACATATGGTGTTGAAGCACTATTACCTTTAGAGGTTGAGATTCCTTCACTTAGAGTTTCCCTCAAAGGTCTAGTTACAGATGAAGACTACTGCACCATGAGACTTCAAGAGTTATAACTTCTAGATGAGAAACGTCAAGCATCATTTGACCATATGAGGGTATATCAAGAGTGCACATCCAAAGCCTTCAATAAAAAGGTTCTCCCTAGAGAATTCTAAGTGGGAGATCTTGTCCTATGTGAAAATCCTAAGAATCAATAGCATAGAGATCAAAAGGGAAAATTTGAATCTAATTGGCTTGGACCTTACATCATTACAACAAATTTTGGGACAAGTGCTATTTATTATCTACTACAGAGGGAGAGAAGCTCCCTGATTCTATCAATGTCTTGCACCTGAAGAAGTTATGTCCATGATGCCCTTTCTGTATCGGGGCATCCTTTGTACATACTTATTGATCCTGAAAAAAATCTAAAAAAATGATATATTGTCAACAAATTCTAAAAATTAGAAAATGTCCTGAAAAATGATCATCTTAGTGAAAACATAGCAATAGATGCTTTGATGTATCTCCCAAAAATAAATAATCCAAAAATACCAAAAAAATAGAAAAAGTGCCTTGGTGAAAACTTGGAAATAGGGGTCTTGGTTGAAAAAATTATAAAAATTATTAAAATTCCTCAAAAAAATAAATAAATAAATTTTGCAATAAAATCCAAGTGGTGAAAACCTTGAAATAGGCACTACTTGAGGCCTTTGCACCCCTATTTCTTAGCACACATCCTCGACACTTAGCCTTTCTCCATCATGCCTTGTCCTTGTTTCCTTGGTTTGGAATTGGTCTTTGTCTTTGTCTAGGGGGCATAACTATGTTAGCTTTGGTCTCTTGGATGCGTTAGTCTTTAGGACACCTAACAAAGGATGTTTTTCAACACCACCCCCAACTATGTTTTTCAACACAACCCTTGACATCGAGTGTTTTTCAACACTTATAGGTTTGGTCTTACCTAGTTTTGTCATGTGATATTACCTTCTTGAAACCATTGGATCCTTATTGTTAGAACTCAGTATTAGTTAACACACATAAATATTTAAACACAACACTTAATTCTTGAGCTATGTCATGATCTTTTCTTTGTGTGCTGACTGTTATTGATTTTCATTGAGTGTCCTTGTCTAATAAGTCTCTCTGGTATGCATAGCTAAAGGACTTGGGACATGGGGCATGTTTTTATTTTCTTTCTGCTTGTGGGTGTGGTCTTGAACCTCTTGAGTGTCTCTTTTTGTCCTCTTGAAACACTTAGGAGATTTGAGGCATCATCCTTAACTATTTTTGCACAACCTTTCTTATGGTCATCCCGACATCTATGCCTTGATGAGAGCATGGTTTTGCTACATTAAATTGGGTAAGCTAACATCAAAGTCATCTTGACCTTTATGTCTTTGATGCTTAGGTTAGAATCTTTCCATATTCCAATCCGATATAAATCACATTCATATCTTCATAGTTTTGCTTGTGATTGGTGATGATTGTGTGATTTTATGATGTCTGTTAATAATGGCTCAATGATAAAAATAAGTTTCTTCACATTCTCGAATGAATGATGAACACAAAATCCTATGTTATAGTTGCTCTATTGCATGTACACCTTTATATTTTCATGTAGCTTGCATTGTTAGACTTCATGTTAATTTGCATTTTTAGGCTGCATTAGGAGTTTGAGAGGGTTTTCCTTCATCTTTCTTTTGGACTTTTAATCAACTGTGGTCATATTTTGATCTTAATTTCCTTATCTTCTTTTGTGATCTCAATCAAAATTTCCTATCTTAAACACTAGTTGATTGATTTTGGGGTATTCTCTTTCTTAAGGAAAATTCTCTTTCTTCTTTCCATTTCTTCCCACCCCTTCCAAACTTCTATCTTCCATTCACTTTCACCCCATTTATTTTCTTCTAATTCAACCTTGGGGCATAATCTTTCATTCTTGATGATCTACCTTAGTTATTTGATCCTTATATCTTTCATCTTACATTAAGAACCTTATTTTTAGTTTGATTTGATCAAATTTATCAATTCACTATTTCTCCTCTATCTCATTTTGATTTTGATCATGAGGGGGCAATACCTACCAAACTTCAATCCTTGATTCAGCTTTATCAAACCTATCAATTACTTTTCTTGGGGAAACCTTGCTTGAGATTCTTATCTGGGACATGAGAATTACCTATTTATAGGGGTGTTGGCCTTGTCATTTTCAATAAGGTTATCTTTGTCTTGATGTGTTCCCATCCATTGATCACATGTCTGGGTTGTTTTATGATCCCAAATCGATCTCACACTTCAAATTAATTCTTTGACTATATGTGTTCTCATAAAGATCACACATTAGTCAAAGAGGGGCAAATGTATGCACCCTAAAATGGTCACCTAGACTTTGGGCCCCCATTCATCAATTTATCATTTCCTGAATCAATGCTTTGCAATATTTTCAATTCAAATCAATTTCCTTGATCAAATCATAATTAATTTAAATATTTCAATATTTCCTAAGGTTTGATCATTTTATCTTGAGTTTTATTTAATTAAGAGAACATGCTCCCTTTTAATTAAATAAAAAATCTTTTAATTAAACAATAAAATCACTTTATCCTAAGCCACATTTAATTAAAAGAAAAAATCTCTTTTAAATAAATAAAAAATCTTTTAATTAAATAATGGAAACCACTTTGCTAAAAATAATAAATAAATAATAAAATAAAAAGAAAAAGACTTTTTGTCTACACATTGAATGCACACTTTCCAAGATGAGTGGAATCTCCTTTTGCCTCTTAATCTCTTCCACACATCTTTTTCCCTCTTAACCATTGCTCATTCTTTTTGCCTCTTAATCTTGACCATCCATTCATTTCTAAAATCCTTTATAAGGAGCTCTCTCCTTCTCATTTAGACATCCAGATTTTAGAGACCCAGATTTTATGTTATTTCTATGTTGTAGCTTTGGAGAGTGATTTTGGAAGAGAGTTTGAGAAATTGAGCTTGAACATGTTGCAACTTCTCTTTTCTTGTCTTCTTCTCTCATGTCTCCATGTCAATCCATTTAGATTACTCTTGCACTTGCATGGTAGATTAATCTTGCATGTGTATTTCCCTTCATAGATTAGTTTGCTTTCATGCATTGTTATCATATAGAATAGCTTCCATTTTCATTTGCATGCATATTTGATGATCATGGAGACTAGCATTCTTGCTTTTCCTCTTTGAATCTCTCATTTTATGGTGTACTTGCATGGGCACAAACTAGTTCTAAACTAAGGGCCTCCATTATAAACCTTTGCACTCCATGAATAGAGAGCTACGAGTCACCATTTGAGACCTCATTCTTGAGCAATCTTGGATATAATGAATCATAGAAGTGTGTTAACATTTTACCACACAGGTTTGACTGAGGATGCTTAAATTAAATTTCAAGAGAAGAAACTAGAACTCTGGAATGTAGACTACACATGACAGAAAGAAAACACACACCTAGGATATATACAAATATACAATACTATTGTGCATGGAAAATAATTTTAGTTAAAGAAAGGTTTTAGAAATTATCCATGCACTGGCAATTCTTGTACCTCACTATCCATATTTCTCAATAACTATCAATTTTTACCATGTACCTCATGAACAATGTAAGGACCTAACCATAAGGATTCAATATTCTTGTTCTTTCCCTTATCTTCAACTCTCGCATTCCATTGGAGCACCATATCATCGGGCTGAAACTTTCTGTCACTGTCTCTTTTATCAAATAAATACTTCATCTTTTGTTGGCCTTCAATTTTTTATTTTTTCCTTCTCTTCTAATTTTCTCCAATTCTCCAATTTGTACCATTCTATCCTATATAGCATCAGTTGCCTCTAAATCTTCATCATTGATAAACTTATACAGAGGAAGAAATTTGTTCAATGATAATCTTTCTTGAAGGCCATACACTAGTTCAAAAGGGGATCTTCCATTAGCTCTCTTCAAAGTAACTCTAACGACTCACAAAGAAAATTTTAACTTTGAATGCAAAGCTCTTTTTTTGTTCTCTAAAGTTTTCTTCAAAATCTATAGAATTCTCTTATTGCTAGATTCTACTTGTCCATTGCATTTTGGGTGATAAGGAGAAGAATAAGACATGACAATCCCATTTTCATCACAAAACTTCTTTAATTATTTAGATCTTAAGCACATGGCACTATACATTATTAACTTGATAGGAACACCAAACCTAGTGAGTATTTTGTTCATCAGAAAATTGATTACCACCCACCTAGTTGCCTTCTTAGTAGGAATTGTCTCGATCCATTTTTTTAAGTAATTTGTGGAAACCAAAATCCAATTATTCCCACCACTACATTTTTATAATAATTATCCAATAAAATCCATCCCCCACATAGAAAAATCTACTTCAACTACCACTAGATTCAACAATAGAGCACCTGAATATTTCAACTTAGAAGAAAACTTCTGACAAGACTCATATTTTTGTACAAATTTGAATGTGTTCTTAATATCTTGTAAGTGGTTGTTCTAGCTGAATAATGTCCTCCACAAACACCAACATGCATTTCTTTTAGGACCTTGTAAACCTACCATTCATCTAAGAAAAACAATAACACACCATTTATATCTTTCCAATACAAATCACCCTTTATGAGTGTGCATTTTTGGGCTTACAGCCTAAGAGTTCTCTTTTGACTATCATTTAGACTCTCAGGACATTTGGCATTCTTAATAAAATAAATAATATTAGAGTACCAAGGCTGCATCTCAATACTAGTAACTAACTGATCCTGTACTCCACCATTATTAACTTGTACCATATCCATATTCTCCCATGCCATAAGCTTTGTTAAGCCTAGTCCTCGTACAAATTTTGTAATATGGATTTCTAAATTGAACTCTTGAACCCTTTTAATCCATTTACATCTTTCTCCTGTAACCTTTGACTGGGTAAGAATGTCCTTGACTATTGGATGGGCACATATTCAATGACCCTGGCATATACTAGGTAAGGTCTAAATGCTTTGACTACTTTAACCAATGCATATGCTTGTTTCTCCATTATTTCATAGTTCATCTTTCCTCCTTGTAGAAATTTATTAAAAAATACAATAAGGTATTCATATCCCTCTTCATCCTTTTACAATAAGATAACTACAATTGTGTGAAATGATGCAAAGGAAAAAAATGATAATGTCTTATCATAATTATGAGACTTTAGGATAGGTGCTTCCTAAATTGATTTTTTAATCTTTTCAAATGCACCTTGTGCTTCTCCATCCCATTCAAACTTTGCACTTTTCTTCAATAGTTTTACTATTGGCTTGACAACTTCTACAAAGTTTTCAATGAACCTTCTCACTAAATTGATCTTTCCTAAGAAAGATTGCACCCCTTTGATATTTTTTGGAGCAGTGACCTTTTGGATAGCTTCTACTCTTTCTGGATCAATTCTAACTCCTTTTTACACAATATGCCCCAGTAACTTCCCTTTTGTTATTGCAAATTGGCATTTTTTAGGATTCAGTGAGACACCATACTCCAAGGCTTTATTGAAAATCCTTTCCAAGTGACCACAGTAGTCCTCTGCCTACTTAGAATATGCATTCAAATCATCTTAATAAATAACCATGAATATATCAACAAATTCTTTAAATGTAACATCCATGCTCTCTAAAATGTTGCTCCTGCATTCATGAGACCAAATGGCATCCTAACATAAGCATAAATCCCCCATAGAGTAGTAAAGGCAGTCTTAAACTTCTCTAATTCTTTCACTAACACTTGGTTGTAACCCGAGAAGCCATCCATCATTGACAATAGATCACAACTGGTAACTTTATGCAATATAGCTTCCATATTAGGAGAGTAATAGTTATCCTATAGAGATGCAATATTCAATTTTTGAAAATCAACACAAAGCCTTATGTCACCATTTTTCTTCTTGACTGGGACCAAGTTGGCAACCTAGGTTGAATGTCTAATGGGTTGAATTATCCATGGATCTCTCATTTTCATCAGTTCCTATTGTATTTTGGGGGCTAACAATGGATTAATTGGTCTTTTCTTTTGTCTAAAAAGTTTGGTATCTTGTTTCAATGGGATATCATGTTGGAACAAGTCCTTCCTATAGGCGTTTAGGTCCTCATACGACCATGAAAATACATGCTTGTGTTTCCTTAGAAATTTTATTAAATTTTCCCTAACATGGGAGTCTAACTTCCTTCCAATATGTACTAATTGTGGTGATGTTTCTGACACCAAATTGAATTCTTCTATATCCTCAATTTTAGCAGTGGACCTCTTCAAAAAATTATCCTGACCAATGAAAAATTCTTCTAGCTCTACAATCCATTTAGGGATTTGATTAGAATTTAAGTACACAATCTAATTTTCAAAAACATTGTCCTTGTCATCTATTATCTTAACTAAAGCATTGCAATCAACTTGTTGGCCTTCATAATGGTCTAGGAACTAAATAAATTTGAGTATATCCTGATCATTTTCAAAAAAAATTCAGTTTTAAACATTATCAGGCACAACTAGCCTACTCTTAACCTCCAAAATAGATACCCCACTTAAGGTCAAGTCATCATTTTTCAAAGCTACATTTGCTAGAAAATCAGCCATAATATTTTTTCACATTTCTATCCATTTCATATTGAAGGCATCAAATAATTCAATTTGATCCTAGACACCATGCTTATAAAATTTAAATCTATCTTTTTTTGCAGCATACTAAGATCTGACTTGTGCTACTACCAACTTAGAATCCCCAAAAACTTTTAAAAACTTGACACCATGCCTAATTGCAATGTCTAAACCCAAAAGTAAAGCCTCATACTCAGTAGTATTATTTATGCATTGAAAAGCCAACAAGAAAGAATATTTGAAGGTGTTATCTGAAGGAGAAATGAGTAAGATACTAGCTCCTGGTCCTTTTGAGAAGGCTCCATCAAATTACATTTTCCACAAGCCACACTATTCTGATTTCATTTCCTCCACCAATGGATCAGTATTTCTGCACTATGGAAGTATCTTCTCAACTCTGAAATTCTCCATGTGAACATCAACATAATAGCTGAGCATATTATCTTGCACCTTTTCAACAATTATTTGTGCTCATGGCTCCCTATACAACTTTACCTCACTCCCATTGATTGAGATTGTTGCATATGAAAAATCCAATTGTACATGTCCTCCAACTATTGTAGCCCATTTTCTTGACAACAACATGCCATAATGTGGTTGTGTATCCACAATAACAACATCCATTTTGTTAGTGGCCTCAAGGAATACAACAATCTTGACTTCTACTCCTTTTAAGGTACCAATCACAGGGACCTCCATGTTATCCATATCATAGCAACTACCAAAAGAAGTGTCCACTTCCATTCCTAATCCTTTTATTATTGCATATGGCATTACATTCATTGTAACACCAAAGTCTATCATGCAATTTTTTACAAGCTTTTTATTTATGAGTGGGGTCGCATAAAAGGGATCAATCTGTGAAGGCTCTTGGGTAATTATATTTCCCACATACATGATAGGGGCATCTTGGTCAAAGTTAGTCCTCTTTTCTTTATTTTCCCTTGTATTATCACATGGGATATCTGCAATCCCTATCAATAATGATAATGATTCTTCCCCATTCTCCTTAATCTTTAACATTTATGTTAAAGGAACTGAAACCTTCATTTTATTAAGAGCATTCCTCATATTAAATGTAGGTAATTCTGATGTAGTATCAGTAATGTTCTTAACTTTTCTTCCCTTGTCAAACACAACTTTCTTGTTAGACTTCACCTCCTTCTTCTCTCCTTGAGAAAAAGAAGATTCTCCTTGTTTAGCACCTTCTTTATTTTCTTTATCTTTACTGGGAGAGATAGTATCAACCTTGGAGACATTTTCTTTGATAAAGAAAGACCTTAGTTTACGTTGATCGGGCTCCACCTTTTTATTCCTTAGATTATAAGCACTCCTAGCTTGGTTAAATATTGCCATGATAAGAGATCTCTTTTCTTCTTCATTAGGAAATCTCAAATGGGGATATTTATTTTCATCACCCACAACATTTATAGTTATATGTAGTACAACATCAGCATCATCATTTGAATAAAAAAATACCTATTGTTGATACCCTTCGTACTCTTTTCTCTGAATGCCAACATCTACAACCAGTTCTTATTCATTAGAAGAGAGCATGTCATTAATCCTCTTAATAGTTAACATATTGACAACCAAGTCTTCTTGTTCTAAATTCACTTGTTCACTTGCAACATCCATCTATTCTATTAATCCGTGGGCAACAACACATTGGAAAGAGGAATGAGGCATGTTGCAAGTAGCACACCAAGGAGTATTATGTACATTGTGGGCATTGTTCCTTTTCAAAGGATCATGGGTCTCCCTATTCTTTTGGATCTCTTGGTTTTTGGGGATAGGCTTACCATATTTCTAATTTGTTTTATAAGGCATATCACACAAATGTGGAAATTTTTCATTCCTTTGATACTGATGGAAATTACCACATGCATCAGCTTATCAACCTTATCCTCTTCCTTGTTTGGCATGCTTGCCTCTCCTTTTATGTCCTTCCACAATCTTCCATCTTCTCTTTTGAACAACTTCCTAGATGCTTTTCTATTACTCTCAATATTAATTTCCATTTTGAAAGCTTCCCTCAGGGTTCATGGATTTTTATCCCTCAAAAGATATGACATCTTTCCATGTAGTGCATTAAAATATGTTGTAAACATACTTCCAATTACAGTCTCAGGACCTGAAACAACTTGTTCATGGCCTTTTGAAACCTATTGTTGAATTCTTCCACACTTTCATTTGAAAATTTCTTGATATTGTTAAACTCATTTAACATAAAGCTTTAGTTAACATGTTCACCATAATACTCCTTAAAATATCTAATAAATTCATCCCAAGATGCTATACTATTTTTAGGCAATCCTTTATACTAGTTTCTAGCATCTTCATTCATAGATTAAACAAACAATTTCATCACTATGTCCTCATGCTCAATGCCAAAGTCATTCATCTTGCCAGTGAAGGTTTTAATGTGTTCTTGACAAGAAATTGCATTATTTAAATTAAATATAGGGATCTTGTCTCTTACCTCATTAGGGATGACATTTGGCTTCACAGGAATCCCATCAAAGAATAAAGGATGATATCTATCTAGATGGATAGGTCTTCTTTGAAAATTTGTAGTAGCATGAGTTCCATTGGTTCCAACTAGAGCACCCTAATTTGTCACATTTATAGCTACACCACTAGCAAGATGAGCAAAAAAATTTTGACTTGGGCTAGAGGTTTGAAACTTTTTGTTGACAAAATTTGTTAGCACACTTTGCATCAGACCCATGGCTTGGGGGCCTTGACTAGTGGCAGCTCCTTGAAACTTTCATACCATTCCAATTGTAATTTGTGTTGCATTAGTTGTTACAGGATCATTCATAGAATGATATAAAAAGGCTATTTTCTTCTTCATCTCTATAGTTGCAGCATCTAATTCAGCCTTCTCTAACTGCTTGGAAAGGTCCTCTTTAGCTTTCCTTTCTCTCTCTAGTTCTAGATCCAATTGTGACATTCCACTAAGGAAATTACCCTTAGGCTTTGGCTCTTCAATATGAATACAACTCATCTTTTGTTTTCCTTTCTCTTGAAGTGTCATATTTTCCTTATGTTGCAAATCAGTAGCATTTTGTTGAACCTTGGCTAGCTTTTCAACTGCCCAATCTTGTAATTGTCTTAAAATAGGGCCTTCCCCCTCAAACTCATTTTTATTTAGCTGAGATTTAGCTTTCTATGATCCTTTTCTCAGTAAATTCATATCACCAAAAACCTCTTTACTTAGGCCTTTGTACTTCTCAATCAAGGCTTTGTCATTGGCCTGATGTTGTGCAGTGACTCTTAACATTCTCTCCCTTTTGAGAAACAAATCACAAATTTCTTTCTCTTTCCTTTTTCTTGTTATGCACTTCTAATCTTTGTTCTCTTTCCCTTCTTCTCAAAGAAAACACCTCTTCTCTCAGGACCTCAGCATCATACTATGTAGAATCAAAGTTCTGAACATCATCTAGGTCAATCAAATCATGAAGTCCTTGGTCACGTACTAGGTCAAAAGGTTGATCCATTAAATTTTAGGATGACTCACTTCGGTTTGACACACTACTACATATATGACCCTAATTCCTTACTCTATTTGTATCAACTCACCTATATTCGATATGAGTAACACCTTTACTTTGAGGCCTATCTTCAAGAGTATCAAATATATGGTTTAACAAAGGTTGACTATCTGATTCAAAGCTTGTATAAGATGATGAGGATTTCTCATGTATTGGGATCAAATTGATATTCTTAGGCATCCAGGACACACCAGGACCTGACTCAGCTCGACTTGACCAATCTCTCCTACTATTTCTAGGAAGTTCACTTTCTAAAAGAACCTCGAGATGTTTCTTCGGGTAAGATCTAGTATTATTTTGAGGCTTCATTATTTTAATGCATAGGAATATCCAGTACTAAAACCTTGACACTGGTACAATGATAAATACAATGTTGCCACCCAAAACAAATCTAGGGAAATACAATTTTCTAAAATGATAAGCACATGCAAACTATAACACTTATCTCGAGTAGAGGCACCAATTTTGTTGGCAGTTTTTCTCAAATGGGCTGACTTGACTAGATAGTTTCAACAAGAGTTTAACATCTTTCCTAGTAGAGTCACCAATTTTTTTGGAGCTTTTTCTTGTAGATCACTATATGGAAATTAATGCTTATGAATCTCTATGACCCAACTCACAATCCATCAAGAAAAGATCTAACTTAATGAAGATAAAAATCCTCCTTCATTTTGAGCTCCATAGACTCAAGAAGGTGTACCTTCTTGATTTACCATTTCTCAGTAAATCACACAGTGGATGTGTGTCTTCTTAACACATATCTTAAACATTCATCATACAAAATTTGTAAACAAAACATTTGAGTTAATTTAAGGATTTTCCTACAACTTTGGAACATGACCAGTGCTAAAATCCTAGGGCACATAGTCTAAATGAATATACATCCACTAAAACATATCATTAAAAAAAGTTTAAACCCATAAAAGACATCGATGCCTTACAAAAATCTTTCAACAATTCATTACAAGATCATCATATTTATAAACCCTCTGAAATAATCTTCAGGACTTATACTTTCCTTGAAAGAAACCTATAACTATTTCACAATCTACATTATAGATTTATGAACCATAAATG